>PUFA01000357.1:600000-942322 GCA_003508835.1 Eonycteris spelaea | reverse complement strand
TCCTGGCCTCTTTCAACATATAGCCACCTGGAGAGCACTAGGCTTACTTCCTCCTTGTCTTTGTTTGTGGTCCTCAGTAGCTGTCAATACCTTGAGTTAGCTTGTTAGGACTGGTAACAAAAGATTTTTGTTTGAATCGTAAGATTTTTCAGATACAGTAATGGCAACCTCAAGTGATGACAGGGTACGCAATTGCTGTTGAAAGTCAACAGGAAACTTTAAGAGCATACACTAGAGTCTTTGCCTTCCTGTTTCTCTTACTACATATCCTGTTAATGGGGGATGAAAGCTTTGATGTCAGGGCATTCAGGAGTGGTTAAGCATACAATAGGCTCTGTGTTTAAGAAATTGGTTAGCTCTCCTACTTTGTTAACTTTTTGTACCTTTTTACTTTGTTATGATTTCAACATTATAGAAAGTTGCAAGAAATAGCACAAGGAACTCATATATACCCTTTATTCAGATTCATTGATTATTAATATTTTTTCCTGTTTGGTTTATCATTTTCTCTGTGTCTCTGTATGTACCTATCTCTACATATATATGGGGAGTAATAAATACATACAGCTCTCTCTCTATAAATAGAAAAAAATAAATTTGAAGCATTGTGCTTCTTTATGCCTAAATCTTTCAGTGTTGTAGAACAATAACATATGTTATATAACCATAGACAATTATCAAGTTCAGGAAAATTAACACTTACATTAAACTTCTGTCTCATATACTATCCATATTCCAGTTTTTAATTGTAAAGTATTCTTTTTAGCATTTTCCCCACATAGTCCACAGTCCAGTCCAAGATCATGTATAGCACTTGCTTTTCTTGTCTCTTTAGCCTCCTTCAATATGTAATAGTTTTTCAGGCTTTCTTTATTTTGCTTGACTTTGATATAGTTGAAGACTGTATTACTCCTAGAAGTAGGGTGCCCCTACTTTTGTCCTCTTAACTGCTCTAATTCTTCTCATTGCTAAGTTTCTGCAAAATATTTCAACCACTGACCTTTTGGCTTCCTTATCTCTATCAGTCTTTTTGATTCCCTAACTCATTGCTCCCTTCATCCTGTAATCAGATTTTCTGCACTCCTTATAGAAAGAGAGAAAATACAATAGCAGGCTACATACAAAACAGTCTCTGTGCTTAGTGTACACTTAATTGTCTTACTCTCTTCCTTTAATCTGTCAAATGACTTAAAGGTACCTCTTTCTTTAAAGTACAGAAGTTTCTCAAGAAAGCCTAGTATAGTTATTACAGCAGCTTAGATTTCTCTATGACAACTAAAGATTGGGCCCATTTGGAAAGATTTCAGCAATTAGACATGTCAGAAATGTATGTTCCAAAAATTATTTAGGGATCTGAATTCAATTGGGATAAATTCTTAAAAATCAGGTAAATGCAACCATCCAGATGTTCTCAATCTTCTCACTTCTTTACACTGAATAAAGCAAGTCTTCTGACTTATTTCCCATGCATTTTCTCCTCAAGCAATTTATCTTCTTGGAAATACTTGAGAGAAGGGGCAGCTCATCTCATCAGGGTCCAAATCATTGGTACCTGGCATTCCTTTCCTCGCTCCATGATATTTTCTTGAGTGCAATAGTGACTCTGGCAATTGGTTCTTGATAATACACAAGATCAACTCACCACGCCAAGGTGAGTAAACAGGAGAAGCCTACATAGAGATAAACTCTTAATAATTACTCCTATTTCTATGGAATTTACGTGAGGTCAAGATGTTCAGAGACAAGTAAAAACTTCAGCATTCACCGTGGTCTCTGTGAGAACTGGGACTCAGTATTTTGTGTAGGGAGCCCTGATTTCTAACTAAGGCCTAAACTTCCTGGGTAGTTTGGGAAAATTACTTTTCCCCTTAATTTATTCCTTTGTAAAATGGGAATAATTATTTCACAGAGATTATGAAACTTCTAGATAAGTGGTAGCAAGCATAGCAGTCATAAATATTCAGTCAGAGCTACGATCATTTATGAGGTTTTCTGTGAACCTCTGACCCTGTTTCACACAAAGGGTGCCTTACTAATAGAGCAATATTCACTTCAATTTATTTAAAGCAACCTCTAAAAGAGTTTAAGATGGACAATGTCTCTAGGTTTTGCTGTCAAACAAAATCAAGCAGCATTATTCAGTGTACAGACTGGCATTGTGATGAAAGTGGCATTTGTGGTGGCTGATAAAAAGATGAGACTTAATGAGTGCTCTTAAATGTAGCAGAGCTTTGTCTGGGCTTGATATAGGTTGTCTTCTACTTTCCCCATCCCTCAAATGCAGAGTCTTGGTTGCACTGCACATGGTGGAAGAGCACATATGTGCATCCATGTTATATACACATACTTCATAAGTCAGGTACCAAATATTGCCATTCATTCCATCATTGCCTCTCCTTTCAACTACCCGCCCCCCACCTCCACTTGTCTGCCTCTCCTGAACTCTACCTCCCTCACAAGCCAGCCTTTCTAGTAGCAACCCTGTGTGGACTTTATCATCCTTTCCTTCTCTCCAATAAACTATGTCCAGCTCTGGTCTTAGCCCTGCAGAATCTTCTTCCAGGTGACAGCCACCTAAACTGATAAACTAATTTGTTCTAATGAGATAAAGAACACTGTTGGCTTTATGTTTCCCTTCTCTCGCCTTATTTCACAGAAATCTTCTTGCTGTGAGTGCCGTAAAGTACCATGGCAGAACAATAAAAAATGTTTTTGGCAGATGAAACTTTCTTTTGCCTTTAAATCACAGTGTTTAGGTTGTTAGTTTGTAAGGAACAAGCTCCAGGTCACTGCATGTGTTTGCTGATTAAGGAAGCATTCTGACTAAAGTCACTTCCTGAAATAGGGTATCAGGCAAGTCCTTCTCGGCAAAAGAGAAGTTGGAATTCAAGGATAAAACAATGAAGAGTGACTAACAACTCTGTCCCTGAGCTCCTGTGTCTGGAAGTTTTAGAAGATGCTCTATTACTCATGTAGAAGGTATTCATGTTTAACTAGAGCAAAATAACCTACTAAACCAGACACTACAGTGTTAGTAAGATCCTCTCCATTAGGCCAGAATGAATTGCTATTTTGGTGTCGTAAAATAGCCAGTTCGAACTGTTGAGGGTTTTATAATTCCTATATATAGTGATGAGCATTAGTGTTTGATTTTCAGGCTTAGAAGGTGGAAGAGTTTTCATCCATCCATTAACCTTTCCTCGTATCTTCTTAAAAATCCCCTTTCCCATCTCATTTTTGCTTATTGCATTTTCCCTGTATTACCTTTCCCTTCTTTATGCTTCCTGAGTTCCCAATATTCCTTTCCACAGTCATCCTTTGCCTTTCAAAGAATGCGTGCCCACTTTTTTAGCTGATTTCTCAGTTTGTTTTTCTTGCAGCATTGGCTCATCTTATCTAGTTTAAATGTATCTTCCAAACCCTTCTCTGGAAGTACCCTTCTCTGCCTCATTATAACAAGTTGTCACTAAGACACAAAAAGGAACTATCAGTCCTCTATTGGCATGAGCCTTACCTTCCCAGCCTCTTTGGGCCCATCACTGAACATACCCTTCTAGAATAAAGTCGTCCTGGTCAGCACACTGGCCATGAAGGACATTCCTAATTCACACCATGATTACCTCCCTGCCTTTGTGCAATCATGTAGAGTCACTTATCCACACACACATATCTATACTTATAAATGGGATTTGATATAGCCTTTAATTTGCAGTTTGCCTTCAAGGAATTTAGTTACAGTGCTTTTAGATATGCTCCCTCAACTGAATCAGTTTTAATAAAACACAAATTAGTGGATGGGGGCTTAAATTTGCCAATCCAGATAAAGTGTACAGGATCATTGTAATGTGAGCTTTCTAAATAAGAATTTGTTGGAATAAATATGATGCCTTGGGGAAAAGTTGGCAATATCATCAACTAATTAAGGAGGAAAAAAAAAAAAACAGCGACACCACCTTTGGAAGGAATCTAAGATGCTGTATAATTCCACTTTATTCTTAGGAAACCTTGATTACTATGACATAGGTGATCCAGAAAAAACATTAATTTCAAGACCTTGAGAGAGGGAGAAATTGACTTGTTTCCAGTCTCAGAGCCTATCGGGGGAGGCATCAAGACTTGATTCCAGTTCTTGGCAGTTTGCAATACCGAAATTTGGATTTTTTACCCCATGAAAATGTTACCTTATAGTTACTATGAAATTCTTTATTCTTAAAAAAAAAATTGTTCATGCAGTCACATGAAGCATCTTTATAGTTGCTCTCTGGCTGCCCAAACCCTAGTATTCTTTGAGAATAACTCATATGTATACGATAGAAAACAAAATGCTTGGAACCATTTGATCTGACATTATTAGCATTACTGATGACATAGCCTTCTTTTATCCCTCTGGTAATTCATTCTCATTGGACTTGATATATTCTAAACTTTTGTCGAAGGGAGAGTAACAACTTTATTTTGGAATTTGGCAATAGTTCACTGGGCTGGAAATTATTAAGTGGTTTGTCTCCTACTTACATGTTGAGCAATCGTTTATATAAAGGTAGCAATAATAGGAAGTTTCCTACAGCAGCGTATGGTATACTATAATTTAGATTTATTAGTTCATATATGTGTACCTTTAAAGGTTTGGGGCAAATTCAGGCAGATTACAGCAAGCCTTATGTTGACTCATTAGCCTACCCTAACAATTCCCTGGATGTTAATCATAAATACAAGAGTGAAAAGCAGAATTTAGAGCAAAAAAGGAACTTCTAGTTCATGTGACCCAATCCTTCGTAATGGTGTTGAAGCCCAGAGAGCTGACTCTTGAGACTTGCACTCTTTTCTATGTTGCCCGGGAAGAAGATGCTGCTGAATAAATTAAATTTCCCTGATATCAGGAGGATACTAGTAATTGCTTTTTCAGAGCTGAGCAGTTTTTCCCCTCAGTATTTCTTTGAAAGGGAATTAATATTTTCTGGCAAATTGGCTAGGACAAGATACACAGGATGTGGCTGTAGAATAAGGAGTATTTCCTGTGCAGAATTAACTGGCTCAACCAGAAATTGCATCCTTGATTTCATACTAAGTTGAGAGTTAAATCTTCCCACAACTTGGCATGCAGGGCGAGATATCTATGAAACACTTGATATCCATGAAAATGGTGGAGAGAGAGATACTTCAGGAAATGGAGAAATACAAATAACTTAGTGTTTGGCTTTTAAATACACTGAATCCACGGGATTAGACTGATTTTCAAGCCCAAGGAAAATCTTTACACCATTCTATTTTTAAACATAGATGGAACCATATGAAATTGCATTTTTTGCAGGTCAAAAATTGTCAAATATCAGCAATGTCTTACAGTCCAACTTATTATTATGTAATAAGATCTGTAGGTAACTACAATGTGTCCATACATTTCCAATGACTGTGGTTTTTGCATTCATATTGGTTTCTTTAAAATTAATTAGATCATTATAGGTCTTACTTGGCTGCGGTGAATTGCCATTGATCCTAAAAAATAGGGATGAATGGATAAGCCATGTCTTGGTTTATCCATCAGGGTCTTTGCCCTGATCCCTATAACTGCACTGCATGTTTTATGCCCACCAAAGCTTCCATTTCTTCAGGATGACCTCATGGTACTGCCAGGAAACTTGCCTACTTCAGAAGGAACCATGCCACTATTTCTGGGCAATGTGCCCCCTTCATGGCTTGACTTACTGCCCCATCTTTCCTTCTTTGCTCTCTCATTGACGTGCTCCTAGAAATGGTCCTTTGTCTCTTTGTTCTCCTGCATGCTCCAACACTTCTACTCAGCTACATGATGGCTAATAGCAGTAGGATAGGCTGCCAGCTATTATGAGTACTTTGTGTGGAGCCTATCTGACCTTTTTATTATATAAAATTGTTAAGCCAGTTATTAAGGGAAGAGAAACTGAAAAGAAACCATGTGGAAAAAAAGTGGCAAAGCAAGCCTACTTATAAGTCTGCCAACCTTTAATTATCTCGGAAGCAAGAACTTCCTCATTATAAATGATGGAAGAAAATCAAGTTGAAGGTTTATCACCTAATGATAACCCTGTGTTGCATCAATTACAGGTTTTCCGGATTAATGTATTGGGATGTTGATTTCAAGAGCTCAGACCAGACTTTAGTGGCCAAGAAAGCAGGTTACTCATAGAGTGATACAAAAAAGCTGATTCAAATGAAGACTTTGTTGAAAAGGGTAATGCTGTAACTCAGGTTTTGGTCTTAAATCAAACAGATGATATAACCTCAAACAGTACAAGAGCTGACGTGTATTTGAAATGTCTAGTTTCTATTTCTTAAGTGCTTTAAGTTTTGCCCTAAAAAGTTAAACTCTAAACTTTGGTCACCTTTATCTTTTCACCTTTCCTTTACTTATTCAATATGTAGGAAAAATTTTGTTTGAAAAAATATCACCCTTGTTTCAGCAAAGGATAAAAAAACTTATTTGGATTTTTAAAATGTATCTTGCTCCCACCGTTTGAGAGCTCACCGAAAGCACTCCCTACATCAAACATTTTTTGAGGTTTGAAAGTGTCTGGTTCAGTTTTTTTATTATTATTTTTCCTTTGGACTCACCTCTGCATTTCAAGATATATTATTATAAATACTATCACTTCCAGGCCAAACACAGGCAAAAAGTCCTGGAAGAACACAATTTTGCAGACTAAAGATTTTCAGAAAAAAATTGGATAAACTGTGTATAAGCATCTAAATTTTGGGGTGCTTAAAATAGAAAGTATCAAAATGTATCACTAGCCCAAATCCTCATTTAACCCAGATATTTTTGTGGTACAGACCTTGAAGGTTGCCCTCTATTAGTCTGTCACAGACCCCCATAATCTCTTCAGGATTGATTTCTTGGTTTTTATAAAATACAAGAGTCAATTTCTCTAAGGAAGCTTCTGTTTATTTGGTAAGCCTTACT
This sequence comes from Eonycteris spelaea, assembly GCA_003508835.1. Taxonomy (NCBI): domain Eukaryota; kingdom Metazoa; phylum Chordata; class Mammalia; order Chiroptera; family Pteropodidae; genus Eonycteris; species Eonycteris spelaea. Next base: position 935,382 of record PUFA01000357.1, on the reverse strand, counting down.
AATCTTTTTCCATTATAACAAAAAGACAATGCAGTTTATCAAAGAAGTAAAAACAGATTGTTGCCAGATATTTGCACATGCTGATTGGCACTAGAATCTTGTACATTTTGTTTTTATGCGATATCTAGGTTACATAAATAATACACTGGGAGGTTTGGGTGATTTCTCAAACATTATTTTTGGTAGTTAAAGAAACCAAACCTGAGAGGAATGTATATGTTTATGAACATGTCGTTACATTTCTATGGGAATAGGAAAGGAAACATCATTTAATCAGTACTTAAAAGCGCGTTCATAGGATCAAACTAAATTGTGGCCTGCATGTATTGAATCCGGTTTTTGTTAAGCGTTTTAACCTTTCTGATACTGTCATTCAAAAATATTTTGTATTCTTTTCTTTTTCTATTTATCTGATTTGACTCCAATCCATTTTGTGGTATTGGCTGCATTTTTGGTTTGAGTCAAATTTTCCATACAACCCAAAACTCCTTTGCTCTCACTCTGAGAATTCCTTAAGTCAAGAATACAGAGCTAAGGAAGAACTTGTATTAACCTGTCTGGGAAGCAAGTTTGTCTTTTTCTCCCCCCCCCCCCCCCACCGCCCTTCTTTTAATAAAACTAATAACCAGAGGTCTTAGTTGAAATAATGGAGATGTTAAAACTGGATATGAAAATGCATGGTAGCTACTAATCATGCTGAACTTTCTAATGGCTTACTTTCCCACTGCTTTTTAATTGATGGAGCAGATGTATTGGGTCTTTGGAGATGAACTGATGTGTGCCTGGATTTATGTGGCCTGGAGGCTAAGTCTGTACATGTTAGCTAAAGGGAGAGCAGAGGGGTCTCCTTCAGCTGTGGTTAGGGCTGACTTGCTGTTGTGAAGTTCATTCAAGGAGAAAAGTCAGTTTCCAAAGGGCAGGTCAGTCTGTAGCACAACCACAAGTTTTTGGTCTTCTGGTACCCCAAATGCAGAACCAATGTAATTACTTGGGTAACTCAAACCACAGAGTGTTTCATACTCTAAGGTCATCATGAAAAGTTATTGACGGTGAGCTCATGCATTTCCCTTTTCTTGCCATAAGCTTTCTGTAAACAACAAGCTTCATCTTTGCCAGTTTTCCCCTTTTTGTAAAAAAATGTACATTCTTCTTATAGTTCCTTTCCTGCAGCCTCTTGTGGACATGTGAATTTGGTGGACTTATCGCTTTGCCGTTCTCTCCACATGACATTTGGTTTTCCTTAAAGTAGCATTAAACTGATCTATGTATTTTAATTTATTAATGTAGGAGAGGTGTAACTAATAGAAGAGAATAAAAAGAGGAAGGGGATCTAATATTTATTGAGGGAATGCCATGAGCCAGGCACCCTGCTTGATATTTTATAACATCATCTCCTAAATTTCTGTAATATCATTAAGATATTATAGATTTAAATTATTAGGATAACTGTTTTATATCTCAGTTTAGTAATTAGATACAGCTTTGTGCTTTTGATCTCCCTCTGGATGGCATTCTATGGATCACAGTCCTTTCTGAGACAAGCAAATATTAAATTTACTTGCTATCACAAATAAAGCCAGTCGTTAAACTACTTTGTCTACACAAATTTAGAAACTTAATTGTTTATGGAGGCAGTACTATATCATGGTGTATAGCAGGGAGAAAGGTCTGAATTCAGTTTAGACCTTTGATACTGACTAGCTATGTGAATTGCTCAACTTCTCACTCTTTTGTTTCTCATCAATACCTCGTGGGGTTGTTGTAAAATTTAATGGTACCCCCCAAAGATAGGCATTTTTATTATTATTAATTATCCAAACTCAATGGCATAAGCATTCTATGTCTTAGAATATAAAGCTAAAAGTGGTTGTAAGCAAGGTTATAAAATTGAGCAATGTGTGTTGGGAAAGACTATATGTAGAAGGGACAAATATGTCACAGATTTTCCTTTAAAAGCCTTTCAGACTTCTCCTTTCCTTCCTACTCCCACAGTGAACCAAAGGCCTACCACCTCGTAGCTATTCTAGTGATTTTTGAATTTTATTCACTTGTCTTTTATTTTTGTTTATCATTCTCCTTGCTAAAAATCTAATATACCATTTCCCTTCTGCCTTTCTGTTGAAGCCCACATTTCTCTGTATACTGGTAAAAACTCCCAGGATCTGATCCTATTCACTAATTATAATTCTGCTTCCCATTATCTTTAGCACAAAGGCCTATTTCATTTGGCTTGCAGTTTTAATATGCCAACTTCATCCTTCTCTCAGCCCTCCAACATACATCGAAAACCTTACATTATTCTCTTGCTTGAAATTCTTTTTCTTTCCTCTTCATCTGTTCAAACTTTATTCATCTTCCAAGGCCATATCTTTTGCATTATTCTTTGGTGGACTAAATACTGAGATGATAGAGTGTGGGCAGGACCTATGAATATGAGGGGATAGTCGCTTTTTTGATTAGGTTATATTACATGCAAAAGTAATGGGATAGTCATTCCTTTGATAATGATATATCAGTTAAGACTTCATAATAGACTGGCTTGAAAGGTTTAAAACAAGAGAAATGCCAACTGCTGGCCTCAAAGAAGCAAATTGCCATGTTGTAGAGAGGGCTGTGTGACAAGAAACTAAAGGTGACTTCTAGGATCTGAGAGCAGCCCCCTTGGCTGGTAGCCAGCAAGAAAGAGAGGACCTCAGTCCTGGCACTGCAAGGAATTGAATTCTGTTAACCAGTGAGCTCAGAAGAGGACCCTGAGCCTTAGATGTGACTACAGTCTTAGCAGACACCTTGATTTCAGCCTCATGAAACTGAGCAGAGAAGCCAGTACCAGACTCTTGCTCTACAGAAGCAGAGCGATAACAAATTGTATTGGTCTAAACCACTAAGGTTATGGCAATTTGGTACAGAGCAATAGAAAACTAATATAGTGGATAGTTAAAGGCTTCCTAGACTATGGTAGTGAGTTTTAATGTTTAGTTCCTAGAAGCAAAAATAGCTCAGTAACGCTTGTATATTTTTTCATCAGTAACATGAATGCTTTCTATCTAGGAAACTGTTTGGAGCAGCAACTATTTGGAGCACATTATTTTATAAATGTTATAAAATAAGGGTTTTATTATAGGAATCAGTCCTCAGACAATTTCAAAGAGCTGAGAAAGTTAACTTCCAGAAGGGAGACTTGGAGAATTAGGTAACTACTACTCCTGAAGCACTGCCAGGGGTGGACCTCTTTCTTAGTGATAAGAAGGGCTGAAGAGAGGAACCTGTTCTTCACGTTGGACCTGTAATAATTTTCCCAAGATGGTAGGCTCAGATTTTTTTAAAAGGGAAATTTATTGAAGTCTAACTAAGTATAATAAAATATACCCATTTTAATGTACAGTTTGGTGAGTTTTGACAAATGTGTACACCTGAAGAGCCACCTCCACAATCAAAATATAGAACATATCCATCACCCTAAAAAATTCCCTTGTGTCCTTTTACAGTTGATAATTCCTCACCTCTGAGACCAGGCAACTGAAATCTTTCAGGCACTATAAATTAGTTTTCCCTGTCTCAGAATTCACATAAGTGCAATCGTAGGCTATGCCCTCTTTTGTAACTGACTTCTTTCTCTCATCAGAATTTGTTTTTCTTCTATGCTATTGCTTGTATCAATAAGCTGTTCCTTTTTTATTGCTGAGTAATATTTCATTGTATAAATATATCATAGTTGATTTATTCTTTCATCATTTCACAAACAATTGGGTTTCAAATATTTGGATAGTATAAATAAATCTATGAATGTTTGTGTATATGTTTTCGGTAAGTAAATACTTAGATGGAATGGCTGAGTATCATGAAAAATGTTTGTTTAACTTTATAAGAAACTGTCAAACATTCCAAAGTGATTGTGCAATTTTACACTTTTATCAGCAAAATATGAGCATTCCATTTGCTCCATTTGCTAGCCAAAATTTGCTATTTCCAGTCTCTTTAGTTTTTGCATCAGTAAATATAAAATGGTATTTCATGGTTTTCATTTTTATTTCCCTAATAACTAATGATATTAAATATCTTTTCATGTATTTACTGACCATTTATATGACTTCTTATGTGACGTAGTTTTTTTTTTTTTTTTTTTTTTTTTACAAATCTTTTTACTATTTAAAAAATTAGATTGTCTTCTTTTGAGTTGCAAGAATTCCTAGTATATTCTGGACATAAGTCCTTTGCACTTCAATAGTGGTTTGACTTCAATTTCTGTTTTTTTTTTTAATTTTATCATTAGTTTTAAGTATACAGTACATTGGTTTGATAGTTACATAATTTACAAAACATTCCTTCTGATTGCTCTTTCTCTCCTATGGCTCTATACCTAGCCATTACATTAATGCTAACTGCATTCTCTATGCCGTGATCCCCATCCCTATGACCATCTATCAGCTACTAATTTGTACTTCTTTAACCCTTCACCTATTTTTTCCAGCCCTCTAACCCCCTTCCCTCTGGCTGCCACTAGATTGTCCTGTATATTTGTCTTCTATATCTGTTTTTGATTAGTTTGTTCTTTTTGTTCCTAAGATTCTGCTTATAAGTAAAATCATGTGATATTTATTTTTGTCTGACTTATTTTACTCAGCATAATAACTTCTAAGTTCATCCATGTCGTTGAAAATGTAGGATTTAATGTTTTTAATGGCTGAGTAACATTCCATTATATATATGAACTATAGCTTTTTTTATCTAATCACCTGTTGATGAGCATTTAGGTTGCTTCCATATCTTGGCTATTGTACATTGTGTTGCCATGAACATAGGGGTGCATAGATCTTTATGAATTATTGTATTTTGGTTTTCTTTGGATAAATATCCACAAGTGCAATTTCTTAATAGTGTCTTTCAAGGTACGTTTTAAAATTTGATGAAGTATAATTTTTTAGTAATTTTCTATTATTAGTGTTTGTGTGACTTCCCTGAGAAATCTCTGCCTATTCCAAGGTAGCAGGGGTTTTTTATGGTTTGTTTTAAAACTTTTCTTAGTTTTAGTTTTTATAATTTGACTTATGTTCTATTTTGAGTTGATTTTGTATATGATGAAAGCAAAAGATGAAGAAAATACCCTTTCTTTGTTGAATTACTTAACCATAAATATTTGGATCCATTTCTGGACTTTTTATTCTGTCCCAATCTGTATGGTTCACCATATATCAATAGCATACGTTCTTGAGTACTTTAGCTTTACAATGAACGTTGAAATCATGTAGTATGACTCCTCCAGCCTAGTTCTTCCTTTTCAAAACTGCTTTGGCTAGTATAGGGTCTTTTTATTTTCTATAAATTTTAGAACCAGATCAATAATATCTAAAATAAAAAAGCCTTCCATTTGGGATTTTCATTTGGATTAGGTTGTATCTGAAAAATTTGGTGACCACTACATCTTAACAATATTGATTTCCCAACTCATGAAAATGATATATCTCTCCATTTATTTAGTTCTCCTTTAATTTCTCACCACACTGTTTTACAGTTTTCAGTGTGCAACTAATCTACACATTTTGTTAAATGTATCCTAAGTATTTAATGTCTTGGATGCTATAATAAATAATATTTTTATTTTAATTGCATAACTAAGTCATATTTAAGTAATTTGTCTACTCTTAGTATATAGAAATACAATTGTTTTTGTACATTAACTTTGTATACTGAAGCCTTGCTAAACACTTACAACTTTTTTTATTTCTGATAATGTCTACATACATAGTCATTCAAGTAAAGACATTTTAAAGTTTCCATTCCAATATTTATGACTTTTATTTATTTTTCTTGCATTTTTGTATTGCTAGGACCTCTAATATAATGCTGAATAGAAATGGCAAGAATGCACATTCTCATCTTTTTGTTTCACCATTGTTATAAAGTTAGCAGTAGGTTTTTTTATAGAATCCTTTTACGAGATGAAAGAAAATGGCTTCTGCTTCTAACTTGCTCAGAGCTATTGTCATGAATGGATGTTAAATTTTTTCCAAATGCTCCTCTGTATCTCCTTTATTCTGTTAATAAGGTGAACTGCATTAATTAAATTTCAAAAGTTAAACCAACCTTACACTCTTGAGATATACCCCAAATAGTCATGATGTATTATTCTTTTTCAATGTTACCTTGTTATATTTATTAATAATTTATTATAAAGCTTTTTGTATGCATTCATGATGAATATGAGACTTTAATTTTTATTTTTATAATGACTTGGTTTTGGAATCAGAGAATTCTGGCCTCATACAATATGGAAGAAGATGTTTCCTCCTTCTCTATTTTCTAAAAGAGTTTGTGTGGAACTGTTACTATTTCTCCCTTATATATTTGATAGAAGTAACCACTGAAACACGTTGGTCTTAGAATTTTTTCTGTCAAAAAGTTTTAATTTTAAATTCAATTTCTCTAATAGACCCAGGACTATCCTTTCTGTTATCGATTTCTAATTTATTGTAGTCAAAGAACACATGATTTCAATAATTTTAATTACATTGAGATGTGATTAATGTCCCAGAATATGGTCTATCTTAGTAATTACTCCATGTCTACTTGTTATGAGTATGCATCTGCCACTATTGGGTATAGCATTATATAAGTGGTAATTATGTCAAATTGATTAGTCGTATTATTCAGGTTTTATATAATCTTACTTGTTTTCTGTCTATGTGTTTTGTCAGTTGCTGAGAGATGAGTGTTAAAATCCCTAGGTATAATTGTTGTTTTATCTATTTCAGTTGTCAGTTTTTGCTTTATGTATTTTAAAGTTCAAAAATCACTTACACATGTATTGGGATTGTTGTACGTTCTTTATAGATTGGCTCATTTATTATCATTAAATATCATTCTTGTCTTTGATACTATTTCATGTCTAATTTAGCTGATGCAATGAGTACAACTTTCTTATGATTAATGCTTTCATAGCATAACATTTTTTTTACTTTAAATCTACCTATGTCTTTATGTTTTAAGTGAGTTTCTTATAAACAACATATAGTTGGGTCTTGCTTTTTTAGTTTGAAAACCTCTGCTTTTCATTTGCTACTTTTAGAACATTTACATTTAACATAATTAACAATATAGTTAGGTTTAAATCTATCATCTTGCCATCTATTTTTCATTTACTTCTTTTTTTTCATATTTCCTGCCTTCTTTTGAATTAATATTTTGGGTATTTTTAAAATTTCTTTTATTGGTGTAACAGCTATTCCTCTTTGCTTTATTGGTTTGTGATTGCCCAAGGGTTTAAAACATGTGTCTTTAAATTATCACAATCTGATTTTAAATAATATTGTACTACTTCGTGTATAACTTAGAAAACTTAAAAATATTTTCATTTCCCCCATATTTTTGTATTATTTTTGTGATACATTTCACTTCTCTGTATGTTATCATCACCCTATATATTGCCAATTTTTAAAATTCAAATTACTTTCAATTAATTTCTAAGAAGTGAAAAATGAGAAAATATTCTTTATATTTACTCATATGTCTACAATTTTGGCACTCTTTTTTTCCTCTGTGTAAATCTGTTTCCAAATCATTTCATTTTTCTTTAGCCTAAAGAACTCCTTTCAATACTCTTACATTATCATTCTCCTGATGACCAATTCTCCCAACTTCATTGAAAAATTTTATTTTCCCTTCATTTTTAATAGATGTTTTCACACAATATAGGATTGACTTATTTTATTTCTTGGGATTTTTTTTTTTTTTTGAGAGGTCATTTGTTTGTCTTTGGGTTTTTTTTTTTTTTTTTATGAGACATCAACACAAATTATTATCTTTGATTCTCTGCATGTAATATGTCTTTTTCCCCTGGCTCTGGCTGCTTTTAACATTTTATCACTGGTTTTCACTGATTTGATTATGTTATGTCTTGATGTGGTTTTCTTTGTATTTATCTTGTTTGAGCTTGTTGAGCTTCTTAGATCTGTGGGTTTATAGTTCACAGTAAATTTGAACAAATTTTGGCCATTATGTCTTCAGATAATTTTCCTGTCCCTTTCTCTCTTCTCGTTCTGGGACTTGAACTAAACATATTTTAGTTCAATCACTTGATACTGTCTCACATACTGAGGCTTTGTTAATTTTTTTCTCCACTGTGCTTAGGTTAAAGTAATTTCTATTCTCCAGTTGATAATATGGTACAGTTATTATTAAAATTATAGTTACAATCTGATAATCCAATTGTATTAGTTTCCTATGGCTGTCAAAACAAAGTCCCACAAATTGGATGGTTAAAAACAACAGAAATTTGTTGTCTCAGTTCTGGAGACTAGAGATCTGAAATCAAGGTATCAATAGGACTATGCTCCCTCTGAAACCTGGGGAGAATCTTTCTTTGTCTTTTCTAGTTGCTGGTGTTTACTGACAATCCTTGGCATTCTTTGTCTTGTAGATATATTTCTCTGATCTCTGCTTCCACTGTCACATGGCCATCTTCTCCCTTTATTTCTCTTGCCTTTTCTTATAAGAACACCAGTTACATTAAATTATGGACCAATTCTACTCCAATATGATCTCATCTTAATTGATTACATGTGCAAAGACCTTATTTCAATATTACATAACATTTAGAGGTATTGGGGGTTAGGACTTCAACACATATTTTTGACACAAAAATTTAACCCATAAAGTTTTCACTTAGATTTTTATATTTTTTCCCTCTAAAAGTTTCCTTTAAAACAAACAAACAAACAAACATATTTTCCATTTCTCTCCTTAGATTTATGATAGCTCTTTTGAAATCATTGCCTGCTAATTCCATCAGCTCTAACATTTATGGTTCTATTTCTCTTGACTGACTTTTTTTTCTTAATGATAGGTAATGTTTTTGTGCTTCTTCTGGGCAGGATGCCAGACACTGCAAATATTCTGTTGTTGAGGGCTGAGTATGGTTGTCATTCTTTAAGGTTTATTAGGCTTTGTTTAGATAGGCAGGTAAGTTACTTATGAATTAGCTCAATCCTTTAGGTACCATTTTAAAATACTTTTTAGGATAGACCTAAAATAGCCATTTCCCCAGAGCTGGTTTAATCCTACAACAAACAAGTGCCTCTTCTGAAGTCTCTATTGACCGCTCCCAGTGTTCATTGAGGCCCCTCTCCTCTGACTGGTCAGAACATAAATGTCTCTTTACCCTGCGTGAACACTGGGAATTGTTCATCCCACAGCTCTCCAATAGTTTCTAGTTGCCTGGTGTCATGCAGATTTACTCTATACATGTGTAGCTTATTAATCAGTAGAAGGCTTAGAGGACCTGTAGTCAGTTTTCTAGAGCTCTCCCTCTGTCTCTCTGCATGGCTCCCTTCTCCCTGGTACTCAGCTCCACAGATTCCAGCTGCCTCATCCTCTTCAAATCTAGATTTCTGTCTCTTAAACTCAGCAAGATCACACTTCTTTGTGTTGCAGGCTGGAAAGTGCTTCCAGGCAGAAATCCAGGGTGAATCTAGGTCTTCCCTTGGTTGTTCCCTTCTCTTAGAGATCACACAGTCTTTGCTGCCTGCTGTCTTGATGTCTGAACACTGGCTGTTGTTTCATGTATTTTGCCTAGTTTTATAATTGTTTAGGGTGGCAGAAGATTGAGCCCCATATCGGTGACGCTGTCATGGGTCCCAAAGATTTTGTGGGATTTATTTCCCATCTTCTGGCTCATATGTGTCTAGAGTAATTGCCACTTCTTGCTCACCATATTCAATTAGCACATCTTTAATATATTTGGAAAGTGTTTGTTTTATGGAATGGAGAGGTGACCGAAGTCCTAGGGACTAAGTTATAATCGAGTATAGAGAATTAATAGAGTCCTGAATAGTGATAAAACAGTTAGTGTGTGTTGGTGACCCTTCAAGTTGAAATCAAAAAGCTTCTGGTAGTCTTTACTAACAAGCTAAAAACAAAATAAAAAACAAACAAATAAACATTCACCAAATCAATAACTATATACCGGGTGCCAGAGAATATATTGATTTGTTCCAGCAAAGAAACTACATTTGTAACATCAAGTGCAATTTGAGTTACCACCTGATTAAGTTTATTATCATACACTGTTATTCTTCAGAACCCGTCTGTCTTATGCACATGCTTACAGGGTTATTTGACTAGGAATATATTAGGAATCACCACCTATGCATCATTCAACTCCTTGATGATAGAACTAATATCAAAAGTCCTTCCAGGAATGTGGTATTGCTTTGGTTTATTATTCTGGTATGTAGAGAAAAAATTCTATGGGCTTCCATTCAGCCTTTCATCCCACCCGCCCCACCACAATAGCTCTCAGTTTATTAGTCAGAGAACCAATATGGGGGTTATGCCATTTACTGAGTATGTATATTCCAACTATGCCTTCTGGAATTTTGATAATAACCATGGGGTGATTAGGGGGATCCACTGATCCACTGTGAGACAGACCTGAGCCAAACTACATTGATCATCTGACCTTCCTTAGCTCCTAATCTAACTAGTGAGCCACTGTGTCTTTGGGTCTCAGAAAATACTGTCGGTTCAGAGTCAGTGTCCAGTAATTTCTCCTTCAGACTTGGTTATTTCCCCTTCTTCAATGCAGTCACTATGATACATGGCATGGCTATAGTCCCTTTGGGGAAGTCCAGGAAAAAAGAATTATAGTATAAATTATTGGCAGCATATAAAGATTCTTCAACAATCTGAATGCTGACTTCTCCTAGAGGAATGTAATATTTCTAAGTTACCTTTATCCCTGATGTCTTCATATCTATATTGATATTTCAATATACCCTACCCAAACCAAGCTTCTTTTTCAAGGTAGGAGATAGAAGTGAAAAGCAATTATATGAGTCTGACCTCTTCCTGCTCCATCATCATTTCTTCTTCCCATAATCCTCCAAGCTAGATGATGCAAACTTTCTTCCTTTTTTTTTCTCTATAAAAAGTGTTTTTTTTTTCCTAGAGTGTATCCATTTCTAGATGGCATCTAATCCTTTTTCTCTCTCTAATCTGTAAAGGTTGATGAGAAACTGTTAGGAAAGATGCAAAATAATATCTCAAATACAACTTCATTAAAGCATTTATTAGGCTTTATTTTGATTTTTAACTAAACTGTGTACTTCTTAAGAGCCAGGACTTGTTATTTCATCCTATATCCTTACAGCTATTATAATTTTGGCACACGATAGGCACTAATTAAATTTTGTTGAACAGAGAGCATGAATGCTTGAGTGCAAATGTAAACTAGTGTTATTATTGACAAAAAACCCAAGTCCTAATTGCAAAATTAGAATGATTATCCTTGTTTTATACTAACTGTCCAGGGGGTCACTGTGTTGAAAGGTTTTTCTAGGAAACCGACCAAATCAGGAATCCTTTAAGACAGCCTGAGAAAGTCTTAATACACCAAAATCAATTATGTGAAGAAAGAGTTCCCAGAGCTATTAAAACTAAGGTAGCCTGACATTCTCAGTTTTTGGAGGATAGAACTTAAACACTAATAGTTTTAATGATTCCATGTTTGAAGTCTGAAGTTCTATGAATGATTCACCTTTAGCCTGTTTAAATTTATTAACTTTTTTGCTTCTGGCAATTTATTTTTAGAGATGGTCTTCCTTATGTCTAGTTGGGGAGCATGGCAAGTAAATATAAGCCAAGTCAGAGTTCAAGGGTTGGAGGAAAATGTAAGAAAAAAGTGAATTCCCCTTCTTTTATTTCCCAAGCATTCTATACACCTTCTGTGGGCAGTTTAATTCTTACTGAGGAAACCCAAAGTTTCTTTTCAGGAAAGAGAGAACGAACATGGGAAGAGTGGTGGGATATTTGGTAGAGCCAGGCACAATTTACCTATATATAGCTATAAACATATCTTCCAATTGGGGATGTTTATTTCCTTTCTTCATTTTAATTTAATCCAAGGCAGAGGAATGAGGCACTAGTGGGAAAGAGATCTACATTTCCCTCCCAAAAGGAAAAAAAAATTACTTTAGTTTCTCCTTTATTGTACCTCAGATATTTTACTTTTCCCCTGCTTCAGGGTGTCTGAATCAAAAGCTTCTATGATAGCAGGGAGCATGCACATCTTATTCACCATTTATTTTCAGGGTGTTGTTCATATAAATAACATTTTGATATACTTATTTGATTAAGAATTTTTTCAAAAAGGCACGTAGTACAAGAGAGTGTAAATTTAAGGCAATTTATCCCTACTTCCTAACCTCCTCCTCATATCCATGCCCCCTAAAACCACCTTAAACAATTCCTGTCTTTAGTTCTTCTGTTGATTGACTTCATATTTATTGAGTTATCAATTTTGTATAATATCTTTGACTCTCCTTTATGAAAGATGAGAAATTATTTCACTTATACCATCTTCCCACTCCCCCTATCAGGTCTCAGTTTTTATAATTATGTTATTATTTTTGAACAACTAATGCTGGTTCAATAGGTGAATGTACAATCCAGTTCCCTCCTTCATTTCTTTAGCCAAACAATGGTACCTTCATTTCTAAACCACCGGAAGCCAGTCTTCTGCCAAAGAGTAAAAGAGCTTCCTATGTCATGCCATTTGTTTTTTGTTGGTAAATCCTCTCTAACACACTAGGTTATCTCCTCATTAACTGTAAAACATAACCCCTTTTAGAAACATTTCAGTTTTAACAGATCTCAAAGCCATTAGCTGAAGGGGGAAGTTCTCATGCTGGAACTTTAAAAATTGTTAAGGCTTGTTCTTCAAATCCTCCAGGATATCTCTGTAGCTTCTGAGCTAGCTGCCGATTTGGGCCAGGCAAGAGACTGAGACAGTGGAACTTACACTTAGTGACTATGGATCCATTGTTTTTATTATGTCTGTTTTCTGAGGCTTCCTCTTTGGCTGTTGTTGCATGTATCAAAACAAAACATCTCCAGGAAAAAAAAATATCAAAGAACCTAAAATTAATGTGTTATTTCAGATTTCTTCTAAGCCAGCAAAAGAACGTCTTTCTCTAACAAACGTCTGATAATACAAGGTTCTCAGGCCAGCCCCTTTAACGTGCTGACTTAGGGCTCATGCCCGTTTTCCTCTCTCCTCTTTTCATCTTTGTCTCTCTGATGCAATCAGCATGCTGGCCTTAGGCTCACCTCGGTTTTGTTTTATGTATGTATGTATGTATATAAGTATTTAAAAAACCTCCTGGTTTTTCAAGTTAAGATTAAACTCTTTCCCCCTTTTATAAGATTTTCTAAATCTTGGAGTTTGAAAGATTTTATTTAAATCTTGCCTTAGAGTGGGTCACAGAAAAGGGAATTCTCATAAGTGATCTACTTGGCAGCAGTGTCGGTTCTCAGCTGAAGTGTCCTGGGAAAAGCATTCCGCTCAGAATTGAGAAACCCTGTGTATGTCCTTGACGAGCCGTACTTGCTGTGTGACTACGGATAGGCTACCTCAGTTCTCTGAGCCATAATTGTCTCCACTGAAAAAACTCCACCTTTAGTTTTTTCTATCCCACTTGATGGCTATCCCAATTTTCTAGTTCCTCATGTCATGCTCGACTCTGTCACCTCAGATTCAATACATCAGCAAATCTCTTGCTCTGCCGTAAGAATATATTCTCAATCTTTTATGTTCCACCGCTTTTCCCATCGTCTCCTTTGTTCAAGTCACCATCATCTCTTGCCTAATTATCACAATAGCCATCTAACTGGTCTCTGTTTTCACTCTTGCCTCTCTATATGACCTATTCATACTTTAGCCAGAGCAATCCTTTCAAAAGTGAGTCCAATCATGTTATTCCTCCCCTCAGATCCAGCCATGTTTTCTTGTTGCTGATCTCCAACTGTCTCATACAGTAACTGGTGTACCAGTTGTTAAAATGTCCTTCTGTCCCTATAGGTAGATAACTCCCCTCCAAAGTCCCCTTCCCTGAAATTCCCCTGGAATCCACCAGAGGGTTTCCCCACAATGCATCAACTAAAGGGGTAATGCTTGGCACTTCAGGGGGTCTGCTAGGATGCTGCTGTCAATGCTGTGGCCACACAACCTGCTGGTTGGTTGGTGTCTGTGCTGTACTTTGTGTTAAACATTTTGAATAGCTCCTGTGTTTGTCATCTCAAAGTAAAAGACCAGTCCTCACATCAATGGGATTCTTTTCTACGTTTTTCATTGTGTCTCCTTCTACTCCCCAACTAATTCATTCTATACAAGTCATGAATGGCTCTTGGCAGTTTCTCAATCAAGAGACATATGCTTCTGCCTCAGGCCTTTGTTCTGCTCTCTTCTCCCAGTAATGCTCCTGCAATGGATGTCCACCTGACCTGCTCCTTTACCTCTTACAGTTGTATGCTCAAATGTCAACTTCTTAACAAGGCACTTCCTGTCTATCCAATATAAGATGGAAACTCTTCCTCCTCCTCCAATGGTATACCCTAGTCATTGTTCTCAATCATAATCTTTTCTTTGTAGCATTTATCCACATCTGACATGCTATATATTTCACCTGTGCATTGATTTATTGTCCATCTCCTTTCTCCCTACCAACTACACAGAATGCAAGTTCCCTCAGAGCAGGAATATAGTCTGTTTTGCTTACTGCTTTATCTCTAGTGCCTAGAATAGTGTCTGACCAATAGCAAACTATTTATAAATATATGTTGAATAAATGAACTATTCGGTGCCCAGTTTTCTCATTTGACTAATAAGGAAAATAATGAGTTCCAGAGAATGTATGAATATTAAATAAATAAGGAGAAAGTATCTTGTAAGTTATAAGGCTCTAAATAAAAGTTAGCTGTTATCAGTGTCCCCTTGTTGATAAATATTTGTTGACCACAGGGAACATCCTCCAACACCACTGCCCATAATAGTTTCCATATCTAGAGGAATCTCTAAATATTCTGCCCTGGTGTCCTGGGTGCCACAACCCTGAATGGCCCATGGTACTGTTTGTTCTCTGAATCCTGAGTGAACCAGAGATGTTTCTCAAGGTGTCAGGACAAGATGTATGGGTTAGCAGCCTTGGCAAGTGCATGGCACGTTTTTACTAGCTCTTTAATGCTTCTTCTGTGGGCACACGCAGGGGCAAGCTGGTGTCAGTAGTCATTTCTGCTCTGGTACTTGCATCAGCAAGCCCTATAAGTGGAAGATACAGCAAAAGAGGAAGGAGTAGACACCTGTTATATTTTCCATGTCTAGGAAACAAAGTCCAAGAGTAATAATAGGTTGAACATATGTCAGCGTCTACATAATGTTACAGTAATGTTTTTAAAATTTAAATATTTTCTTCAAAAGACCTTTTGGAGACATGACTAAGGGTCATAGGAAAGGCAAGGAAAAGCCTACAGGTAGCTTTGGGTTGAAAAACATCAAAAGCTACTGAATCCCCAAATTTTTAATTCCATTGAACTCTATTACCCATTCTCATCTCTTAAAAAAAATACACACATACAATGAGGTATACTGTGTGTTTGGAATCTAGACTGTAGGTCTTTCTCTCAAGGTAAATCTACTTGAAACCTGTGAAGATGTGCAGTTTATCCCATTGAAAGATCACCCTTCTCTAAAATCTCACATCCCCTTTAATTTGCAAAAGAGAGTTGATGTCTTTACTATCCTCTTAGACTAAAAAAGGAAAAGATGATAAAACACTCTTACTGAAATTATCGAGAGTATCTTGTCATGTTATAGAATCTCTTTTGCCTCTGTACCTAAGGAAATGAGGGATTTTGACATCCACCCTGGATCAATCATGACAATTTGCCAAAACAATGTGATTCTGGACATTCGAAGGTAAGTCCTGCTTCCTCAAGCATCACTACTGGGACTAGACCCCATCACTATCATGCACGCTTGTACATTTGAGATAGGCATCCTCTCGCCAGTTATAAGATAAATGTTTGACTCTGCAAGGGTAGCAGTGTTTAGGTTTGCACAGTGATACATAACTTTAAGTTAGTGGAAAATAATTTTGGAAAGCAGATCTTAGTTTCCATGTCATAAAAATATTTCTCTCTAGTATTTTGTCCTGACAGCTCAAACAAATATAATATGAGAATACTACCTGTGGCTTATTTTTTTTTCTTTTGGTTTCTAATGCTGAATTTATAATCTTCTCTAACTTTGCGTGACCACACATATTTTAAATTCCTGTATCAATTTGATTCACTGTCACATTTCCTTCTGTGTAGAAGAGGAAGTTACAGACCTCAAATGGCTTTTACATTGTCTGTGTGATAAGTGTACTGTACATATGGAATATCAGATGCCTCATTTCAAGGCTGCTCTTGACATTGCTGATGGTAATGATTCTTCCATTTGGGAATATTTCTATTCTGTACCAAAAACCTATCTAAGGGATGAGGATAAGTGGTGAAAATGGGCACGACACAGATGCCAGCAAATTTTCTAGTTAGTTATGATCACCACATATTCCAAAAAGGATGACTGGGTTGGGGTGATGAGGGAGAGAAATAAAAACAAATTTTGGCAGACCCGAGCTTAGAAGAAAAACAATACTTTCGCCGAATTTAGCCTCTGCTCTCTGTCACAGAAAATTATAACAAGTACAAGAGAATTGCATTCAATTTTGGTCAAGTATTATTCTTGGAATATGCATTAGTCAGAATTGGCCTCATTAGGAGTGCGCTTTTTGAGCAGCTATGTAGTGGTTCACAAAGCATGCAGACTCCCGAGAGGGTGTGATTCGAAGTTTAACAAGCTTATTTCAAGTTTGATATCATTTGCATTTCAAACCAGGACTCAAACCAAGGCTTATACTGAAATTTAAATAATAAAAAGTGGAGCAAGACATGTTTACATACAACCATTCAATAACAGTTTCAGAATTGTCACATCTCATCAATTACAAATAAAGACCTATCTCCTGACACTATAGCATGGGTGGTGGACTTCTTGTTTTTCTCTTTCTTATAAGTCGACATTTTCCATTGAACCCACAAATGCATTGAATGCACATACCAGTCTATACTGAAGCACATGTTTTTATTTTGCTTCCCTATTTATAATCTTTATTTTGAAAACAACAGTTGTGGTTTGGATTTACTGTGGGGCTAAGTTTTATACATGTAAAGGCTCATAATATATATATTATATATATATTTTTTTTTTTCCTGGAGGCTCTTAAATCATTTTTGGCTACATTATCTGATTTGCCATCATCCCATCAGTATAAAGTAGGTACAAATATATTTCCAAAGATATTTAATAGATGAGTAAAATGAAGGCAGATTAATTAGCTTGCCTAAGCGAACAGTAAAATTTCCTGGGTATTTGATTGAGCTAAAACTAGGCTAAGGAGTAGATCCAAAGAGGCTTTGAGGAAAATCTTACTTTTTTCCCAGACCAGAAAGACAGAGCAAATTTAACCTTTAATGTACCCTGTATCTTGATATTAATGTCAATTCAGAAATTTAGCAACCCAGAGCTGAGAAGCCAAAAGCACAGAAAATATCAACTCTTTTTACCTGGTCTTCCAGGTACTCTGGGGGAGGAGTCTGGGGCCCTCACATAAGAGCAAAGTTCTTTCTCGCTGGTTTGGGAATCTCTCTAAAAAAATGTTGTTGCCTTTTATTTCTTTTACAAGGTAAACAAAGAAACGCTCTAGGAGCTGCCAAAACTGTTTATGTTTTCAAAACTGATGCTGATTCCAACCCTAGCATCGAGGGACTTTTTCAATGACTTACAGGAAAAAAGATTGACCTAGTTGAAACCAGTTGAGCTTTTGTTCAGATCTGAGAAGTGTATGTAAGCTTTCTTAAAGCTTTTTGGGTCTCTCCGAGGTAGGACAGAGAGCATATCAGTGAAGCTTGGTTACTTCACTGGTGCTGTCTTCCAAATCAGTCTTTCTTACAGTATTCTAGCATTCTTGCTTCTGGCATAAGCCAGGAAGTGTCCAGGTGTGTGTAACAGTACTCAAATTAAAATCTATGAACTTTTTCAGACCTCACATGTTCAGGTTCAATTTTATTTTGGCAACTATTTTTCAAGCAGGTTCTTATTTTTTTTGAACCAGGTCACCCAGCCCCAATTTTTTATCAAAGAATCTCGGTTAACTTTGATTTCTAATTCTCAGACACCCAATTTACTGAACCACCCACCCTGCCTCAATGCCCTGCTATTTTATTCCATATAAGGTCTTGAAATGTACTCACCTTACTCAGTGAAAATCCTTCTGGGATGGGAAGCTGCCAGCACATTAGAAATGTGATCTAAAGTCGCTCTACTCGAGGTTGGTCATATCCAGGTTAGAAGATATCAGGTATAACTGAGAAAAAAATATTATCTCACAGCACTTATCAGACCATCTTCTTATAAGACTTTTTCTTGTTTAGTTTTTTAGTTCGTTTCTTGGTTTTTCTGGAAAAAATGTTGCAGTTATGTTGCTCACGCAGCCAAAAATCTGCACTTAATTGGGCACATAAAAAAATAGCAGACAGGAAGTCTATTTCCTCACAGAGATATTGTGGTTTATGGACTCTGCTTTTGTACTGCAAAGCCAGTGCATTATTTTATTTTTTAGTACACTCCTTGTAAGCTGTCCCTGGCAACCAAAAAGCTATTTAAGTCCTCAGTAGAATCAGTATCGGCCCAGGTAGAAGTACTTGATTACAAAATATTAGTTTAATCTGGGTTTGATTTTGAATCGGTCTTAAGTCCTGAATTTTTCTGGATGCTAGAAAAATAGAAAATAAAATATTTGTGTAAGCACTGAAAATGTTATACGTATTCATCAGAGAGACAAGCAGCATCCCACAAGTATGACTGCACTGATTCTCCACAGGTTCTGGGAAAACAGTTAAGTTGTTGCCTGTGTAACTTGCCCTTCTCACACTCTCAGTTCACTCCCTGGGGTGGAGCCAAAGATTTTCCTGAGGGCTATGAGGTTACAAAGGGGAAGGAAGTCTTTATCAAAAGAATGAAGATGCTTACTTTTCCAGTCGTCTCTCCATCTCTTTAGCTCTATCTGTACCATTCTTCCTTTTTTCATCTATACCTCCAGTTGGAGTCATAGTAATTAAATTCCCAAGAATACAAACTCAGAGGTTTACATGAGGAAATTGAATCCAAGAGCAGTTCTGTGATTTTTTTTCCCCAAGGACATAGAACTCCAGTAGCACGGACAGATTCTTCTGTGACACCACACTGCCTTTCTGTGTGCATGGAAAAACAAAAACGAAACTACTGTTCTGTCACTTGGTCTGAGCTGGAAGACTGGATATATTCAGTTCTAGGCCCTTTCTGCTTGTCTCGGGCACAATACCTTCTAATCTGGAAAAATTATAAGGCCCAAACTTTTCCTAGGGCATGTGAGAAACTGCCATTTGTTTTTTTCACAACTGAGTGTGATAAAGTTAGTGTGGGCCTAATCCCACTTAAAAGTGAAATGAGAGCTTTTGTGTAATTGCTTTGCTTTTTAATTCAGACTAAGCCACAGGTAATCAAGTCATTCCCTAATACCCAGAGTTTTGTAGAAACTAAAACCCATCCGGTTTGTACCGGTCTTTCCAGCCTCAAACTGGAATTCTCTAAAACTCAGGGTCAACTCAATCCATGGAGGGAATTTACCTCACACTACTGTTTTTATGTAGCCCTTTGAACGAATTTTGATGAGAGAAGATAAAATTTAGGGTCTTTCACAAGTTGCTGCCCAATCCAGACTCTGGGTTGGGAACTTAATCCAGGGGATCAGAGAGCTCAGACTCAGTCTCAGTTTCTCAAACTTGTCTCTGATTCTTTGGCTCGGCCTTCAAAGGAATAAAACCTATCAGGAAACAAACTATTGCATATGGTCACAAACGGCTGTATTTTGATTTGAGAAACAATTCCTATCCTTTGGTCGTTATGCAGGGGCATGTGTGGGGCTGAATGTCTCCACTGCTGATTAGAAGGTTTGAGGGTGAGAAGTGGGTGTTCTACAGGAATGACTATCCTGGATTTTCTTGCCACTGGCTTTGTACCAACTACCTCATACAGAAAGGGAAAAATAATGAACATTATTACCATTTATTATAAAGTTTCTACTATGTATCAGGACTGGTTCCAGAGTCACCTATATTATTTTTCAAATCATTGTATAAGATAGGTTTTCATTATCTTAATTTTGTAGGTGATGGGATAAAATCAAGTTCTTTCCATCACCTTCGGATTAAAGTCTAAGCCTCTTTACAGGAAGAATCAGGAAAGTGTAGTGATCAGTGGTACACTCTGTACAGCTAGGCTGCCTGGCTTCGAATCCCTTGTTCGCCACTTATTAGTAATACTGATTTACGCAAGTTCCTTAAATTTTCTGTGCCTCGTTTTCTGCATCTGTAAATGGAGACACAACTTTATGTGGTTGTTATAGAGGTAAACATTTAGTAAATTTAAGGTGCTTAGAGCAATGCCTGTCACAGTTTTCTATGTTAGCTGATATGGCTGTTATTATTATTGCAACAGAATGTTTAATAAGACTTTTAACTCAGATTTCAGCTAAAGCCTCAAAGTTGGGAACATAAAATGATAAGTATCCCACATTTTAAAGAGGAGCTACTAGGTACCTTCCTGCAGAATTTACTGAAATGTAGCTGAGTGGTCCTGGTTCTATCACTCCCTGCCACTTAAATAGAGAAAAAGACTAGAAATTTAAGAATCCTTTGAAGTAGAAAATTCACAGGACCAGAATATTTCCAATCTAGAGGGTAGTGCTGTAGTATTTCTCCAAAACAAATAATTGGCTCTAAACATTGTGAGGTCTTTGAAAGAAGACAGGGACTACTTTCTTACCTGGAGGCTTATCGCGCTGGGACACCGGTAGGATGTGGTGTTGTCCCTGGAACAGAATGTGGAGAAAGGATTGTGGGAAGTCTGACTGCCTGGTGAATAGAAGGATTCACGCTTGCGTCTTCCCTGGTAGGTTCTTTAGGAAAAGCCTTCAATGATAGGTAAGGGAAGAGAACTAGAATGGCACAGCTTGCACTCCCTCTGTTTCATGTGATAGGTCCTGCAAGTTAAGTTTCCTGTGAGCCAGGTATGGACACCTTGAAAGCCATGTGGGCTTGGGCCATCTTAAGGTGTTTGGTCTAGTCAATAGTGGGATACTGGAGGTGTACGGCAAAGGTCAAGGAGAGGGTGAATGGAAATAGGCTGGACAGTCATTAGGCATGTGAACTGTGGCTTGCGGAGTCTCATGAAGAACCTATATCTGTGCCCTGTGAGAGAGTTGGCCAGCATCTGAATGCCCATAACATCCAGCTAGTCAGCACTAGTGTTCACTCAGAAGAAACTACATCAGCAGGACCAGTTCAGTTAAAATATATGCTCTCATCTGTATTTCTCTGTACTCTTCTTCCTTTTCCTGGAAGGGGAACAGACAAAAAGAAAAAGAAAAGACTATGATGCTTTATCCAAGACAGATCTCCAAGCCACAGCTCCTGTCGCTTTGAGAATGAAATTTTAACTTAGATTTAATAAGGCTTTTTTCTATCTAAAAGTGAATTCTAATTATTGAAATTAGACTGTTCTTTCAGCTATAAGTAATCTAAATGCTACAGACTCTGTTTGAAATATCATTAAGGAGCAGGGAAGGAATATTCAACAGAATGTGTTTGAATTCTTAATGTGATCAATTAAATATTTTTAATAACTTGTCCAAGACTACACAACTTAAATGGGCGAATTTGAAAGTGAACCTATGTCTGATTACCAATGCCCTGGTATTTTTCCTACATGGAATTTCCCCTGAAATATTATGGTGAAATTAACCAGAATAATTCTATTAAAATGTGCGACAACTCTTGTAAAGGGCTTGCAAAGTTTACATAACATTAAAAATGTCTTATAGAAATACAGGAACAATTAGAGAGTATTTTGGCAGTCTCTTTCCATTTAGGCATTGTACCTTGAAAAGGACTATCTAACCAAAGAAGAAGAATTATAAAGATACCAGAGCTATATATATATGTATGAGATATATATATGTCACATATATATATCTCATACATATGTCACATATATATATCATACATATATATGTGTATATGTATGTATATGTATATATTTACATACATTTAGAAAAGCTGTAAAACAAAAACTATAGGGACATTAAGGTAATTTAGTCAAATTCATTCATTTTAATGATGGCTCCAAACCTTAAGAGGTGAAGCTGTTTCCTTAAAGTCTCATGAGATTAAGTGGTAAAGCCGCTTCTTTATCCCAGGTCAATTACTACCCTGGTTCCTGAAGCTTAGATGTTGGGCAGAGCCAGAGATGTGTTTCTGGGCAATAAACCACAACAGAACCCCTTTCTAAAGTTCTGGTGTGACCTCTGCATCCTCATGTGGTTGGTGGACAACCTCAAGAGAGGATGCCTGTATTTGGAGGCTTAGTGAAAGGAAACAGACTTTGCTGAAGAGTTGGGCTGAAAAAGTGATAATTCTTGGCCAGCTCAGGCTAAGAGCTAACAGATGCTTGTGGGCCTAAGGACAGCTTGGAAGACTGTGGCCCTACAACCAGAAGCTGGGGCTGTGGCTAAAATGAAGTGTATTACCCACAAGCACTCTTTTGACAGATGAGCGGGCTATAATTTAACACCCTTCTCAGTACTGGGCAGAAAATTGGAAAAGAGTCTCCACTATCAATGAACCTTTCCTTTGAGAATCTAAGTGACACTGATGTCCTTATGAAGATCAGATCCTTAGTTTAAAATCTATATCAAGACCAGAGCCTTTGCTGTGATGACTCACACATGGAACTGAGCAGAAACAAATGGTCTGTAAGGCATTTTTACAATTGTAAAGGAATTGTATTGCCAAATAAGCCTGAAGATCAGCCTGCCAAAACTTGTGACAAATCAACCCAACTCCTGGACCTATAAATCAACATCAGTAAGAAGCAGAGTGTTGAAGTTGTAGTAGCTCCAAGAAAGTGTATTCCTCAGTGTCCGCTTCAGATGTGGCCAAAGGAGACAATAGGCAAAAAAAAAAAAAAAAAAGTCCTCCCAGAGAGCTAAAGCCACGGCTGCCAGTTGGGCTGTCTGAAGGTCTCACACCACCGGCGAGGTGGGAATTTCCATAGTTCCTTTCCAGCACGACTTAACCATTCTGGTAGTTTGGTGACAACTGTGTTTCCCATTTTCCCTTTTCCTATGGGAATTTTTATTTCAGTTATCCTGTCCCCACTCCTTCATTTTATATTGATTCTTCAGGGGAACATTACTTGTGTAATTCATAAGCCACTGTATTACAAAGAGCCACAGGGGAATTGATGTAGAGGGCTGATCTCACCCAAAGAATCCCGAGCTTGGTCTAGATGCAGGAACTGGATGAAGATTCGAGACTGGATTCCTTGGGAATAGAATGAGGGTATTGTCTGTGGAGAATGAGTAAGGCAAACACAACCAAAAAGATAAAATGTGGCCAGACTACAAGCTGTCCCTTGAGATCTGTTTTCTGTTTCTCATCGATTTCAGGTGGGCATAAGGACACTCAAAAACATTCCCCAGGCTCCCTTGTAAATGGGGTGGGCAACATGAAGTTCCATCTAATGGTTTATTCATAGAAGCGAACATAATTTCTTATCTACACCTCCCTTAGTAGAGGGGAACTAACTAGTCTCCTTCCTCCAATTCATGGTTCGAAAAGTGGATGTGGTGAGGATCTTGCAGGCAGAGAATATCCTAGTGGTAGTGGACCTGTAAGACAGAAGGACCCAACGCCCTGGACAGTTTTGGGCTGCCTGCCTTTGGACAATTATATGAGAAAGAATTTTCTGTCTTCTTTATGAATCAAGCTATGTTGGAACTCTGTTACCTATAGCCAAACATTTATTGTTTCATTTGTGCCATCTTTAATGCAATCTTTAATGTATACTGTAAGAGAGTTTACAGTCCAGACCCTTTTTTTAATACCTAAACATTAAAATCAGCTCCCTATACATTTTGGGCAAAAGAATATAGTCCTAAAATAGAAACTTTAAGAGATCGGAGACCTTGCCTATCTTGTTCATCACTGTATTTCTGGTACTTAATAGGCACTGTTTCTTTGCTCCATGCTAGTAACTGGTTATTTAATTAACCAATTCAGAAATGTTTGTTAAGTACCCAGTATGTATAAGATTCTGTGCTTAGAGATAATAATAAGAAGCATTTATCAAACACTATCAGACATCACGCCAAGTGTTTTACATACACAGTATTTATGTGTTTAATCCTCTCCGTAAACCTATAAAGGAGGTTCTATTATCATCCTTAATGTACATATGAGGAAACTGAGACACTAGGAAGTGACTTTCCTAAGGTGACATAGATCGTAAAGGGAGTATCTGGGACTAGAACCCAGGCAGTTAGCCCTAGAGTCCCTTCGTAAGCACAGCACTTTACTGCCTTTCCAAAGAGTATTAGGCATCATTCTTCTCATTGAACTTCAAAAGACCATAGTCTCTACAGTGCATGTTCCAGAAAATGATAGCTCATATTTGAAAATTACAAAGCCCATTTTAGACAAGTATTACGCATTTGATTAAAATAGCAATTATTTTGTCAGACAACAATAGAACTTCCCCAAAGGCTAATCTTAATGCATGGAATTAACTTTCTAGTACACAAACTTATTTTCTAATTCTACAAACCAGACAATTTAATTTCCTGGTCACTAAAAAAATGGAATTTCAGAATCTTTACTAATGGTTTAATAATCTTTTTGTCAAAAATAGAATAATACCTTTTCCCTTAATAAATTCTGTTTATACAAACCAAGTAAAGGAATAATTAAGTGTTATCCCAAAATGATTCTTCAAAACTATATAAAAAGGCATCTACAACACAATTGATTTTCTTTAATAAATTAAAAAGGATTTTTTAAAAAGATAAATATGGTTATTCAGAGGACAATTCTCACATGAAAGACTAGCTGCTAAATATAATACGGCTTATAAGACAGATCAAATAAAAAGGAAGTGGAAGACACAATGCTTATATTCAGAACATTTAAAACCAACTGGACAGTTTCCATCATGTAAATGTTCTCACTATGGTCTATTTCAAGCTACCTAGGCAAAGTTAGTGAATGTGAGCTGGGAAGAGATGTGTACAATCTGTTCTCTGGAGGTCATATGAGCGGACTTCATCACACCATTGGTGCATAAGTCAACCAAACACATTTCCAGATGTGAACACTCTGTGTCTGATGTTATGCTAGACATTTTAATAAGGACTACATGCAGAGTGTACCCAGAACTATAAGGGTGAGATTGTCTTGTGCAAGTTCATGGAAGCATCTCCTGAGCAGAGAGATGTAGAAGAAAAGTAGTCTTTGCCCTCCAGAAATTCAAGAAGACAAGACGAGTATACACAAAACACGAG
Source organism: Eonycteris spelaea (assembly GCA_003508835.1). Lineage (NCBI taxonomy): Eukaryota > Metazoa > Chordata > Mammalia > Chiroptera > Pteropodidae > Eonycteris > Eonycteris spelaea. The sequence goes on along the minus strand of PUFA01000357.1, from coordinate 910,072 downwards.
TGTCACTTACAGAGAATATTAATTAGTAGTGACAATTGCCTGTTTTAGGTGCTCGATCATATGCATTTTAGTCCAAAATAAATATGAAATTCAAGCCCCTTTCCTCTCTACATAGAGATTCCAACCATCTTTGGCATTAAAAATAAAAATGCATAATTTAAATTTTTGGATTCTATAAGTGCCAGTTTTAATTAGTTTAGTCTATTCGCCCTTGCATTGTTAGAACTTGTGTTACCATTTATTTCATCTAACTTCTCCCACCCCAGAGGTGGCAAAACTAATTGGAAGAAGCTTCTTGATCCTGGTTTGGAGAAACAATCTAGATATGTATGGATTATACTTGGGAGTGGCCATGAGAGTTAATCCTGGCACATTACAGTTATATAATCTATCTTCAATGTAAGAACTGAGGTGGAAACTACTGAGAGACTCAAAAGATGACAATTGTGATTTGCAAAAGATTTTCTGAGATTATTTAAACATTATGTTTGGATTTCTGTATAGAAGTAACTACTACACTTGAGCAATATAAGTTTTTTGTGTGCAGCAAACAGGAAAGGAGTAATATGTCACAGCTGTCCCCATCTATAAGGATCCTGAGGTTTCCCCAAATCTCTTTTTGCTCTATCCAGTTCTATAGAATTTCCTTTGGCTCTACAGAAAGGAACGATGAGAAGACACAAACAATAGCAGCAACAACCTACCTCCTTTATTAAAACAAGACTCAGAACTTCTACCCCTAACCTTTTAGTTGGCCTTGCATCAGAGCAGCTCATGGGATCAATTACTATACCCTTTGAAATGATATCCATGTTTTAATGGAAGGGAGTATTTGGTTCTACTGGGCTTTGTTGGCCCTGGCAATAGTTCGTCTGATATTTTGAAAATGTAATAGTACTCTAAGTGAGAGACTCGCAGAGGAAGAGTGAAAGCCAGGGAGAAAGAGTAGAAGCTGTTTGATCAGCTGTCTCTGTCCACCTGAGAACTTCCTTCCAGTGTTAACCTTGGAGATTCATAGATACAGTGTCACTTAAAGGTGGCTACTACCATCATCATATTATCCAACAGTAGGAACCTTCAATTCTTTTCTCCTATCTTCTCAGTTAGTTAGAGACAATATCAAACTTTTTTTAAAAAAGTACTTGCATAGTAACTTTTTGCATACTTCAGTGGGAAATCTATTAGAATATTTAAAATACATCAAAACGTGAGTTTACCAGTACAGATTTCTTATCAAAACATATTTAACATTCATTTCACTTTTGTTTGGCTGGAATACCTAATAGGGCACTTAGGCTTTATCTTCATTTCTCAATTTGAATTTACCAGAAGTTTGAACATTAGACGACCTTACACACACCAGTACAGTGAGAAAATTTCCAAAATATCCCCACTGTGTATAGATTTGGTGAGCTTCTCCCTCCTGCCAATAGCAGTTCTTAATCTTTCTCTTCTCAGCATTTGACCTCCCAGCTGTTGCTTCTATTCCCAGGATTTTCTGCACTTTTGTCTTTTATCTTCTCAGGGGTCTATGAGAGCTTCTGGCTCACTGAGTGCAGAAGGAATTTCTGAATCTTCCCCAAAGATTTCTCTCCTGGGCTTAAGTCCACTCTTATCCCATACTGGGGATCTTTACTTTGCTATTCCCTGCTAACTCCTTTCACCTCCCCTATCTCCTGCAAAACATTCTTTTCTTTGGCTCTTGAAAACATTTTAAATTTATTTGGAGGAATACGACTTTTGATATAAAAAATATAGAAAGCATTTATGAGAGAATTCAGCATCAGGTGTGGTACGTTGTTTATTAAATTATAGAACAACCCTGCAGTGCCCTTCTCTGCAGCCAGAGGTCTGAAGGAGTATGTTGTAGAACCACAGTAGCTACATGGAGAAAGTTCTTATTCTTTTTCGTGTGTCTTCGTAATTGTTATCCTACTTCAGCTACTCAGTGATCCTATGAAGAAAAACAAGTACTCTAAAGTTTTACAGATGAGAAAATTGAGGTATAAAGAGGCTGAGTGACTTGGGCTCTTAATTCTGGAGCATATTATTGCCTTTAAAGCATTCTTCTTATCACTGACTATCTCTCTGTGCTATTCAAATCTTCTGAGGCCTATTCACAAACTTTATATCCAGCTGGTTCTATTTTTGGTCAAGCCAGTCTAGACTCTGGAACTGGTCTCTTTACCATCCAAATGATATTAAAGGCTGACACCATTTTTCAGGATCCTGTTTATTTCACATTACTGCCCTTCTAGGATCAGCAAAAGACCTTTAACTCTACATATCTCAAATGTCAGCATCCCAGTGAGTCTTCCATTTAATTATCTTTTTAGTTCCTGTTTCCAGTTCATTTTTTGAACTTTGCAGCTCAGGCTACCAGCTTCATTGATCATACCAGTACCCAAATTATTGCATTATTTGCCCTTTTTTTTTGCATATATATTTTCTTATAGCAGGAAGAAAATTAAAAATAGAGAAAAAAAGAATCTCATACAGTGATGGCAATATGTTATATAATCATAGGTGCCACTTTCACAATGGGTGGAATAATTTCAATTTTCGACATGGTATATTTCAAAATTTTGGTGGTTCCTTGTAAACCTGAAAATCTAATCCGATAACAGAATAAATGGTTAGGTCTCAGAATGTAGATCTGGAAGCAATGCCTACGAGAGTGTCTAACCATTATTAGTATTTTATAAATAATAAATACCTTATTAAAGGATACCTAATGATTTAAATTTTTGTAGTTCAGATCTATATGAACATTTTTCAAGACTTTTTGTTCTATCATCCTTTACTTCATTGTTTACTATAAGTCAAATTCCTATTCAAATGAGTGGTCTGGGGAAGAGGACAAAATCAAACATATTATTATTTCCCAACTTTCGTCAGTCAGGTGGTCATGCTGAATTGTTCAAGTGATTTTTTGTCTTCGACTCATACTCATTGATATTTTTATAGCATGTTAACTGTGGTATACTTTGTTTATATTCCTTTTAAAAACATGAGCATTAATGTAGTATTTAAATACAAATTTTGGTTAATACTATAAATTACTAATAATTTATGCTTTTGTTTAATATTTGTTAGGAATAATACATGACTAGAGTTAATTGCTTCACCTTCCTAAAACTTGAAGAATTAACACATTAAGAGGCACTTATTCTTGTACTTGGAAGCCAGATATATCCTTCCAAAGTATGAATCTATAATTATATCCTAGTGTGGTAAGTATAGACAAATAATATGAGTAATTTAGTTTTCAATTTGGGTGGCAGGATGGTGGAATAAAAGGAAAGTAGATGTAGTAAGCATTTTAAAATTGTAGGTATTAATCAATTTTTTCTTACCTAAATAATTCAAAATGGCTATCTACACTGGAAATACTTATTTCAATATATTCCTCTAGTTACAAACTCAATGACCGAAAAATCAAAAATACGTTACTCATCCTTGAAAGTAGGTACTCTCTCATTCTCTAAGTACACGTGATGTTTTATGCTGGGTGAGAAAAATGCTGATTTGATTTGCTAATGCTTATGCATCACTTGAGAGGAGAAAAAACGGGGCAAATTTTTAGGAGAACAGTAAACATATGAAACTCCTTTTTAAAAGGAGTTATTATCAGTTCCTTATGGAATAGTTTTCTCAATTACTGTATTTGAGCATGATAGCACTCTCTTCAGGCCTCATGCCACAGTGTCATAGATGGAACCCTGTTACAGTCTTTTCTTCTAACATTTACAATAACTGAATCTTTTTGGATGGGATCCAAGAATAAAATGTTGCTATACCAAACTTCACGTCATGGTGGTTTGTGTTATATTGAGACTCTGATGTGCATGTAATGTTTTTCTTTGATGATGGTTTATGAGAGGATCTTGATCCCTTGAAAGTAAATTCATTGTCAGATCATTCCCCCTTTGAAAGATTCACAATTTATTTCTTGCCTCAGAGGATAATTTCTGGCCTCAAAGGTAAGTTTTTACATGGTTATTTGAAAGTTAAAATAATCTTTTTCCTCCCTGCCCCACTCCATGTAAATAGGAAGAACTGATTCTCAGAGAATTTTCAGGTCTTAGGATCAGTAGTTTATTATACTTCCTGAAACAAAGTCGTGTTAGTACTATCGTTTCCACTTTGAAGGAAGGAGGGGAAGGCGGGAGCTAAGAAAGATAAACAGGTGGGCAAAATATTATCCCTCAAAGTAATATGTTGTGTTGGTCACCACAGTAGCTTTTTTCAGACAAGCTGTTGTTCAATGTTTGACGTTGCCAGGTTGCTCCATTTAAATCTAATTTATACCTAAAATGAGCCACAGGATAATTGTTTTTATTTTGCATTTTTATTTTTTAAAAAGAACAAATTATCCATTAATCTCTAGTGGCTTCTTAGTATATTGTACTCCTCCAAAACTGTCCACATTGGATCAGAATTCTAGCTGATTTTTTTTTTTTCTGTCCTAAACCAGTGATGTGAACATGTCAAATGACTTAGTGGTTCATCTGGCACAAGTAACTGAAAATTTGAATGCTTATCTGAACTTTATCTGAACTATCCTGAGTTTTCTTGGGTCTATAAAATTGGAACTGAAATCTCATGGAAACTGGCTTTCTCAAGAAATTTTTGGTGAGCCAGAAATACTGTGAGAGCAGCCTTTCCCGTGGTGTTTTGGCAATTTTTACTTTGGCCTCAGACAGAACCAGGAAGTTCAGAGGTGAATGAGAATGAAAAATAATGAAATAGTAACTGATCTTTTTTTTTTTTTTTGGGTACTTCAGAAAGGTTCAGTTCAAAAAAATTTTTAAGAACATATCAAGACAGTCTTAACAACTAACTATAGGCCTTACAATATGCATTAAGAGGGATTTAGGATACTTTTAATAATTCAGCCCGTCTGTGGTAAAGCAGAAACTGAAAATTACCATTTCCTCATTTTTATATGATTCTAAAATCATTGATGGAATTTCAGATTCTATAGAATTTTTGGTCAGTTTAATTAGAATATTTTCCCCTAGCATTAGCAATGACATGGCAGCTATCTCACTGAATGAGTACCAACTTATTTTATCATCCCTTAATTAAAATTCTTACCATCAAATCTAATACATTGCTATAGATTTTCATGTTTACAGATTTAGAATCTATCATTATAGTTTACTAGAGTTTTAAGCAGATGGATAATTAGATTGTCCTGGAAATCAAATTTTATTTGTAAGCCAAATCCATCTAGAAGATGCATAAATTATATTCACAGAAACATCCTGAAGGAGAAGGGGATTCTTATAGATTAAGGCTGCAGTATTCAAACCTTGGTCAACTTGTGGCATCTTTAAGCAGGTGTGCCCTGGTTCACCCCGAGTCATCCCTACCATATTGGTGATGGTGGAACCCACAGAGCTACATTTTTATCAAGTTCCACTGATAATTTGGATGTGTCCCAAAGTTTGTACTGTGTATCATGTAGGTGTCATGAGCTTTTTATCATGTAGTGAAAGCCAATTCAAAATGATAAATTATTTTGACATAAGGCTTGACTACTTCATTTCATACATTATTCTTTCAATCTAAAAACTACATGTGGAGGCCGTTACTATCATCATCATTTTATGGTTGAAGAGACTGAGCCTCAGAGTTTCAACAATTTTCCTAGTTTTTAAGTAACAGAGTTGAAACTCAACTCCTGCTCTTTTGCTTTGAAACTTTAGATGTTTTCCACTATGACACCAACGTACTACCAGCAGAGAAAGGAGGAACACCTGTTTGTACTATTATTTTTAAAAAGGATATTAAAAAGGGAAATATTGTCCAACAAAGATACACCATTATTAACAATAATAACACCAAGTATTTGACAGACATTTATTTTTAAATGACTTAGGCTCTGAAGAGACAGAAGGATAATTGATGCAGTCTACAGATAACTTCTCTTACTCATTCTAAATTGTTAGTGCTTAATAAATGCTTCATGATAGACTGTTAACTTGATGCTTTTGTCCTCTTTGAGGAACTGCAATTAAAGCATTGAAAGTGCAAATTGCCAGCTCCCAAAGCTGTATTGTCAGCCATTGATAAGTGGTCATCTGTTTTATTAGCCACTCTGTTAATTCTGTGTTCCTTTCTGTACAGAGGCTTGGACAAAAAAATATATCAGAATCCATGTTGAGTTGTTCTATTTTAAGTTAAGAATATATAATTACTGTAGAGTTCTATACAGCCAAAGTTTACAAATGTCTGAAAATTTCCCAAAATTTTGTGAAATTAATGCCCCCAAAGATTCTTACTTCATTGTTTTTGCTGGCCATATTTTAAAAGCTATTTGCCTTCACTGAACGAAAGGACTGGACTTTGAATAAGTGATACGCTTTGGATCAGTTGTATTTGCTCTGTGATTTGTGCAGGATTGGCATCCTCAACCTGGCCTTCATCCCAGGCATTCATTTGGAATGCAGTCACATAGGACAGTGCAGGGGCAAAGAGACATAAGGGCAGTGACAAATGATGTCCAAGCTCAAGGACAGTCAGGGGGAGAACTTGATCCCAAGAGGAAAAAAACAAGTGGAATTACATGTAACAAAAATGAAAAGTGGATACGTTTTCTGAAAAACATGAAAGTGTGTACAAGTTAATCTGCCCTTAAGCAGATTTAGCAAGTGTATTTGGCACTCAGACAAAAGATAACCTAACCTGACACTAACCCTGCCAATAGTTGAGGGATAATATTTTCACTAGGATGAACTGCTCTTGAACTGTTTCTGTAATTTATTTGGTGCAAACAGGCTTTCCTTCAACATCAGACATGCATGTCTTATGGCCACCCATTTGTTTATTGTAAAAACATATTTATTATAGCCAATGCAAGCAAAACCCTCTTTCCACTGGTGTTTGAATTCCCCTGAAGCCTTCTCACACTGTGTACCACAGCTCTGATGATGAAGTATACGCAAACTTGTTCCAAACCATGTCCCATGTTTTCTTTGGACTTATCTTCAAAGTCTCTTGCTAACGAGCAACTCCTAGTGTTTTATGACCTTTTACCATGATGGTGCTTATCCTTTGGACTTGAAATGATTTTCTTTCTCTTGATGAAAATGTCAAGTGTGTCTGAGGATCCAGTCAGAATGTGAGCATTGGCTAAATGGAAAGAAGGGAGAACAGCTGACTAGATATAATTGAACAGGCATGTTTTGGAAAACCACGGGAGTATAGTAAAGATGGGTTGCTAGACTCTGTGTAAAGTACTACAGTGCATTATCAGTTTCATCATCATTATTGCTATCAGTATTATTTATCCTACATGAAATTTCCAATACTTAGCTTCTGGACCCATCCTGAAAATAAAAAAGACCTTGGATGGTTCTAGAGATGATAGCTTCTGTGGACATTAATTCATTCCAGAAAGATTTTCTTGATTAGCTACTATGTTCTAGGCAGTAAACAATTCAGAAAAAATATATATATATATTTTTTGCCAAATCCAAGTATTCTTCATATATTTGAAACTACTCAGTTCTCATCTTGTATTAGTAAAGCAAATTTTGGGGCAGGGGTTGTTTTCTAGCTTTTGGATCCCAAGCATCCTTTAGGATGTCAAGAGTACAAAGATCTAATGAGCATTTTAGACTTCATTTATAAGCATGATAAGAAAAGAAAATGAGGACTGATCCATCTCTTCTCCTGGCCAAAGAACAAGTTGGATAGAGGAGAAGTGATTCTACAGAAGAATCAACACATCTTAATATCTAGTAGCACTGTTGCTAGCACATACAACACCTTTGTACAAATTAGAAAAAAAAATTACCTATTACATACTATCCATAGATATAATTCAGTCATGATGACACATTACTTCAATAGGGAATAATGTTATAATAAATATTCAAATCCATGACTTCTACGTCACCCTCTTAGATGTGCTTTCTTGTGCAGTGCACAACTTGCTCAACCATATCCAGTGGCTCTGTATAGTAGCTATTTTAGATAGTTTTAGAACTGCGAACAAATTGGAACAGTGCAATAATATTAATATATATCCTCCTAACAAAAGACATATGCTAACAATGTTCCATTACCAAATTCTAATAACTCTTTCCTTCCATGTAATTCTCTCCCAAGCACATATTTAGCACACAATCATGCTTTTCTCTTTAAATTTTCCTAGAATTTGTTCTCAGTTAAAGTTCTGCTCCTCTGATTAATCTAACTTCACTTTATTACTCATGGATTATAAACCATCCATATTCTGGCTAACTTTATTTTAAGGTATATTTCTCAAAATCAAATGGATGAGAAAGCCCCTGAGTTACCTGATTATCTGAAGTGTGTCATGGAAATTCTATAGAGACCCCCAAAACCCCAAAGTAGAAAGTACAAATTTATTTTCTTGCCCTTTTTCTGAGTGTACTTTCAATCACATTTGTTATATTCTTACATGTCAGAAAAAGAAAAGTGAAAGAAAAATAAATTAGTAAGGGTCTCATCTTTTTTCTAGTTTTAACATCTAGTTACTAGAAAACCTCAATATCTAAAACTTTAAGTTGATTTTATACTCAGGCACCTACCTCACACATTTTGGTAAGACAAAATTGAACTAGTCTCTTAGAATTTAGTTGATTTCAAAGTATCACCTTCTAAAAACATTAGCTTACCTCATATATATCTTCATGTAGGGCATATCTGGAGTGCTCTACTATGCACAGATCTGCTAAATGCATGGATCCTTCAATGTCCGGAGACATTTACACAGTATCTCATAGTACCCGTCAGTTGACATAGTCATTTGGTGAAGTTTAAGTGACAAAATTGGCAATCATTCTTCTAAAATTTTATCCATGGACATTTGGATTTGAAAAGTGTTTTGTTTTGTTTTGTTTTTTAAATCAACCATCAATTCGTTAGTTCTGTAATATGAAAAGAAACTTTATCAACTGCCATCCCTCACTTCTTTTTTACGTATTCTCTATCTCCCATTTGTTTCTACTTTAAATTATACTCTAGTCTGTGGCATGGCCATTCCAACACATATAGCAAGAAATTTCTACCTATTAAAGGCTAGTATATATTAAATACATACATCTTCAATTATTTAGACAAAATGAATATATGTATGTATGTATGTAGCAAGAATTAGAAGAGCTTCTTTTTTAAAATTTCCCTGTGCTGTGTTCCTAAAACCCCAAGAGCTTCCGTAGAAGAAATTAAGAGTTTCAAGGAGTTAAGACAAGGGACTAGCAGGAGAGATTTATGGTATCCCATTTCCATTTCAATCAAAAGAGCTCTGCTTTTATGTGACTGATAGCTTTGACTTACATATAAGATTTTATCTGAGGAAAGATTCAACACCTGAAACAAATTTAGAACCCATTGGCTTTGGAAATGTTTTGGCATATATTCCTTAAGTAATTACTATATATCTTCTCCAGTCTAACCTTTGCTTCCATCTAAATACTCATCTCCTTAAGGGCAAGCATTGTGTCATAATCAACTATAGCTGGCATAACACTTCTTAAATAAACAGGTCACAATAAAGCCCTTAACATAATTTTTTTTAAATACACTGAAAATAAACTAGCCATCACATTTTTTAGATATTTTAAATTTAAATTAGAATTTTTTTCAATTACAGTTGACATATAACATTATATTAGTTTCAGGTGTACAACATGGGGATTAGAAATTTATGTAATTTACAAAGTGGTTACCCTGATAAATCTAGTACTCATCTGACACCGAACATAGTTATTATGATATCATTGACTATATATTGCTGTACTTTATATCCCCGTGACTGTTTTTATAACTGTCAATTTGTACATCTTAAACTCTTCCTTTTTTCATCCATCTTCCCAACCCCCTTCCCACTTGGCAACCATCAATTTGTTCGCTGTATCCAAACATTTGTTTTTATCTCATTTGTTTATTTTGCTTTTTAGAGTCCACATATAAGTGAGGTCACATGGTATTTGTCTTTCTCTGTCTGACTTACTTCACTTAGTATAGTACCCTCTAGGTCCATCCATGTTGTCATAAATAGTAAGCTTTCCATTTTTTTATGGTTAAGTAATATTTCATTGTATATATGTACCAAATCTTTATTCATTTCTATTAATGGAAACGTGCTATTTAGCTATTGTAAATAATGCTGCAATGAACATAGGGGTGCATATGTCTTTTCAAATTAGTGTTTTGGATTTCTTTGAATAAATACCCAAAAGTGAAATTGCTGGATCATAAGGTAGTTCTATTTTAAATTTTTTGAGAACCCTCCATACTGTTTTCCTTAGTGGCTGCACCAATTTACAATCCCACCAATAGCACATGAGGGTTCCCTTTCCTCTACATTCTCGCCAACACTTGTTTATTGATTTACTGATGATAGTCATTCTGACAGATGTGAGATAATTTAATATAATTACTAGGGATATTGGTTATATTTAGACTGATGAAGACTAGTCAGAGAAAAATAGGGTAATTATAATTTTGAATAAATGATTTTGAAAGAAGAACAAGTGTTATAAAAAGTTTTGATATATGCCTGGCATTCCTTTATGATATTATCTTAAAATGGCATTTCATATTCTGAAACACTAGATGAACCAAAAAGCAGTAAGATTTTGAGAGTTTTTTTACTACTTAATTATACTTTGGTTTTCTTTTACATTGGTCCTGGTGTGCTTATTTTTCATCTATGGGAAATGCTGGATGTAAGGAAATAGCTTTGCTTTTCATGTTTTGTATAATGGAGACTAAAAAAAAAATATTCTTACACGTCAAATGTCCAGCCCTGTTACAAAAAAGATAAAATGGCAGATTATACTACTGATCTCCAATATCCATCCCCTTGAAGCCAGGCAGAGCCCTGTGACTTGCTTTTGCTGATGAAATGTGGCAGAGAGTCTCCTGTGCCCCTTCCACGTGGAAGCTTTAAGAGACACTGTGCGCCTCGCTCCCCCTTCTCTTTTCCTTCTGTAGCTGTTAGTAGTGCTGCAAGTCCCAGGCGAGGCGAGTGACTACTGGGGGGCATGTAGTATGAGAAGGAAACAAATAATAACAACAAAACAACAACAACAACTTTGGTGTTCTAAGCATAGGCGTGAGAATGAAAAAGTGGTTTTTGGATGTATATTTTTATTTTTGCATGTGGAGTCTGAGTCCAAATGTGTTATCAGACCCTTTTGTGGTCTTCCTGTGATCTGGGCCAAATCACTATGTACAAAAACAAACCACATTGGTTTCCGTCCCCCAAAAATCAGAGAGCGGGGAGGTAGAACTGGTGCAGCTGTGGCAACAAACTTATTATTAGGGAACAAGGGGATCTAATTTATAAGTGCCTAGGAAGTTTGAAAAAAACAAAAAAACAAAAACAAACAAAAAAAAAAGCCGTGCATATCACAACACGAAGTTTTTCATTGAGTAGGAAGCTGTTCTTATGTACATTTGATAATTAGTTATATCATCTTCAAAAATCTGAATGTAAACTTCTCATTTTTACTAATTTAACTTGAATCATTGAGTTCTAGAGTCTAGATTTAATGTTACATTGAGCCAAGTTGCTTTAATCATCAGGGGACCTAGCATTCAACCCTTTCCAGCCCACAGATTACGGGTGGGCCTAAGATGGAGAATATCTAAGTGTTCTTCTTGGTAAGCATTAATTGCACCCCTATTGCCTCCTGTGGAAAAGTTGCCAAGAGCCGAAGCCAATATTTAGACTATTGACATTTATTCTGTCCCTCTCCCTCTCTAAGGTGGTATATAGTAACTTCTGAGATCAAATTGTTAGACAAGCATAAACATTTTCAGATTTCCGATAATTCTATCTTTCATTTTATGCCAAAGATATAAGTTTACATCCAGCATTTGCTATAATCATATGACCTTCACAGCTACCCAAGCAAGCAGCCAGCAGAAAGTTTAATAAAACCCAATACTTCCATAAAATATAGCCTGAAGTGTGTTGTGGACCTGGGCCTCCCTCTACCAAACTGATAAACTGTTTTATTTTTTAAAGTTGCCTATTAAGCTAAATATCTTGTATTCTTTAAGTGATTAAAGGAAAAGACATTTCCAACAGCTGAAGTCTTTGATAGGAAAATGTATGGGGATGTACTTTTTCATCATTAATTGCCATGCTATTTCCAAATAATACTTTGTTATATCAGCTTACCAGTTTTAAATAAAGCATAGCTTTTTTTTTTTTTTAATGAGCTTGATGGTAATGTGTACATTTTGGAATGAACTGTTACATTTTGTCTGTACATTATTTATCACTGTGTTTTCTGGTTATCAGAGAGAAAAAATATTTTTATGGTTTCACTATGATCTTTTTATCAAACATAATTAAAATTTTCTTAACTGTAATTCTATACCAGAAGTGATAATTTAGAAAAAAATTTGATCATGAAATAGATGCCAGAAATTGTAGGCAAGGCTCTAGAGTATACTGTTGTTTATGTTTTATAAGGACTATGCCATTATTTCTAAAATTTAATTGAACAGGATTGAAAATAAGTTGTAGTTAGTCACAAAGAAAGGAATGAATGTGACTAAAGAGTTATAAATAAAAGCAGTGAAGAAATTCAAAGGGAGTAATAAAATGTTTTGATCATAGAAGTTCCTTAAAATTTAAATTCAGAATTTGCAGTTTTATAATGCAAATTATAAAATACCAAGAAGGTATTTTCATCCTTGTCTCCTAGACGTTACACAAATAAACAAAAAAGACAAGATACAAAAATGTAAAAGTCATGTTGTATGACACTAAGTGATACCTTTAAGCCTGAACTCTGAAGAAGGCTGCCAAATCTTTTGGAGTAAAACAGTGACACAAGAAGATGCTGAGGGAGGGCTTCAGAATCTGCAGATCTAAGTCAAGGCTGGAAAAGCCCAACTATTCTTTGTCTGGGACAAAATAGTTAGTTAAATTGTCTAATAGCAAAAGCTTCCTTAGGCAGAGTTTGATAAAAAGGAGAAGGTAGAACTAAATGAGAAAATAAAAACACAAAGATAAGCCGTATCATCAGAAGCAATCTGTTGGTGAGACAGGGTAGTAGAAGAGAAAGAATACATTGTGAGAAGCACTGAAATATCAATTCTATTAGCTGGGGAGAAGTGACTCGTTAATACTCGCAAACTTATAAAGAGAATTCTTGATGGTCTGGAATATTGTCCTAGCCTCTCTCTAACACATGACCCCACAGATAGCTAAGTTCAGGAAGAAGTAATCTCATTTAAATAGAAGTATTAAAAAAAATACCATAGAAATATCCAAATATATTACGAGAAAACAAAGGAAAAAAAAATAGCAGGTAATAAACCTCGCTAGATAAGTATTTCTATAGTTGTTTAAAAATTGAGAACAAGAATTTTTAAATGTTAAGAACTTATTGCATCTATTAAATAGGAATTCTAAGTGTAGATATGGGAATGTAGGGAAAATAGGGAGAAGCAACAGAATGCAATAAAACTTGCACTGGAAAACTCAAAAGAAATGGAATAAAAAACAAAACCATCACAGAAGTAAAGGCCACAGTCGAAACAGCACAAAGAAGATTGTACTAAGAACACAGTAAGGGATGTGGAATATTGTAAACGAGGCAAAATAGAATGGAAAATTAAAAGGAGTTTAGAAGGATTAGAGAGAAAATAATGGACCTGGGAAACTAATATGAAAGATCCAATAGATAGAATATCAAAACTGTAAATTATGTTGTCCTCAAGAACAGAATATAAAATGTGAAAAAAGAAAAATATTTAAAGATAAAATTAAAGAGAAGTTTGTAACAATTAGAAGTAGCCTCAAATATGTATATTTAAGGGCACATATATCATGACCTAGGATAAACTGACTTAGAACAATGAATACGAAAGCTCATCCTAGTAGAATTTCTGGACATTAAAAGTAAATTTTAAAAATTGCTTAAATTTCTAATAAAAATATAAATAAGGTGGACCACAAAAAGTTTATAGAAAGAGTGAATGCTAGAACACAAAGAAAAATACTTTCAACAACCTGAAAATAATATGTAGGTAAGAATTTTATACCTATTCAAGTTGTTCAAGAATGGGGAAGATAAACCTCTAGAGAAAAACTTTTAGTCAACCGAGAACTGAATGGAGAAAGAGAAATACTGAAATGATGCATTAAATCTATTTAATTGTCAAAACAAAGTTTAAAAAAAGAGTATATTTTTCAGGATATAAACAATTTATCTGATGATGTAGCAAGCCAGAAATTAACAGAAAACAAAAGACAAATATGCTCAAACACAAGAAAATATGCTCATTTTCAGGTATAAGAAAAAAAAAAAAAAAAAAATTTGTATGGAACCATGAAAGACCCCAAATAGCAAAAGTAAACTTGAGAGAGAAGAACATAGCTGGAGTGATCGCATTTCCTAATTTCAAACTATATTACAAAGATATAGTAATCAAACAGTATGGTACTGACATGCAAGCAGTCACATAGTCACAACACTCAGAATTAGAGCCCAGAGATAAATCCACACATATAAAGACAACTAGATTTGACAAGAGAGCCAAGAATACTTAATGGTTTCTGGTGTTGGTAAAAGTGGATACTCACATGCAAAAGAATAAATTGGACCCCTATATTATACCACTCTCAAAAATTAACTTGAAATGTATTAAAGGCTTAATTGTTGGGCCTGAAGCCATAAAATTCCTTGAAGAAAATATAGGGGAAAAGTTTCTTGACTTGGTCTCAGCAACAGTTTTTTGGATATGACACCAAAAATATAAGCAACAAGAGAAAAAAATAATGGTACTACAATAAACTGCAAAGCTTCTGCACAGCCAAAGGAAACAACAAAGGGCAACCATAGAATGGGAGGAAATATTTTTAAATTATATATCCGATAAGTGGTTAATATCCAAAACATATAAAGAACTTATACAGCTTAGCAACAAACAATCTGATTTAAAAATGGACAGAATTGAATACATTATTCTAAAGAAGACAGAAAAATGGCCAACAGACACATGGAATGGTACCCAGCATCACTAATCATCAGGAAAATGCAAATTAAAGCCACAATGAGAAATCACCTGACACCTGTTAGATTCACTGTCATCAAAAAGACAAGAGTTAACAAGTGTTGGCAAAGATGTAGTGAAAAGGAAACACTGGTACCCTGTTGCTGGGAATGTAAATTGGTATAGCTAGTATGAAAAATATTATGGAGGTTTCTCAAAAAATGAAAAAATAGAACTACTATACGGTTTAGCAATTCCTCTTCTGGAAATATATCTTAATGAAAAGAAAATATTGAAGTTATCTATACACCCATGTTCATTGCAGCATTCACAATAGCTAAGACATAAAACAAGCTAAGTGTCAGTAGATGGATGAATGGATAAAGATCATACATATATATAAAGTCATATATATATAATATTGTTCAGCCATAAAAAAAATAAGGAAATCTTATCATTTGTGACACTATGGATGACTCTTGAGGACATTATGTTAAATAAAATAAATCAGAAAAAGACATACTGTATGATCTCTTTCATATGTGGAATCTAAAAACATGTTGAACTCAGAAACAGACTTGATTGGTGGTTGCCAGGAGCTAGGGGGAGGAAGAAATGGGAAAATGTTGGTCAAAGGGTACAAACTTCGAGTTTCAAGATGAGTAAGTTCTGGGGATCTAAGGTAGACCATGATGACTACAGTTAACAGCACCGTATTCTGTACTTGAAAGTTGCTAAAAGAGTACGTTTAAATGCTCTCACTGCATATACATACAAAAGGTATGATGTGATGGATGTTAACTAAACCTATTGTAACAGTTAAAACACGTGTATATCAAATTATCACCTTAAACTTGTATAATGTTATATGTTAACTATACCTCAATAAAGCTGGAAAATCCTGAATAAGTTAGTTAAAATGCCAAAAAGAGAAAAATGAAAATCAAAACAGGATGTATCTTTTTTTACTTATTAGATTTACAAAGATCAAAGTTTGCAACTATACAATTGGTGAGAATGCCTGGAAAACTGAAACTCCCATACACTGTCTTTGGGAGTATAACTTATCCAATCTCTGTGGAAAGCAATTGTGCAATAGCTATTCATAAATTGGGCCATATATATAATCTTTGGCCCAGTAATTCCTGCAATATTTCAAACTACTTATGTACAAGTTTGTTTTTTTCACCATTATTGGTAATAACAAATATTGAAAATATACTAAATGCCACATTTATGGGACTAATTAAATAAACATTGAAACATATACAATAAAATACTATGTAGCCATTAAACATAATGAAGCAGCTCTGTGTGCAATAATATGAAACCATCTCCAAGAATATTGTTAAATAAGATACAGAGCAGGTCAAAAAGTACATGGCAATGATGCATAAATAACAAAAAGAAAAATATAAAAGACTATAGAGTATTAAACATAGGATAAATATCTCTGTGAAAAAGATGTTCAATAGAATAAGAGGTGTGAACACATGGGCTTACTTGGCTCCAAGATTGGAAGCACATTCCAGGAGATAACACAGTTTAGCAAATAAGAATGTGAGTTTGGGTGAAAGATTGCCTGGGTTCAAATGTTAGTATTTCTGCATGTTAGCTGCAAGACCTAGAGCAAGTCTCATAACTTCTTAATGCTATTAATTAAAGATATGGTAAAAGATATAGAAATTAAGCAAAAGTTTCTGCATTAATATTAATATCAGACAAGACAATTTAAAGCAAAAAATATTAATAGGAATGAAGATTACATCATATGACATAAAAGTAATGATCCATGAAGAATGTATATCATGAACTTCTATATACTTAGCAATATAACTTCAAATTATATTTCATAGACAAAAACAAAAGGGAAATAGAAGCTTCAAATAAAAAATTTATATAGCTCTTTATCCTTCCAAATAAAAACATGCATTCCTTTCAAGTACATGTGGAATATATTTTTTTAAAACGACCATGTGTTAGTTCACTAAAGACATTTCAATAAATTACAGAAATTTATATTATATAGACCATATTTTTCTGACCGCAATGCAGTTAAATAAGGAATCGACACACAAAAAGTAGTCTTAAAGAACCCACATATGTCTGGATTTTAAAATATATTTTATGTGTTAGGAAAACATCTTAATATAAATAACAATATAAGATTTTATGTATGACATTTGAAGGATACAGCAAAATGGGTACATGGTGACAGAAGTAGAGCCTTTAACATATCTAGAATAAAGATTTAAAACAGATTCATTAAGTTAGGAAGCTAAAGAAAGGAAAAAGAAAACAAATAATATACATAATCTAAGGAAATAATAAAAATAAGAGGCAAATTAATAAGTAAAAAATAAATAGAAACTCAATAGCCCTAAAAGTTAGAGCTTTGATAAAAAAAATTTAAAAATGAAGAGCACATATTAGTATTAATAAAAAAGAGACATAAATATAGACATAGTACAGATATTAAAAATAATAGGAACATACAAAATCAATTGAAATTTTAGATGAAGTAATTTTTTGCAAAAATATCAATTACCAAAAATGATTGGAAAAAAATAGAACACATGAATAAACCAGTAACTATTAAAGAAATTGAAAGTTTCCTTCTCCAAAGATACCAAGCCAGGATATTTTTATTGGTGCATTTTAACAAACTTTCTAAAAATAAATGTCTGTCATTTTATATAAATTGTTTATGATAAGAGTAAAAAGAAGATAAGCTGGCTGGCTCATTTTGTAAGACTAATACACTATTGATACCCAAACTAGGCAAGGACATTATAAAAAATAGAAAACTACAGAACAATTCCTATATGGACATAAAAATAAAAATTCTAAATAAAATCTTACAAATTGAATTCCTCAGTGTATTAAATGTATTAAAAATACACACCCATCATATTTAAGTAGTGTTTATTTCTGGAGTGTGGAACTGTTTCAGTATCAGAAAATCTATTAATCACATTAGTACATAATCAAGTAACAGATGCATGAAAAAGTAATAATATTGACAAATTTATTAATTAGCAATATTGATTTAGCATGTACTGTGTGTTGGGCATTGCCCCAGGCAGTGGAATATAATAGACAAATAAACAGGAAAGTTCTCTGCTTCATGGGTTTTACATTCAAGTGGATGAATTGGAAAATAATCAGATACTAATCTATATAATGTTGTGATGAAATAATTGCAACAACAACAAAAAAAATCAGGATAATGAGATAGAATGTGATAAAGGGTGCTATTTTGAGGAGATACCTGGATGAAGTGAGGAAGTGAGACAAAGTTTTAGCACATCAGGCAGAGGTAACTGTGAGTACAGATGCTCTGAGGCAGGAGTCTATTTGGACCAATGATCAAGGAGGACCATTTAGGAGCATGCTCAGCAGGCATAAGGGGCAATAAGGTGGGTGGAGGGACTGAGAAAAAGATAGGAGATGAGACTGAAGAGATTGCTAGAACTCAGATCATATATGGTTTTGTACGCCAAAAAGAAGGACTTTGGGTTTTAATTTACATGGGATGAAAAAACCTTGGAAGGAGTTCAGAAGAGGAGTGACAAAATCTGATTTGTTTTTTGAATAACTTCTCTGGCTGCTCTGTATAGAATAAATTGTAGTAGGGCAAATATAGTTGATATCAAAACCAGTCAAAGGGGAAGACCTGTTAATTAAGAGGAAGTGGCAGTACCCCAGATGTAACAATTTGGTGACTTGTACTAGAGAAGTGGTAGTGGTGAGAGTGATTAAATTCAATTGGCTTGCACAGTTATGGAGGCTGACAAGTTCCAAGATCTTCAGTCAGCAAGTTAGAGACGCAGGATGGCTAATGGTGTAGTTCTAGTCCAAGTTCAAAAGCCAGAGAACTATGAGGGTGTATTGTGTAGTTCTAACCTGAAGGCCGACAGGCCTGAAAGACAGAAAGAGCCAAAGTTTCAGTTTGCAACTGAAGGTAGGAAAAAAAGCAGTGCCGAACTTGAAGGCAATCAAGCAGGAAGAGTTCCCTTTTCCTCACAGGAGGGTTAGCCTTTTGTTCTATTCTGGCCTTTACTTAATTAGATGGAGTCATTCACATTAGGGAAGGCAATCTGCTTTACTCATTCTACTGATTCAAATGTTGGTCTCCTCCAGAAACGCTGTCACAGACATGCCCAGAATAATGTTTGACCAAAATGTCTAAGCACCCCATGGCCCAGTTAAGTTGACACTAAAATGAACTATCACAGCTAGGAGTGGTCTTTAGTATAGAGTATCTTTGTTCTCAGCAGCAAGACAAGGACATCAGCATACCCACTTGTAGTTAACAGTTTGTTGAACGTCTCATCCAATGCAGTACAAAAAGAAAAAGATGAAATGGTAATTTTCAAAAGAAACAATAAAACTGTCTTTAATTTGTAAAAGGTGTGATTTTAAACAAAGAAAATCCAAGAGCTTTTCAAGCTACTAGAACTAATAAGAAACTTCCATAAGTTTAGAGGATTCAAATCAGCATACAAAAATTATTGTCACATCAACAAAACTATAATAACCAGCTAGAAAATTAAATAAAAACAAAATGTACAAACTACATAGTAATTAAACTAGTACATAGTGGTTAAGATCTCTAACAGGAAAATAAAATACACTTGAAGAACAAATAAGATTTGAATATAGACATACACTACCACATTCAAGAATTGTAAAGATGTCAATTTCTCTTCAAAATGCTCTATAAACTTAATAAAATTCTAACCAAAATCCAAAAAAGACTTTATGAAACTTGACAAGAAAATCTTAAAATAGAAGCACAAAGAATTAAGAATAGCCAAGATAAATTTGAAGAAGAATAAGTTAGGGGGAGGGGGAAATTTTCCTGACCAAATATATCAAGAATTTATAGAGTTGTAGAAAATGAGACAGTGTGGTATTGGCATAGGAAGAGTCAAATAAACCAAAGGAATATAATAACCCAGAAACAGATACTTGCATATGTGGAAACTTGAAATATGACCAAGGTGGCACTACAAATCAATGAGGAGAGGCAGGACTATTCAACAAATGGTCCTGAGACAATTGGTTAACCATATGGAAAAAAATAAAATTGGATCCCATTCTCACACCATATACAAAAATAAATTCCAGATGGATTAAGGATACAAATGTTAAAATGAGCTTTTGATTAAAAATATGGAATATCTTCATAACACTTAGCTGTGGAAAAATTTCTTAGGCAAGACAAAAAATATTGCAAAGGATTGGTACATTTGACAAATTTGAAAAAACTTTACATTCAACAAGGACACAAAAACTGAAAAAATGCAGCTTATGAAAAGATATTCATAAATCATAAAAATGATAATTTTTTCTAGATAACTGGATAGAAGAATGAGTCAAATCTGTTAACAGGCAATTCAAAGAAAAAATAATCTGAGCAAATACTAAACAAGTGAAAAGATGCTCATTCTACTAATAATTAGGGAAATGAAAAAAACATGGTAAGATATTACATCAGTAAATATGAAATTATGACAGTTCCAAGAGTTGTCATGGTTGCAGAGTATCAGTAACTCTCATATGCTGTTAGTAAGCATGCAGATTTCAAAACTGAAGGAAGCGTTCGAGTTGTATATTAGTCAGTATTTGAATAGTTACATAGTAGGTGGCACTACTGTGACTTGAAATCAGGTTTTACAACTCCAAAGCTAGAGTACTTGAAAAATATATAATATATACACATATATATTACACCTTAGCACCCTAGGATGGTTTCAAGAAATTAAGAACTAAATTTTCAGTGTAAATACCACAAACAATCCCTATCTTCTAGTACTTCATCTGGCATTTCGAAGGCCAGAACCATTTCATGTTTGTCTTTTTATCCTCAACATCTGAATAAATGATGAGTAAATAAATATAGTAACACTTCTTAAGTATTCTTGATATATAGAAAAAAATTGTCCACAGTCTACCATATGTTTCTAGGGTGAATGTAAGAGTATTTTTGAAAAACCTGAACTATTTTTATGGAAGACAACATGTTAGAGAATCAGATACTACAGTTTTCAAATTAAATATATTTCCATTAAAATGATTTAAGCTGGAAGTACCAAAGTCATAAAACAACTTCCTATAATGGCTGTTTCCCTCTCAGTTGGGAATAAACTTGGAAGGTGAAGCTTATACTTAAACGAAGGGCTGTGAAGAAATTTTAGAGTCTGAAAATAAATGAGCTGAATAGATTTCCCATTCCCTCAGCTTCTTAAAGACAGCAAACGCAATGCTGGAATTCACTGAGTTGGTTCTTTTTGCTCCTGTTTACTGTGTGGCGTCAACTTCAGAAGCTTTATTAAAACAGTTGTGTCAGAGGCCTTGATGAGTTAATGCCCAACTGGATTTTAAAGTCTTAATTCTTCATTCAAATAGTAATTAAACTCCAAAGCTTAACTCAGTTAAGACTTTTTTTCTTCCATTGAACAAGTAAAATGCTTGTCATGGCAGGGGGTTCCTTAGCTCTCTAAGCCCTGATTAAAATATTTTTTTTATAAACACAGTACACAATCACCTGATAGTGTGTAGTATTTTCTTTTTTTTTTTTAGCTCATGGTGAAAATTTAAGCTGATAAGAGGAAAAAATTTTTTCCACTAATTTAAGTCTACCAATTAATTTTACTGAAGATTTATTTGAAAAAGTAATTTATTCTTCAGAAAATATGGAAAATACAGAGAAGTAGAAAGTGAAAAATAAATAAAATATCGTAGGCCCTCACTTCAAGGTAACTCCTATTTAAAGACGGTGCATTTTCTTTATTTCCATTTAGTCTTTTCTGCCTGCAGTTTTTGGTTTGGGTTTTCCATCATTGTAACACATCACAGATAGCATCAGATTTTGTTTTTGGTTTTGTTTTGTTTTTAAGAAAGTGTTACAAGCTAAAAAACTTTCAAGCCAGTAGCGCTGACCTATGTATATATTTATGTTTTTAGCAGGATCAAATAAATCAAACTTTGGTTGCCTTTTCTTTGGCATAATTCTTAATTAGTTTCTTTTGTTCATTCTGATGCAGAATTTAGAAGCCTGAGTGTTGTAGCAGAAAGAACAGGGACTTTGGAGTCTTATCACCGATCTGGATTTGAATTCTAATTTCACTTCTAGTAGCTGTGTGTCTTAGGCATATTCAATTTAACAAATATGTACATGGTCAATTTTTTTCTTTGGTATGACAGGCACTATTATTCAATCTGAAGCAATGCCTTTAACCCGTGGGAACCTCTGTTTCTACTTTGTAAAATGAGACTAATGCACCCTTCCTGGCAGGGCCAATGAGAATACTAGAAAAAAATACATGAAAAATACATACCATCGAGTACAAATTCACTGAATTCTATTTTAGTTACTAGAAAAGATCCTCAGATTTTAAACACACTAGCTTAAAATTGCACAAATGAGAAGAAATAAAAGTAGTTAGTCCAAAGGTGTAAATTCACTCTTGAAAAAGTGTCTTAAGCAAAACAACAAAAGGGTTTCTGAAAGATTTCACACTAGCTGCTCTTTGCTCAGATCTGTAGAAGACCAGAAAGCTGAGATAAAAGAAAAAGAATGAGGAGAAGGAGAAGAAAGAAGGGAGGAAGGGAGGAAGGAAGAAAGGGAAGAAAAATGGATTTGACTCTGACAGGAAGACGAAAATGCTGAATCGATTAGAAAAAATGCCAAGCATCTGTAAATAACCAAAGGATAAAAATTTTAAGAGGAACTCTGCTATGAATATCAATAAGAAGGAAATATTAGAGTATTGTATGGCCAGTGGCAGTAAAGGATCAATTGGTTCCACAGGTGGGTGTGGTGGTCACTGTGATTGTATTCCAATTAGGAACAAAAGCAGACCACTAATTACCCTCTTTTGACACAGAAATGAGGTTTGTGTTACCTCATCCATTGGGTTAATTACCTTCTGAGAGTAGTCTGACCTGTGACATTGTATCATTCCCAGGAGACCTAATGTTGGCCAAACTGTCATACCACCACTACTCTACCTGATTTTTACCCACAGAGCACCTCTGAAGGAAAATGAATTGAGAGCGAGTGAGGAAGGTTAGCAGTGGTAAGTATGCCTTCTCCCCACTGAGGTAACTACTGATTGTGATGAAATAAATAACTCATTGTTGGATTTGCCTTTCTAATCTTTTAAATACATACCAACAGAAGAGGAATACACATTTTATAACAAAATCTACTTGTATGTGTTATATTCAATATATTTTGTTACATATTTAAGTTACATTAACTTGGAATTTTATTTTCTTTGTTACTTAAAAAAAACATTTTAAAATGTATTTTTAAAATGGACGTAGTGTGTAAAAGCTAATGAAGAAATGAAACTATAAACATGGTTTTGGAGGCAGAAGGCGGCATGGATAGAATGATGTGATAATCAGTGGCCAGATAGCCAGTACACTTCAGCAACCTCTGATCCTCCTCATTAAGGAAATGCCATTTTACTATAATGAAGTCGAAATTCTTTTGATAAGTTTTTCAACACAATTACTGAAACTCGTATGTGATACTCCTTTCCTAATTCTCTAGTTTATAAGTTTTTTCCCCCATTTAAGAGAATTCCTAGATTAGGGTATTGCCTACCAAAACAAATATAAGGACATTTTGATAGTGCATTTAAATGTTTTATATATCTTTTCTTTTCCTTGCCCTTCTAAGATATAACTTGATCCACATAAAGAATAAACCAAAATTATTAGTTTTTTTCATTCCTTATCAGCTACAATCAGTACCACTTTTAACAAATTTTAAATTTAGTTTTTACTTTTGTTCTGAAATGTGAAAAGCACCATCTTTACTGTGAGAATGTTAACCTAAGGTACTGCTTTCATGTATTATAAATTATTTCTTTTTATGAAATTTGAAAAAGAGCTTAAAAATTGGCAATAATGTAAAGATATAAAATAAATATACTAAACCTTTAACTGTATTTAAGATTAAATTAGATTAGTAAGACAGTAACATCAAAACAAAAAAGCAATTTCTACATGAAGCCAAATAATTCATATATTTAAATACAAAAATTTAAGTAGACATAGAAACAAAAATGGAATTGTATGAGTTGAATATATTTAGAGAACAATAAATTTTTAAAAGAAATATATACAAAAAGAGGCAGATATCATAACAGTAGTCCTTTGTGATGCCCTATTTCTAAGCATTTCTTTAAGAATGATGTTTTAATTATCAAAGGAATGTTTAAAATGAATTACTACATACATGTATTATTTAAAACAATATATTGTGAATACCATGTATCAATCATTTTATACCTTTGAAGTTTATACTTTGACATCCTCAAAGCAATGAAGAAAAATCAAATTCAAGCCCCAGGGTATAAACAGTCACAGGGAAAGGTCAGGTTGAAGGTTTTTCCATGTTTAATGATAGTGAGAGTCAATTTAATTCTTTATCAAATAAAGTGGACCTTTATTTGATACAGTTTCTCTCCTTAGAAAATTGAATGAAAACAGCCAACTTACAGCGACAAGAGAATTTCTTGCTGTAAGAAACAAATGTAATGCTTAATCAAATTTCTCATAGCTTGAGAAGTGCCACAGAAATCCACAGATGCGATTGAATGCCAACTGGCTTGGGCACAAAATTTCCAGCTTTGTTGAAAACATCCACATGCAGTGAAAATATGACATTTCTTTAAATATCCTCCACTCTCTTTTTTGGTGTACTGCAAACATTTTGATTACGGGTTTCCCCCCACGCTCTTCCCAATTTACTAATAACATCACAAATATTATAGTTCTAAATTCCTTGGCTTGTTATAACTGGCAGGACTTGTTTATTCTTCTTCCAAAAAATATTTTATGCCTAACACTTTTTTATATTCTGATCCATATTGATAACAAAAGGGTCTCTAGTACTTTTCATGTTTCAGACTAGAAAAGAAAAAAAAAGATACCACACATCATGTGCAGTCCAAAACAAACAAAACTGAAATACTTTCAAGCATCTGGTCTACTGTAGCTTTCAAAGTGCTGGGACTTTAAAGGAGATTATTTTAAAAAGGGATTTAACAATGAAGTAAATTAAAGGAAAAAAATTTTCTATTATGAGAAAAAAAAGCTACGAACCATTTATGAGCATTTACTCCTGTTAGTCACCTATGCTCAGTAATGTTGTTCTCTGTTCTTATTTAAAAACTTGTGAACAGGAAGTTCTTATTTTAAATAATTGCAGTAATGTTTTTCCTTTATTTATTAAAATGGTCCTCTAGATTAGAAAATAATGGTAGAGTTTATTTATCTAACACTATGTTTAGCTTTCAATAGTAAAATAATATAGCATTAGTCTTAATTAATGTGTGGCTCAGAGAAGTAACACAGGCATTATTTTCCTTTTTTTTTAATTTCCAAAATATGTTACTGTTTTAATCATGAAACACTTATAAAATTGTTTCTTTCTTTCATGAATGGAAAGAGTTGCCACATCCAGTTTCAAGATTTAGAGGTTTGTCACTTTGAGCAGAGATAATTTTGCAATAAAAACTGAAATAATCCAGATCTCATTGTAGATAGATAAAATAAAAGATAAATAACTATGTGTCAAGAGATCCCTCAAATGTTTTTTATTAAAAAAACTAACACTAAATAACAGGTCTATCTTGATAATTATGGGTTCTTTAGATTTTAGTTGTTGATTACTCTGTTTTTTTTTTTTAAGGGCTATGTAGCTATAATGTTGTGATAAGGCATTTAATTAAAAAGGAGAAAATTGAATAGCTTTTATCTCCTAAACATCTTGTACATGAATTATCATCATTAACTAATCCCCAAATACATCTCTACTGAATTTTAATGCTATGATAAATGTTTTCTTTGATGATAATATATATATATTTATATATATATATATATATATATATTATATAATATATATATTATATACACACACAGATATGGCTTTGGTTGATAGTTTATTAGATACACTGCATTTGTACTTTATTTTGCAGTTATTTAAATTATTCATACATGAACTTATTATATTTTTATATGTAGAAAAATTTTATCTTCCTAGTTTACAGACACCTTGATAATTTTTAGGCAGATATTATCTTTGTGTTCACTATAACATGTAGGTGCAGCCTTGTATGTAGTAGGTGCTATGTACATAATAGGTGCTCAATAAATACTTGTTCTTTGACAGGATATAAAGCTAATATCATTTCACATAAAATAATCTCATGCAAACGTTCCTGTTCACTTCCCAGAAAAAAAGATTTTATTGAATAACTTTGTCTCTGTCTGGCCTTATTTTAAGCATAAACACTTCCTTTGGCAACCTTCCATGTAGATTTTTCTCCAACTTCAATGTTTATTTGCTAATTAATTTACTGGTACTTAATATTTCATTTATTCCTGCCACCATACATTCATTTTCTATTCCCCCTCAGAGACCAATATGCAGGCAATTTAATGACAAATATCTGTTATTTTCTTCTGCTTCATTAGCTCTGGAAAAAATTTTTAAAAGTATCTTTCAAATTTGATAAAGGCAAAAGTTACATAACTATACTTCTTTCAACTTAATATCTCATTTCTCTGAGAAATGACTGTGTCATTTCAAGCATAGAAAAGCAATGAATGCCTTGTATCACAACATCTTTTTTTATATAACACCCTTCATTCTAAAACCTGAATATCCCATCAGTTTTCTTCTGTGTAGTACTCTATCTGCACAAATGAAATATTGAGAATTATGGAAGCCAGGAATTGGGACAACTACCTACTCTTGCTTTGACCATGAGGAGAGTAGCAGTAGGATTCTCATTTTAAGAAGTGTGAAAGTTTTCCCATCAACTTCCACTTTGTTTTTTACCTCTAGGGAAACTTTTTCCATGGAGATTTCTGGTCACTTCCTCTCTCCTAGTATTAGGCTCAGGGGATTGGCACATGAAACTTATGATTACAAAAGAAATATAGCGGTGCAAAGTCTTGTAATCTCAGACTCAACCATCCTTACTTTCTAAACACCTACACAATGAAAAACAGACCTTTAATAGTGACACAGCTGGCAGCATGCTGATCTGGTAAAGGCCAACAAGACAGAATAAGGCATTCATATGTTCCCATGCCCACTTTTCACCCCAGTCCCTGACTCACTGGTACCTTAGGTTATGTCATTAGCTATTTTGGGCATCATGTTAGTCAAGTAAAACTGCTAAGCAAGGTATTTGCTGACCACCTACCTCACAGAAGTATTGTGAGGCTCAGCTATGAAGCTATTGTAAAGCAATCTAAAGGCATAAAGTGCTAAATAAGCATTAAGTAATTGAGGAAAGGGAGCATGCTGTACATTGAATCACCAGCTTTGGTTCCTTCTTGTAGTCTTTCATGGTCATTTCCTGGAAAAATATAAGTGCTATTCCAGGGTGACCAGGTCTGATACTGCTCCCTGAAGGTAACTTAGGGACTGGATGTAAAGGCCATAAAGCCATGAGCCATATTATTTTTTTATGAAGAAAAATTGATTTTTTAAAAAAGAAATTTTTCCAGAGCAGTTTTAAACTCAGAAAAAAACTGATCAGAAAGGACACAGAATTCCACCCCTCCCACACACACACAAACAGAGTTTCTCCTCTTATTTACACTTAGTATTAATGTGGTATGTTTGTGACAACTGATGAACCAATATTGATAAAAACTAAATTTCATAGTTTATATTAGGGTTCACTCTTTATGTTATACATTCTGTAGGTCTGAAAATCTATTTTTTCAATGAACAATATAGGGACATGGGAAGTGCAATTGAAAACAAACACACAATATATATTTAAGAGGAAATTATCAAAAGAGACCACAGTTAGTTCTTAAAATGGAGGACACTTTACATCATTCACTTATATTGTACATAATTGAATATGTTGCAGAAGAGGGGAAGAGATTGGAATAGGAATGCATATCATCCTGATTATACAAAAAAGAAACAAAAACACTGATAGAAATTTATAATAAAAGAATATTCTTCTGGGGAGTCCAGAGTGATGCAAGATATACTTCTAACAAATGAGATAGGAGAGGTCCTAAAAAATTCTTTCCTGCAATGTGGTGGAATAAAAATCGTAAAATTAAACTGGTGGTAGGAATTGGAAAGGTATAAGGGTCAAAGAAAAAGAAATCTAAAACAAAGAATATAGTAGGGGAATTTTGAGAGTAATCAGAATCTTTCAAAATTAAGAGTTTGAAAATGTTTTGAACTGTGACTTCATGAAGCCAAAGGAAATCTTTGAGAAGAGAAATGTTCAACCAGCATGCCAACTTTCTCATGTGGTTACCATTTTTCTTGTACAGAATCAGCCTAAGTCTGTCCAAGGAAATCCCTTCACATATTTCCCTCCATGAAGTATCAGCTTGTGATTTATCGTAATTACCAATGAAATATGGAGCATTATGAATGAAAAGGTGTTTTTGTAAGAGTTCTCGTTCCTTACTTAAACCCAATAAAGGAGCTTGCTTGCTATTAAATAAAAAACTATTTTGAAGTCTATAATAATGAGATCATAAACTACAGAACAAATATACAAAATACCAGACTTTATTGAAACTTAACAAGTCATCAAACATAATAATATTATTTATGTATTACTAAGAAAACTTTTCCAATTATTAATAAGAATTTTTATTTCAGATCTTAAAATTTGAAAAAGTGTGTTTTAGAGTTGACGAAAAATAGCTGATAGGGTAATCTAGAAGAGGAAGTATTTGAGCCTTTCAGACTTCATTTAGAAATGTATTAAATTGTAGGTAACCTATTAAAGAGAATCTAAAATTTTTTCACATTTAATCTTCCATTAGAGAAATTTTTTACCATTATGTTTTGTTCTGTTAAATAGAAATTATTTGCCAAAAACACTGCTGAGTTTGTTCGTTCTAACCTTTTAATTTTAAAATACTCCTTCTATCAGAAAAATTTTATAGTTTTATCAATATTAGCTTGCTAATTTTAAGGGGTTATTATGAGGGACAAAAGAACCCAGTACCTGGCATCTCATAAGTATTAAACAAATATCAGCTATTGCTATTATTATTTTCATATATGAATCAGTTTGATCTAAGTTTACCTTCTATCTCTACCATTTTCTAGCCATATTAACTTAAGTAAATTGATTATTTTCTATGCCTCGATTTCTTCATGATAAATGGGGATAATCACACGGTTCTTTCAGGTTCTTATTAGGGTTTGGTGAACTAATTAAAACATAATATCACCTTCCCTTCATTATGCCAGCCATGCTGCTTAACTCAAAATGTGATACTAGTGTATGACATGCATGGAGCACTTATGTGTTCAAGCCCATTAACTTATTTAATCCTCACAATAATCCTAGGAGGTATTTAAAATTATCTTCATTTTCTAAACAAGGAAATGGAGGCATAAAATAACTAAGTAATATTTATACAGCTTTGGCAGAGCCAACCATTGAGACCAGATAGCATGGCCCCACAGCTTGTGTGCTGCTCAAGGTCCTTCTTTACCATTAGTTCACCTTTAGAAATAATACAAGGCAGGCTTACAGAAAGAACATGGCCTGCTGCTAGTTTAAAACATTGGAGAAATAACAATAATCTAAAGTGTGACTGACCACCAAGGATGTGATTTTCAGCAAAAGACAAAGGCAAGACATACGATCTGCAGTTAAACAGGAGGATTGCTCATAGCTACCATATTTGGCACACAGCTAAAGCTGAGTCATTGAGAACCTTGTGCCACATAATCTGGGGAGTAACATGGAAGGTATTTACCAATCTGTATGAACACGTAAACGCAGTGTAATAACGAGCAGTCTGTCTCTTAAACTGACAAAAAGAGAAATAGTTCTAAGCAAATTTGAACATTTATGAAGACAACCATGTTTAAGGACGAAAGGAATGTAATGCTTGTACTTGGAAATATTTAGTAGACAAGTCAAATAAAGTTCAAGGAAAAGCAAGCAGATTGACTAAATGGTATAGGGAAATGGAAAGGTTTAATGATACAAGGCTTGGAAAATAACAAGAGAGATGGTAAGAATAGAGGTAGTATGAAAACTACTTGAAAAATCACTTTAGCTCGTGAACTCTAATCTCCCATTGTGCTTGTAAGTAGTTGTGTAGAATTTTAAGATTTAAGTTTTCTTTGTTTAAGTAAATCATAAACTCTGGCAATGGCTGGAGTGCACTAGAAAACACCAAAGTCAGGATCAGTAGAGAGATGTCTAAGGCCTGGCCTGCCTCCCCAACCAAGTGCCCACAGCCAAACCATCTCTTCAATGTCAAGATTTCCTCATCTGTGAAATAAAAGTAAGAATATCTACTTAAAATAAGGATGTATGTGGAAGGCCTTTATAAACTGTGTACTACTACATAAATATAAGATATTCAGAGGCAGGAAATAAAAAGCCAACAACAGGAGATCAGAAGAAAAAAACTTAAGATCAGAAGACCTGAGATCAAGACTTTGCCACTTAATAGCTTCAAGACTTTAGAATAATTTACTGATGCCACTTAACCTCTCTAACTTTAGTTTCCTCATCTACAGAACAAGTTAATGGTACTTAACATTTCAGTGGACTTCTGTACACAACACATCAGCCTTGCAAGGGAGGTAGCTCATAGCTACCATATTTTATAAATAAGGAAATTGTGATAAAATGTTTTCCCTGTCACTGTTACAACAATTCTTGTGAAGTCTATGATAATTCTCGTAAAGTCTATAACAATTCTGGACATGAAATAAAAATAAATACTTGTTGGTTAATGAATTTCAGTACATAATTATCTTACTGGATGAGATCATTTGTCAAATAGAGTATCTCTTATCTGTCCATGAAGTGCTGTTATAAGATGCCATCATGGGGTGGTTTATCCAGATGATCTCTCAATGTTCCCTTTAGTTATATGGTTCTGGAAGTCAAGTAGAAACAGAACAAAGAACATAACCAGCAGAAATGAAATTACTGCTTTTCTGGAGACAGTGCTATTTGTCTGAAAATTGTAAAATGTAGATGGGAAGAAGGAAATAACAGGTTTGTGATTCATGATACTAAAAGCTAAGAAAAGGTAGGTTTTGTTTGTGACTATAAAACAAACAGAAAAGTATATAAACCCAGTGTTTAAATGTTAACTTGCTATAACACATCATATGTTTATAGCAAGAACTTGATGGAAGCATCAGGTTAAAAAAACAAACAAACAAATTCTTTCCCATTGTGCCTTGCTTATAAAGAAGATATCCAACTGTCTCCAGCAATGCATATTTACATTTCTGCAGAGATTATCCTGACCTTCTTTGCTGTAACAACAGTGAAACAACACTTCTATGGTGGATAATATGAACTATTTCAGAACAAAAGAAAACCTGTGGTTTCTGAGATAAAGAAAAGGCTATCCTATCTTGCATTTCTTGTCCTTGCTGCTATGTTCCTGGTTTATTTGTTAGCCAGTGAACCGTGAGTGCTTTGTAACTGGCCTTCAGACTCTTCAATTCTCCACATTTTAAAGAAGAAATTTGAAAATAAAAAATTGTTATCCTTGTATCTTATATGTTACAGATTTTAGAAGAATTTTGGCAATTAAATTAATAAGGAATTGAATGATGGGTCTTACAAAATCAGAGACTGAAAGTAACCACATAGGATAGTCTGAACACAAAAATTCCTAACTAAAAGGGAGTCATGGCAGACAGTCTTGTCCTAGGCCTGTAGATTCCTTGACAAAAGTCAATCTTTACCTTAAGTGAGCATGTGTACTCTATTGTCTTTTTGCATCTAAGATAATATGCTTTTGAAATGTCAGAATAAGCTCCTTTCAGACCCCTAAGACGCAGCCACTGGCACCAGAGCACAAGACCACAGAACCTCCTCACTGTTATCTGGTTCTTCGCATACCTTTGTTATGTGCTGTAAGTGTTATTAACTATCGCGTACCCACTAATGTAAAAGAAGCGTGTATCTCTCCATTTTACTTTTTGTCTAATACTAGAGATTATCCTGCTTTGCTTTCTCTTGCTCCCTTAATCTACCACTAAAGAATTTCAAGTGGCCCTCTTTACATCTTCTCCTTTGACTCCTGTATAAAATAAGCTGCAAAACTGCCATTCTCTGGAGCATTTTCTCAGTCTGCTGAGATTTTGATTCCCAGCAGTTGTCATCATTTTGATTCAAATCAACCCATAAAAATTTTTTTTTAAAAAAAGGAATTGATTATTCATCTGAAATAGTATTCAGGCACAGGACATGTTTCTCCCCAACCTTTCCTTCTCTAAACAGACTTTTATCCATTTCAAGCTTATCTTATATTGCAGCATAAATCAGCGAAGAAAAAAGAAGTCACAAAATTTCACTTTAGTCCATTTTGTGAACTGTAATAACTAGACTGTTCTGTAAAATGGCTGGTCAGGGAAAGGGCTGAGACTACTGACTAAAATGAGGTCTGAGTTTCTTAGAATTAGAATTCCTTGTGCTTTTCCAAGTCCTAGATGACATAGATAATGGAAAATTAATTTTAATGCTAATGATATGCTTAAATTGGCAAAGATCAGTAGTCATTATGAACTGGTTTTTGTTCATTTCTTAAGTTTGCCATTCTAAACCTTTGAGCAGGTTTTAAAACACTTAATACATCACTTCCCAGACTCTAGTGTTTACCTTCCTCCAAAACCCATCTTTCATTATTTCACTTTCCTTCCACATAGAGAAGTTAATAAGTAAAAGAGGTTTGGAGCAAGACTGTGACTGGATTAAATCCCAAGGTTTTTGCTAAATGGTGCACAAGTTTTTAACCCGTCTGGGAAATGGGGATAATATCTCATAAGACTGTCATTTTACGAATGAGTGAGGATTAAATGAGATAGACCATATAAAGTACTCCAAAGAGTATCTGGATCAATTTAAGGCTTCTAATAAACATCAGTTGTTATTATTCTATCTCACAAAGTACATGAATATTTAAATTTTTTTCTAGTCAATGTTAAAAGTACTACTTTTGAGTTTTCTCATTTCTGGGCTATAATAAAAGTTGGCCTTTTATAACTATGTGAAATTGATAAACTCCACCCAAAAGAAATAGATTATATATGCAAACTGAAAAATGTTTAATGAAATGCAAACCTGAATAACCTTAGTAAACTGTTGGGTGTTTTTATTTTTTTGATTCCAAACTCTTTTGTAACTCTATAAAGCATGCCTTTAAAACTCTTATAGATACATGAGTGTGGAATTGATTTTGGCAGTGGTAATATGGAGGGCACTTTAGAGTAAAACAAAAACTTAAAATTGAAAAGGGCTTTAGTTATGTAAACATATCATGGACTCTGAACTCGACTGCTGGGTAAGAACCCTGACTCAGCTTTGAGGTCTCAGGCGAATTATTCGACCCCTTGTCCCTTAGCTTTCTCATTTGAAAAAATGAAGATATTATTAGTACCAACCTCATAATGCTACTATAGAGATTAAATAAGTTAATACATTTGAGAGTAGGACAATGAATTGTATCTCCAGTGAGTTCTCATTAAATGTTAGCTATTATTATTCTTTTACTAATGAGGAGATCAAGGTCAAGAGAGGAAGTGAATTTCCCAATGTCATATTTAGTACTGGTAAGGGAAAGGATGGAGTACTTCTGATTCTCAGTCTGCTATACTTTCCAATCTAACACCAATTTACTCTCTTCATCATGGGGCTTGCCTCTAGATATGCTTCTCTTCTCCCACCATAGGCAAGAGCTTTACCTTGTTCAGGTTAGCCAGTGAAGATGTGAATTCTAGGCATTGAGCTTCATTACTGGTGGTGTAGAAAGACTGACTTTTGACAGCGAAAAGGTTAAGTTCTACACTAGATGAGGCTTGAAATGTCTGCTCAGTTACTATCTATATCCTGTTCCTTGCTTAATCATCAAGTAAAAAACAAAACAAAACAAAACAAAAAATAATTGTAGCAAAGCAAGAGATGAAGATTAAGAAAAATTGCCAAGGAGAAATAAAAACTGTAGCTACTCCTCAAAGAATTCATGAGATATTTGAGCAGGTTATTTAAGACTTTTTCCCTAAACCTGCTAAGCATGGGCACACAATAAGAGCATTTTTGGTGTAGATGAACTAGAGAAGGGACCTGTTTGCATAGTTTCCCCGGAGGAATCTTCCTTGCAGGAAGTAAGCAGCAAAGAGAAAGAGAAGCAAGCTTGTGTGAGGAATATGGTAAACTTCATTTTCTGTTTATCTCTTTGCACATCCTAACTTCACCACCCACCGTAGCCCCTACCTACTTAATCTCATGTGTCACAATTCCAGGTGCACTCATCAGCATGCAAAAAACACACATGAAGGGGGATATATTTGCATATGAAGATGGATAAATCAAATCTGAAATTGGGTAATGACATGAGCAAGTCACCAATGTATGCTTATAAATAACTTTTCAATTAGACCTTGGGAACAAGGAACATGATAGACTTTCTACAAACTAGTGTGGCTTTCTTATTTGAAGTAAGTTTTTTAGTTTTGTTTTAAGGATATTTTCTGAATCTCTTTTGCATATTAGAAGTTGGGTATCAGCTAAAAGGAAGTTTCTTGAGTTTGAATGTTTGTGCTTAGATTTATTCAGGCTTAACTTCTCCAACTTTTTCACCAAAGTAGACCTAACCACAGCCAAAAGCAAGTACAAAGATTTAAAAGCAAAACCCAAAGAGAATTTTTTTTTGTTTCCCAAATATATAGAGGTTAATAACATAATTTCTTGACGCCAAATGGTCCGCTTTTGAATCCCTGTGCCATCACTTATTAGCTGGGAGACATTGAATAAGTAGCCTATTCTTCTTCTGCCTCAATTACTTTAACTGTTATGTGGGGATAGTAATAGTACCCCTTTATGGGGCTATTGTGAGGGTAGAATGAGTTAATTCAATAAAGTACTCACAAGATGGCTGGCATACAGTGTACACTCAGTAAATGCTAGCTGTGAATATTTTGAAGATAATCATTTGCATTCTATGCTACAATATCCCAGTTCCTTTAAAATAAAAATAGTTCATCCTTACCCCTAGCAAAATCATCAAGTAATTTATTAATTTACATAAGAATATTTTGAGGGCATATTGAAGACATACTGTGATAGACATTGTAAGAGGTACAAAATCAATAAAACACACAGCTCTTAGGAAACTTAAGGTCTTCTAGAGGGAATGCATGAAGTAGAGAATAGTCTCAATAATAAAAATAAATATTTATCAGGTAAGTGCTATGTACCAAGTTTTATGTAAATTAGCTAGACTCCAAACAATTCTGCAAAGCAGACATTAGTTTCACCATGTTATAGCTGTGGAAATAGAGATCAGGGAGGTCAGGTAACATTTCCAAGTCACATAATTTGCAAGTAATGAAGGATTTGAACCCACATCTGAGTTCACAGTTCATGCCTTCTCTATTATACTTTCATAATTCCAGTTTGTTAAATTTGTCATCTGGGTTTGGAACTTGGAAGCCCCAGATAATGACTGGTAACCAAGGAGGAGCAGAAATGTGAAAAATTGTGTAGGGATATTTAGAAAATGAGAGAAAAAAACGATCTCTAAAAGAAAAACTCCAAATCATTGGCTTCATTTTAGAGAATCAGTGTAGGCAAGGAAAATGGAGAGAGGTGGTTTTCACCTTATCTGCCAGTTCTCTTGGTGGTTGCTGCTGGGAACACTAGGTAGGGAAGTTTTATGGATCACCTGGACTTAGTGGGAGGAGAATCTTGTCCCATCAACAATGACTTCTGTGGGCACAGGAGTGGGGCGTGGCAGTGTGGTATCTGCAAGCCCCAGCCTGGTGTAAACAGTGAGCTAGAAAAGCAATTAAAGCAGAAACAGATGAGGATAATTAGAAGGGATAGCTCTGAAGGGTACAAGGAGGCAGTGAAACTAAAACAGAGGATTTAGCTATTTCTGTTCATCCCTTGATGTCTGGAAAAACATTCTTTTTGGTCCAGACTATGTTACCACACCCTGAATAAGACAGAAACTGTTCTCAGCACTGTACCCCTGGTTTGTATTCAATGCCTTCTCTTGGATTCTGCTACCTAATTGCCCCAAATAGGACAAAGGCCTATTGGATATCTCCATTTGGATGTTCTGCAGATTCCTAACTCTACTTCATCAAAATGGAACTCATCTTCCTGCAAAAAGCCTGTTTTTTTTTTTTTCAGTATTCACCATTAGAGTTTAACAGTGCCAAATTTATCTAGTTTTCTAAATTAGAAACTGGTCCTATTTTTTAATGATAAAATGCTTTCCTTAAGCCTTCTATTTATATATAGTTGTGGGGTTGCC
Source organism: Eonycteris spelaea (assembly GCA_003508835.1). Classification (NCBI taxonomy): domain Eukaryota; kingdom Metazoa; phylum Chordata; class Mammalia; order Chiroptera; family Pteropodidae; genus Eonycteris; species Eonycteris spelaea. The sequence goes on along the minus strand of PUFA01000357.1, from coordinate 873,736 downwards.
AGGGTTAGTTTTTCATAACCTTAAACAATCTGGGAGGAAATACTGGAAAAAAGATGGACATCTTTTATGAGAGAATAGAGGGTCAGAAAAATTGGGACATCCAAAACCCATGGAAAGGCACTAAAAAAATTAGAATGGAAGGACACTAAAAGTATTAATATTCCCCACTTTTTAATTCTACTTGGAGAAGTTGGTCATAAGGAAATGGGCATAGAGCTTTTCAAAACTGACTGGAAAAGGGTGAAGACAGAAAAAGCCAATCGGGTAGTTCACTTTCTTCTTTCATTCTCCTATCCTACTCCTTTGACCTCTTAGATGTGTATCTTCATTAGACATGGCAGAGAGATGAAAATTGCATCATTTGACTTTTCACCAAAGCCCTATAAATGTGAACTTTTATTGATGGGGCCCCAAAACCTCAATGCCATATTTATATTATGAAATCACTGACATCATATCATATAATTTAGTGTTCCTGGCTTACTCAATTCAGAGGAGACCAAAACTTTGGGTGCCTCAGGTCATGCATATGGTGCATTGGTAGGGCTGTCTGTGAGAGGCTTCTTGGGTTTCCAATCAGGCATAGATTAAAAGTGCTACAAATTTCTAAATGCATTTACATGAAGTTAACTGGAATTTTAAAAAGGTAAATCATATTCACGGGTCAGACTAAGGAAACCCTGTGATATAAATCAATAAATGAGTTGCTCTTTTGAATTACGTTGCTTTACTGAATTTTTCTTAACTTGCCATGCAATCTTGGACAAGTTATGTAAGCTGCTCTAAGCTTTAGTTTTCTCATCTGTACAGTAGGGTTAAAAATACTGCCTAATTCACTGGATTTTGAGCATTAAATAGTCCTGGCACGTAGTGAGTGTTCAAATAATGTTAGTTGTCTAAAAACAATAATTCTACCAATGGACTATTAATTTTGAGACCAGGGAATAAAACCTTGTAAACTTCCTCTACAGCTCCTGCAGGCAGAGATAGGGAAAGAATATTTGCAAAACACCCTTAATAGACAAGGTTTAAATTTTTTTTTCTTAGCCACCCTTTTTTCTATTCCTTTTAAATCAAAAATCAAAGTACTGTAGCAACACAATCTAAAAAGTCAAAGAGTATTGTAGGAATAATGATGGAATATAGTAGCTACCTACTACCCTAATCTTGCCCCCTAAAGATAATCCTTTAACTCTTTGTATTTCTCTGATATGTCTAAATACCATGCTTATGGTGATATCTTTTTATTTTATATTTCAATATTGGAATGTATCCATGGACTTCCAAATGTGGGAGATAAGAATGTTGCTCTTTTATTACACAAACACACACACACACACGCACGCGCACATACACGCGCACACATATGCATGCACACTTCACAATTTCCTCCTCCTCTTCTGGGAGAATTACAGTATATTCAATGTCTATGTTTTTCCATTTTGTTCACCACCAAGCCATTTATTGGGATTACATTTCCTTTATTGGAGGACGTTGGTTTTCCTTAGAGTTAACACATACCATATTTGGTTTTTCTTCAGGTTTTTTTTGTTTGTTTGTTTGTTTTCTAGGTACCTATTATTAATATATACTCAAATTTGCTGTCTATAAAAGTGCTTAGAATACAATCACAAACATATTACATAATTTACCAGTTCTTTTTTTCCCCACTTTGAGTCACATCCCTGTCACTCTGCTACTCTGCTCCAGTTGAAACCAGTTACTCTTCAGGTTCCATTATCTTGGAAATTTCTCTTTTCTATTAGATCTCCTGTTCTGGATCACATATCTTCCCTTTTTTCTGGTTTATTTACCAGTTTTAGTGGTATATATGTTCAAGTAGCTGCCTAAGAAAGATGCAGACAAGGTGTGTTATGTTTTTGCATGGCAGAGGTTGCTGGTTGCTACCAATACTACTATTCCTCTTCTCTCAGGGTGTTTGCTGAGCCCATGGCTAACTACCCAGAATAAAGACTACATTTACTAGTCTCCTGAGCAGTTATGTGGGGTTACTGTAACTACATTTTGTGGAATGGACTAGGAACTAAAGTACCAAGTGGTAACTTCTGTGGACCTTTCATGAGAGAGAGCTTTAGTACACCCTTTTCATCTCTAGATTGTGGATGCTACCTTTGGCTATGAGGACGAGAGCCAAACCTGAGGATGATGGAGCAAAGTGTTTGTAACAGGCCTGGATCCCTGAGGGCATCATGGAATAAGCCCTTCATGACAGTCCTGAACTGCATAATCCTGTACTTTTACATAAGAGGGAAGAAACTTCTATTCTAAGGAATATCTTGTCCTCACTATTATACCTTTCATGTTTAAAGTTTTTTTACCTTCACATTTGAGTGATAATTTGGTTGAGTCTAGAATTCTAGATCAGAAACAATTTGTCCCTCAGAATTTCGAAGTCTTTTCTAGTTGCCTTCTAGCTTCTAGTATTGTTGAGAAATTTGTTGCAGTTTTTATCTGTAATACTTTAGATATGACCTTCTTATTTTTGTGTCTCTCTCTGAAAGCTTTTCTGGTCATTCTCATATTCCATAATGGCCTGCTTTGATGTGGATTGTTTTTTATTTATTGAGGAGAAAATTTGAGAGGCCACTTCAAAATAGAATTTCATATATCTTAGTACTAGAAGACTTTTTAAAGTTTATTTCTTAGATAATATCTTCTTTCTTTGTATCTATTTTGATATCTCCAAAGACTAAAAACTTCTACTCTTTCTCCAAGCCTGAAGAGAGCAGATCACCTGGTTATATGAAGTTAGAGAGGACACTAGGGATCTAATTTCACTTATAGGAATTTCAACGGATCCTCTCCATCTATTTTCAAAATCTATCATCCACCCCTTCTTGTGAAGTACCTGGGTGCTCCAATTTCTGAGACTTCTAAGGTTCTGCAGTATGGCTTGACTGGTTTCTGCTGATATTCCACCTGTAGACCCTTAGGTTTCAGCTTTCTCGTCTCTTAAGTATTTACCTCTCATATATGTGTGTGTGTTTTTAAAAGTTTATTGGGGTAACATTGGTTGATACAATAATATAAGTTTCAGGTGTACATTATAATATGACATCTATATATTCTATTGTGGATGTGTGTTTTCTTTTAAAAAAATTACTAACATTTATTGATTCATTGATTGATAATTAATTAACATTACCTTACCCCTGCCCTCTTAAAGTTTATGTTCTAGGAGAGGAGTCAGATAATAAACAAAAACACAAAATATTTCTAATGGCAATACTTGCCATGACCCAAATGCATCTGCTTCCTTAGATGTATTATTTACATATGGAGGTAGCTACAACCCTTGTAGCATATATTGGATTGTTAAACTATATCTACTTTTAAATTTCAAGTCTTCACCCTCTCTAATACAGACTATAAGCTTCTTAAGGAAAAACAAGTCACTCTTGCATTCACCACAATTGCGGACGCATAGTAGTTTCTAAATAAATGCTGTGGATAAAACTAAGTTCTGATACTGATTTTGCCATTGAGGCAGTATTTGTGGAGCATGCATGTTTAACTTTGCCAAGTCAGACCTCTATAAATTAATTTTTCTAATGATAAATTAATATGGTACATATTACTATAACTCAAATGTAGTAATAAAACTTATGTTTATTTCCAAAATTCTGTAAGAGATAATTGCCATATGAGGACAAAGAATGCCGAGAGTGTGAAATATTATGTAAGGAGGTGAGTGAGGTAGGTCATTATTACATAATGCTGTGATGGCTGGGCTGCAATGTGGAAGACGTTGGATATGAGCCACAGAGTGCAGACTGTGTCATCAGCACACATCAACTCTGAAAAATGAATACTCACCACTTATAATCGTAGATACAGCTGAACCCACAGGAAATATCTAACCTGCAATCAATCTCCTCTTCACTGTGGTCTGGCAGGACAAGTGATACCTGTCTTCATGAATTTTTGCATGGGAAATTCATTTTTACTTCAAAATCACAATCATAAACCTTAATTGACCAGTTGGAAACAGGCTGATGGTCTATCATGCTTTTATTTGTTTTTATAACAGCAACAGACCATTCATGACCATTGCTATTTGTTTATATGACAGCATTTTTCATGTAAGAAGTGATTTTCTTTCAGAGTACTTTTGGAATATGTATTTTGTTAATCATCCAATAATCTTTTGAAGACAATAGTAAAAATGACTAGACTCCTATGGGAAATGAAGATCAGAAATCCCAGGGTGTTAAATAATGTGCTTACCAATATGATGAGAAAGTGAGTAAATGAATGGTTAACAACCCCATGCTGAACATCAGTAACAACATCACATTCTTTGTGAGATTATAGTGCCCTTTCTTTGCTATAATAATAAATATCTGGTTTGGCTTGTCAGTCTAGCCATTCCAAAAATCTTTATCAAGGGCCTATGATGTTTCAGGCACTATGGAAAACAAGGATGTGGTTTATGCTATATTTTAAATTACTCTTGAAATAACCAGACAACCCCTGCAGTTATATAGAGTATATAATAACAGAATAAATTAATACTTTCATGTTTAAAAAATATTATGTTTATAATTAATAAAACTAGCTCACAGTTAGTAACAAAAAGAAGAGAAAAACAGCATGAGAAGGAATGAGTAAAAAACTATATTTTAATACCATTAAACAAATAAATATAGTAAATGTGAAATGACTTGTTTTAGTATTAATACAATGCTCATTTGAACTTTGTTGAATTCAGAAATTAAGGTCAATTGTTACAGAATAATGTTTACTTAAAAAGGAAAGAAGAATGCCAAAATAAACACCAGATGGTTTAAAGATTTAAATGCATATAAGAAATGATAATATTAACAGAAATAAATTGTTTTATAATTTTGAGTTATAATTCTAATTTAACTATAATTTTAGTTTAATTTTTGAGTAATAATTTCAAGGGAAGCCAGTAATTGTAGGAGAGGATAAACAGATAAATGGATAAGCATTATAAACCTCTATAATCAAAAGAAAACCTGTGCAGACTAATGGCAAATAGCACCTAAATTTCATGTTGCTTATGCCAATCATTAATATACCTAAGATATGATAAACATTTACAAATTAATAGTAAAAATATGTATACCTTGAGAGAAATGTGAACAAAGACCTTACACAGGCAATTCACCAAAGAAGAAATACATATGTTTGGTAAATGCATCAAGAGATATTCTCCCTCATTCATAATGAAAGAAATGCAAACTTAAAGGACATTGGTCACATATTAGATTTACAAAGATGAAACAAATTGAAAATATCTAGTGTTGATGAAGTTGTGAGAAAATGGACATGCTCACTGGTGGAACCAAATTCATAGTCTGTTTTTCAGACAGAAATCTGACAACAGATGCCAAATATTAAATGCATTCCCTTTACCCTATCTGTTATTAGGAATTCAGTTTTAAAACAAAGAAGTGCAGTAAGAGATAGATACATTAATATTCAAAGCAGCACTATTTATGTTTTTAAATGAGAAAAGTCAAGCAAAGGGGCCTACTTTAACAATTATAGTTGATCTACAAAGTATTAAGTAGTCATTAAAATGTTTTCTATGTCTAAATCAGTTTTTTTCAAGATGCAATCTCTTTTTTACACAAAATTTTCTGTATTCTCAAACAATACAAAATGAAAATACCCTTAACATTCAAATACTCAAAAACTCCAGAGATAACTTCTACTAATAGGCAAATGTCCTTTCAAAAGATTTTATGTACATATAAATATATCATTAACATAAATGACAACATATTGAACACTCTATCCTGTAATTTTTTTTCACTTAAAATATGTTGTAGACATGTTTCTTTGCCTGAATAGTTGATACATGGCCACTGGCACTGCGAAATGTTACATAAAGTAAATGAAAGAAAGAAAAAAATACAAAACATCATTCTAGCAGTGATTCTTGAATGGAGAGGTAGGATGATTGGGAAAAGGGAAAAATTTGATTCATCTTTATAGGACTCATGTTTGAGTAAGGTAGGGTACCAGGTGTACTTTGAGAAAGATCCCCAGTGGTTTTGAATCACCAACTGTACCCCCTCTTTTCCTTCCAGACTTTTCCCAGGTTGAGAATAATGGTTGTATTTTTTTCCTTTTAGTAAAATGATATATAAGAATATGAGCATAGAATAAAATGTCCAGAAGAATGTGTACTACAGTTACCTTTGAAGGAAGACATTTAGGTGATCTTTATTTTCTTTTTATGTGTTTGGATTTTTTTTTTTTTGCTGGATATTTTATTAATAAAAAACCATTATTTTCATTTTAAAAGATGAAATAAACAAGAAACTTGAAGTCCTTGGGAAAAAATACTGCTGGGGAAATCAGGTGACAGCAGCCCAATATGCAACCACAATCAAAACAAGCTAAAAAAGTTCATAACAATGAATATCTTTTGTACTAAGCCATAATTACATGTTTTAATCTAAGAAGCTAGATAAAGCCAAATGTGTGGCATAGATGATCTAGAGAAGCAAAAAGTGTTTAAGATTCAACAGCTGAAAAATGATGGTTAAATGTAAAAAAGTCCAAGTTTCTAAAATTATGATGTATACTGATAATTCTATAAAAACTTTCAAACAGGAATTTAGAAGAAACACATGCATCTTATGTGATGGGCAGAAAACTTCCAGGTAATAAAAACTGATGGAATTCATTACGTCCAGAAGAGAAGGGAAACTATATATAATGAATTCTTGCATAAAAAAAATTAACACTAGATTTTTAAAAGAAACTGGAGAATTTGAGAGTATAATTTTGTACACATTAGTTTGGCATTAGGAAGCTCAACTGTATATTTCCCCCATAACACATCTCTTTATTACTTCTGCCAGAGGCAGAGACCTGACTTGGATAAATCTGGGTCTGACAAAAAGGCTTTTTTTTCATTGTAAATTCCAAATTAATAAAAAACGAATGATGGCTTACCATTTATGATTCATATTCAAAATTGATAATTTAAGGATTTCAGCAGAATTATTAATGAAATAGATTGTTGTAACTTTGCTAAGAAGATTCAAAAATAACACAAAGGTAATGCTACTCTACTTTTTGTTTTCTCTGCACTTGTTTGTTCGTTTGGCTTGTCTTTGAGCAGAATTCAACTATGCTTATGCCCGGTGCTTCTGGCTTCTGATACAGATAAACTTACCACTCCCTACAAATAAAAACAGAGAAATTATTAGAGAAGATATGAACAATTTCTACAGATAAAAAATGGAAAGTTGTAGGGTTAACAGTGAGGTAGGGCAAAGGAGGAGGTAGGAACAGTATAAAAAGTATTTAAGAGCAAAAGATTCTGGCCAGGACTATGGCTCATGGAAATCTTTTTATTTCTATTTTCTATTCAGAGAAATATTCTTCTAGCTTATCATTCTCTTTGCAATCTGATGTCACATATCATCCAAAGAAAGACATTTCTTCATTTCTTCATTTAAATGGAAATGTCTTTTGCAAACTGATCTTAATCTCTACTTTTGATTACTCTTCACTCCATTCTCATCCAAGAATCAGTAGAAATCTTCTTTCTGAAAATCTGTATCTGTCTTTACAATTATCTAAGTATTTGGATTGTTAAGGTTCATAATTCTTTGTTCCAATAGTTCCCAGAATTATGACAAGCCATTCTTTTGTTAACATGCTTCTTTCCTTGTTCCCTTTCCGCATGACCACACAAATGCCTTTTCTATTTAGAAGTTCACCCGATCTAGGCTCTGTTCCCCCACAATCTCCACCCCGTTGAAGTCATAAGTTTCTGAATATGACCTCGTAGTCTAGACACACTGTTGATGTGTTTATTGTCACGTACAGGATCTTATAAAATCAGAGACGTGCATGTAGATGCAGGCCTGCTAGAGAATTTTGCAAGGTAGATGGTGACGCACACGTCCGTGTTTTGTTCACTGGGCAGAATTGACCCTACAGGCTATAAGATTGGTTACTATTTTCCAAATATTTCTAGTGAAAGAATTAACAGTGAGAAAGCCAGACCTAATTGCTCTTATATCATCAGTTACTAACAACAGACAAAAGTTTGTTCTCTTAGTTCGCTTACTTGTCTTGAGTTAAGAAACCACTTCTTTTATTATAAAGGAGCTTGATTTTCAAACTTTTGTTTTATCATACAGTTCTATTTCTCTGAAACTTAGCTTTTAACAGATTTTAAAAATTGTTGCATAGTATTACATATAGCTAAGTGACACAGGAACGTAGTACCAAACACCTTCAACCACTACTCTTTCTCTCTTTAGTCATTTTTTGTTTACTCATTGTCATTCATTCAATCAACATGCATTGAGCATGTATTTTGTGTCAAGCATCTTTTTAAAACACTGAAATAAAGATGAATAAAGCATCTCTCAAGATTTTTGAGGGTTGATGAAGGCTTCCTCATTTTATAAACTACCACACCGGAGAAAATGATTATGGATGAGAATGGTCGTAGGAAGATGCACATGGGGTGATGTTCATGAGATTTAAAATACTGAGCAGGAATTTGCAAGGTGCACAAGAAGGGAAGAAATGTGTTAGGTGCACATACCAGGCAAATGCATCAGCCTGTCTGAAAACTTGAAGATGTAAAATAGATTGGCATCTTTGGGAAACCGCAAGGAGACAGTTAAGCCGAAACCATTGGGAATGAGTAAGGGAAAGTAGGGAGACAAAATGAACAAGTGAGGAAGGAGACAAATCATGAAATCCTTTTATGTTCATTAAGGAAAGGACCTGATTTTTTAAAATAGATGATGAAAAGTCACAGAAAAGTGTGAAGCAGAGAAGTGCCCTGACTAGCTTTGTGCTATAGGTACTAGAGACAACAATGTAGACTACAGATTCGAGAGGAAATAAAGGTGGGAAAGCCTGAATGCAGGAAGATCTGGTCAGAAGCTACAGCAACAGAAACAGCATGAAACAATGAGAGTCTGAAGGAAGACAAAAACAGTGGTCATAGAGTGGATTCTAGAGGTATCCGTAGACTCAGTCAGACTTAATGACTGGTTAGATAAATGAGTAACAAAGCAGAAGTGATTCTGAAGTTACTGACTTGGATACTAAACCCTAATGGAGCAGAATTGGAAAGAGGAGAGAAGAGAATTTAATTTTGGATATATTAAGTTTAAGATGTTTGTGATATATCTAGTAGAGCCTTAAAATATGAATCTGAGTTCAACAGAAGGGTGTGAACAAAAGGTAAAAGTCAAGACTCATAAATGCATGGATCTGATATTATAGGATTGGATAAGAATGCCATGGGAGAGTGTATAGAGGAGAATAGGCAAGTGTAAGAACAGCATCTTGATGGGAAAACAGAGTGTAGAAGGACCTAATGTAGAAATAAGAAGCCACAGAAGGGGAGGGAGATAGAGCAAATGGAGGTAGAAGAATGAAATAATTGCCACATAAAGTAAGAAAGGCAAGCATTTCAAATAGAATTAAGTAAATATTTTGAAGACTATTAAAAATCTGTTGCATTAATAATTGATAAGTGCTCATTGGATTTCGCAGCTACAAAGTCTTTGGAGACCAGCCCAAGAACAATTTTCTGGGACTGAAGGAGAGAGAAGCCAAACTGTAATGGATTCAAGAGAGAAAAGGAAGAGAGGGAGTGAGAACATCAGGGTGATTTACTCTTTTAAAAAGTTTAGTTATAAATAGAGGTAGAAAAAGACAAGCTTTCATCTTTTCTTCCTGTATTTTTTGTTCCCCTCTTCCATCTCCTTTCTTTTTCTTTTTCACTTTCTTTCTAAGAAACAAACAAAAATAGGCTAAAATCAAAAAGAGAGGTGCTATCCCAAAGAGATGCTCTGATTTGAGAGGCTACTACAAAAAATTGCTTTTGGGGAGAATACTTTCATATTAGGTTTTTTCTTCTCTATAGCTATGTTTCCAGGAGCATAATATGATGTGTAATAGACCAACCTCTATGTTAATAGTCCTTTGTACAACAAGATTCTACTGTACTTACACAGAAGAGTATGTAGAATTAAGCCACCGGCCAGAAATTCTAAGAATACTGAAATTAAAATAGAGTAAAATTAAGTCCTTTGAGCTCAATGTTTAAGGGCATTTACCTACCATAGTATTTGAATTATTTTCTCTTTATAAAGTCCATTTGATAGAGCAAACAATAATATTTTTAAAAACTACTCAATAAACATTTATTTTGTACAAAGTTGAAAATATTATGGGTAATTTTATGACAACTGTGTACTAACATACTTGAGTCTCTCTCCTCAGCTTCCTTATATATGTAAAAATAATGAAATGTATATTCTGCTTTAAATCCATATGATTCTGATATTTGAGAAAATTAAAACCTCTTTCAGATATTATCTTAGTGATCCTCACAGCTTTTAATTTTTTTTCTGAACTCCATATCATTACCTAAGGTGGAAAGTAAGATATGTGTCATTATGACAAATTCTGCCTTGTATCCTGGGAAGTAAAGCTTTTTATACAGGTTTGGCTCATTACATGGTTTTGTGAGTCCTGCTGAAATGAACTACTCAGTTAACTGCTTTTTCACACATAGCTTCCTTTTTACAGATGAGAAAACTTAAATGTATATCTTCACAGAATTTTAGGACAGAGAGGAATCTTGAAAATTAGGACCGGCTTGTCACTAATAACTAAAAGCAGAATGACTGGAACTTGTAGCAGGAAGGGTCTCTTGAACTCAGGCAGATTAGATTCCATCACTTATCTCTAGTCCTCTTTGTTCTTCTCTATTTTTCCAATACTGTTTCCTCTATATCCTGGGCAGTAAGGTAGAACATGGCCCAGGTATATATGCTACATCATTAAATATACCCAACAATGGTACATACTATATCTCTCTCTCTCCACCACAGTTCCAAAGGCCTGGAGGAGAGACGTTGATCGATGCTCACTCATAATCCAATTAGCTGTGCTCCAGAACTGAGGATTACATTGTCTAAATATGGCCTCCAGAAATATATCCCTGTAGTTTGGGGTATGGTGGAGGATAGTTGGCAGAATCATTGAAGGCTAAGCAGATATTCCTAAATCTGTCTATCAGAAAAGCTACTTACAGGTTGCCCACATCCCATGCACCAGGCACATGATTTTATAAGTAAGGAAACATTCTCCAAAATATTAAATTATTTAGTCAAACTATAAAGTGAGAATTCCCAATCAGTGCTCTTTTGGTGCGCGATTTAACTTTCTTAACAGTAGACTGATAAACATTAAGTAAATACCTGCTTGCTTTGCTTTACGTCATTCTAGATCCCATCGTCCCCTTCCCCTTATTTGTTTGTCTCTAAGAAACTAGAGAAAATGCAAGATGTAAGTTAGAAAGACAATTTTACAGAAGATCTTACCCTGGTAATATATTGATTGATCAATTATGCTCAACAAGCATGTTTTTATATATACAAACAGAGGGCAGTCATCTCTACAACACGAGGAGAAACATAATCAAAACATATGACTTCTGCTTTTCCCAAATGTTTCCCCAAAATTTGAGAAAATAACATATCCATAGATGAGTGAAATAGATAGCAAAAGCAAATATATAGTAATGTTAGCCAACTATATAGAAATTACTGAAGGAATAGACAATAAGTGCAAAAGATAGAAATTTTCAGGGAGGTTTTCTGAAGGCAAAATTTTAACCGATCTTAAAGAAGCTAATGGTGATTATACCTTAGAGAAGCTAATGATATTATACCTTAGAAGTAGCAAATTCATGACCCACAAGCCAAATGAGTTCTATTTAACATTTTGTTGGGCCAGCTTGATCCATACTTTAAAAAATTACTTATATTCAAGTGCCTTTGCATATGACCCACTCTTTCAAGTTTAGCCATACTCTGTACACTCCTTAGTGTTTTATCTCATCATTTACTCTACCATGAGTATGTTGCCTGCCTTAATCCTGAAGACATTAAGTTTGCAGTCACTGGATGTAGATTGTCAATATGAGAGAGTGGACTATCATACTTCTTGGGAGACCAGTATGTACAAAGGCGAAGAGATGTGAGTTGTGAATGTGTGTATAAAATAGGGATGTGATAGAAACTAGCTTGTATGAAGCTAAGTGACTCTATTGGTGGAATTATAAAAGTAAAAATGGATAGTTTTAGAAGAACCCATAATACTAGGTTAAAGAATTTAGATTTTCTTCATTAAACAGTTGTCTGTCACTCTAAGTTCTTGCATTTGAGAGTCATTTGAGAAAAGGTCCTTAACTACTATACAGTCATATGTTGCATAATGATGTTTTGGTCAGTGGTGGACCACATGTACAGCAGTGGTGTTCCATGTAGCCAAGGCGTGTGGTAGGCTACCCCATCTCATTAGGGTTGTATAAGTGCACTCTGTGATGTTCACACAAGGACAAAATCTCCTGACAATGCATTTCTCACAACTATCTTCCTCATTAAGTGGCTCGTGACTGTATAATGGTTAAACTTGAATGAAGAATAAGGTATGAACTCAAAACCTTTTCAGTAATCTAGGTAGGAAATAACCATTTGGATTAAAGTAGCAGTTCTGACTATGGAGAGACATAGAAAAGAGAACTGACAGGTAAGAAAAAATGGGATTAGGCAAGAACGATGAATGAAAAAGTTATGAGACTGCTGTTTCCACTGAGAATAAGGAAATTGAAGAGAAATAGCAGAATATACTGTTGTTACAAAGGTGATGAAACGAATCAAAACTGGTTTCATATTAGCACACAGGCAGCTCTCAGTGCTGTTCAGGGCTTTACTTCCTGCCAGCAGCTCCTCATGGCTCTAGCCACTTCACCATGCTGCTTGTCAAGAAAGAACAGGCAGCCGCATGGGGTCTTCTGTATTTTATTTTATTCATTACAGCTTCTTTTATTTGTTGTTTTTAATGTATTTAATTTACTAAATTATTACAGATGTTTTGTATTACAATGCTAATAAGAAAAATATGAAAAGATGCCCAACTTCTTTTAAGTCTGGTAGAAGTGGAAACATTTTTCCTTCTGCCTGTTCAAGTTTCAGTTGATTCTTTTTGAAAATGCTGACTTAAAATGGATGGTCCATACTAATTTTAAGTAGAGGGGAAGAGGAACAAATTTTAAGTGACATCTTGAAGAAATCATTATATATTCTACTGTGAGAAAGTTCGAGACATTGAGAATTTGGAAGCCTCACGAAGATTATCACAAAGTACATAACTTTTCTACTATTTTTATTACTATTTGAGAATATTAAATATGTAGGAAATGCTTACAGCAAACTGGCATTATTTGGTGTTAGTGTTTGTTGGAGAAAATCTTAGGCCCAGCTTTTGTGGATGACTTTTGTGGGAAGCACACTTCATTTTGAATGAAGGGAAATAGTCTCCCCAAGATCTGTATTTATGTGTGATTCATGTATGTGGATTAGAACACTTAGGAAAAAAACTCAACAAAGAAAAGAAACATTCCCTCCAGGCTTCATGATTTATATGAATTATATTTGTCACTGCTAAGATAGATGCAGAAGCCTCTTAAGATTGTACTCTCTAAACCCTGCACTGCATTAAAGCTTATGATATAGCCACAGGTAACTATGTTAGATTTTCTTTGAACTCATTCTCTTAATTGGAGCCCTGTCACTGCAGAAAGCAGTTGAAATTTAATTAAGGGGCAGGAAACTCCCAAGTCTAATTTTGTCCCTGAGTTGCTCTGAGGGTTGTCTCTTTGGACTTCAGCAGCTGTTGAGTGAAGGTTTTAGCGCAGATGCTGAAGCCTACCCTGGTGAGGTACTTCACAGTTGTGATATAGCATACTGGCTTCCTTCTAAGTAGACTACCCCTCCGTCTAAGTAGACATATTAGGTTACTCTATTAGACTTTTGCTTGCTTTGATGTCATTTTTAAGGGTACCTTCAAATAAGGTCCAAATTGAATCATATAAAAGTAAGTACTTCAACAAAGAACTCAATTTTTCTTTCTTGTATTCTAGTTGTAAATTTCTTAGTTGTTTTTGGTACTGAATACTATCAAAATAATCAGCTCATCTGAACCTAGTGAAGAAAACTGAAATGCAATTAAGTGAGAAAATACATGTAAAAAAAATCTGTGCAGAGTCAAGAAAATGTAAGATATTATCAAAATACTGTTTCAATAAAAACAAACTTCCCAAAGACACTTTTATAAATTTCTGTAAGATTCGTGCCAAGAGGATAGCAGAACTCTACTTCCTCCATGAGCTCCTCGGAGTAGGCCAGTGGATTTCTTCCATTCTCCCATGCATAAGGAGGACCCTTAACTACCTCGTTGGCTTAGATTATATAGAACACACCTGATTTTTAGTCATCCAATATAGTAACCTGCAAAGCAATGCACTGTGTAAATACCATACCTATTGTGCAATGCCTGTAGGTAACAATAAAAATGTTGTGTTTATCTTTTCATAATGTGAAAAAATATTGCTGATGAGTAATTTTTTCTTTATTATGTGATCTAATACGTATATGACTACCTCCACGTTGAACTGTACTGAAGTTTTGGAATTGGCTAAAATCCTGAAGATTCAATTCAAGATGATAGAATCATTCAGTGGGCAAAACCCAGGTCTCAGGCTGAATGTCAGGGCTACTAGTCAGGTATAAAGCAAAGATCACAGTGCTGCTCATGTTTGCTTGCCTTTGCATGTATGTGCTTATGGCTATCGAATGGAGCAGAGGATAAGTATAATGTATTATCTTGAACATACAATAAGAAGTCAGACTACGGAAAGGCATTTTGAGTTCTAGTGTTGAACTTCTTTAACTGCTTTATTCTTTGGTGAAATATAAGGGTGGGGGGAGCTCAAATAGAAATCATTTTGACCAGATTACCTGTGGAGGCTAGAAATTCACAATGTGCTGAAATGGGTGATTTGCACTACCCATGGATGTTCGGCTTTTTTCAGTGGAAAGCATATTTGCATATGGAGGAGGTATAATTAATAACATCCCCAAATCACCCATTCTGACCTTTTCAACACTACGATGCTTTAAAAACTAGAAAATGAATAATGAATAAACATTGGGATAATTCAGTGGATCTTTCACTCTTCTTCCAAACATGTTGCTTTGAGTAAATACAGCTTAAGAATCTCCCTGACATATTGTTGCCATGTTTCTGTACGCTGTAAATACAAAGGATGAGTTAAAGACAAAGTTCAAACCGCAATCATGTATTTCCTTTGTTTTACATATTTGGGTCAGACTCTAAACATGGCTTTAACATATTTTCTTTGTGATTTAATTTCCTTTGTAATTATTTCTTTTATTTAATGGGAGTGTAAAAATGTCCCAAGAACTAAAAATCACTTGCAGCTCATTTTTACCATAGGCATTAAGAGGTACTCTGTTAGTTTGCCTTTGGCTCAAAATTAAACTTTCAGGATCATTTCAGGTTAAAAATGCAACAGTGAGACATTTACATTTTCTTAACAAAACATAGGGGACTACATTAACGTGGCCTTCTTTCATACTCCCTTGGGCCTAAGTCTTATAACAAACAAGGAATGAGAAAATGTGGGCTCTACAGTGACTCTCAGTGTGTCTCTGGTCTGTGCCTCCCTAGAGATACCTGTGAGGCGCCTGCATGCAGCACCACCCCGCAGCTCATGATGACTCCCCGGAGATGTGGAGGGATTCTTGGATATATAAGAAGGAAAGGCAAAGTAAGTCATCAGGGTTATCACCCCAGGACCACCATGAACTTCATAGCAGTGCAAAGAGTGATATGTATCCATCTCCTAAATGTTAAAGCTGCAAAGAAGGTTCTCAATTTAGATTTACTATCCAGACTATTAATGTATGTTTGCTTCTGGCACTTCATTCAGTTTATACCTTGATAGTGAACATATTAGTTTTAATGGGACATGTAATAATCATTTCTCAATATAAGTGTCGGAAATGTTTGCTTCTTAAACAAGACAGGAGATTTTGTTTTAAACATTCACTTACGTGTTTATTTAGTGAGTAGCAGGAATACATTTTCTTATATTTTGGTCTTATGAATATAATGTATTCATCAAATCTTAAAATGTGTCCCTAGTAGAATTTTCTTTGATTTTATCCAGGACTTAATATATTTAACACCTGGATAAATTCAGACTTCTTTTGAACTAAATGAAATTACCAAAAATCTAAGAGTTACCAGACAGCTGTTAATAGTTTTAACTTCTTGCAGTCGCCCAGAGGGAGGAAAACGTGGTCCATTGCAGGTCTTTATATAATATACAGTGAGTTATAGTGGAAACAATAGTTTAATAAAGGGGAATGTGTTTATTTTAATTGGACTAGCATTTCAGTTAGCTAAAAATTAAGACATCAGTTTCTTTGCATTTAAAATAAGAATCCCCTAAAAACAGACCCATCGAAAAAATTAGTAATGCTTTCCTTCCTATTCCTATTCTCCTTAAGGGTAGAGAATAGGAATTTTTCTGTCATATTTTTATATGACATAGAAAAATATTTTTCTAATATTTATTTAATCCAAAAGTACAATTTTTCTAAAATGTACTGAAAGTCAATACTATGGTAAATGAATGGCAAAAATAAACATATACAGACAATTTTAAATAGTCACTATCTTTTTACAAAGGCTATTTAAGAAAAAGAAGACAAAATCATTAAGCAACTATTATTTTAGAAATACACAAAATTATTAAACAAAATCGACAAATAGCTAACTTTTAATTTTAATATTAATAAAACTTTCATAAATGCTCATTTTCTTCACCCTAGAAAGGTATAATTATTGTACCACTTATTTGTGAAGATGTGTTTTACTATACAAATAAAAAATTGCATACACACATGATCATGCAAATTTAATTCACAGTGTTTAAGATTAACCATGCTAATTTTAATAAAAATATTTCCCTAATAAATTCTTATTAGCTTTTTTCCCCCTGAAACATGTGTTTCCACTACTTCCAAAGATCTGGTACTCGTTCATGCAAATAAAAAAGTGTATGTTTTCCATACATGCATAAGTTGTTCCACAAACATCTGGTAACGAAACTTTGAAAGCTGCTAGGTTTTGAGCCAGCCCAGGTGTTCACTACAACATCTCTAGAACTCAGCAATTGCCTGCAGTAATTTGTTGCAACTCGTATGGGCATTTTTACGGTATGATGAAGCAAAGGGCGATGACATCATGTACTCATGTTACGAAGGTGCTGTGAATTCAGTGTGAAAATTCCATCAATGAGTGATTGTTACTGAAACTGTCTACATTGGTGGCCATCACATTTTGCCAACTGAAACATCTGGGCACAAGTTAGTAGTGGCACACCTTGTAAATAACTTAATTGAAATTAATTACCAGAAGTTTGCAGCACCCTAGGTAGTTTATAAGTACATTTTTTTTATTCTGCAATGTTTTGGCCTTAAGAAGCTTGTATTCTCAGACTGTTTTTAGCGGCTTGTGAGGAAAGTGAAAAGTGTAGAAAATATACAATGATACAGTAGAACACAAAGAAATAAAAAATATCATTATTTATATATAAAGAAGAAAACATTGCTATCTCCTATACCTATGTTCACAGATAAAATATTTTCCTCATAGAAATAATTTTAAAGTTACTGTATCAACCAGTTTAGAAAAAGAGGAAAGTTAAATAATTAGATATAGATCTCTACTTTTTCAGAGAGAAATATCTAGTATTTTGTTGTAAATAGTAAATGCTTATCATGCTGATAAAAACATTTGAAATTATTGTATACTGTAAAACGACATATTTGAAGAGGC
Source organism: Eonycteris spelaea (assembly GCA_003508835.1). Lineage (NCBI taxonomy): Eukaryota > Metazoa > Chordata > Mammalia > Chiroptera > Pteropodidae > Eonycteris > Eonycteris spelaea. The sequence continues at coordinate 855,973 of PUFA01000357.1, read as the reverse complement.
CAAGGAAATTTTAGGAGACTGACTAGGAAATAGTGTGTCCTATTTTTGCTGTACAGATTCTAAAACATGTACAATAACTTTCTAAATTACTCATACCTCATGTCTCCTCATAAGCCCAGCGAGATGGTAACCAAAAAATTACTGTAAGGATGCTGTAGTCAACAAAAATGAATTTGTGTTCCATGTCAGTTCTTTCTTTCTTTCCTAATTCCCCTTATGTTTGAATTTTTGCTTTTTAAGAAAAGTTTTACAAAGGTAAAGATGTTTAAAGCTATTAAGTGTTGATACTTAAAAATTCACATGTAAACCCAATTAATAAATTAAAGTTTGTATTTGCCTTGAAAGGACCACAATTTATTTTAATACTATAATATAAACTTTCATAATGCCCTGGATATTTCAGAAACTTTTATATAATCTCTATTTTAAAAAATAACTATTATTTGTTCTATATATGAACATGAAGATCCATATAACTAATATTTTTTAGAGTTTAATGCTGGAAAGAACTTTTTCTAACTAGTATGATTCTTTTTTACTTTTTTACTTTCTTGGCTTGGCCACCAAGAAGATTGAAGCTAATTTTTTTTTAAATCAGTACTTATCCTGAGCCCAGGCTTTCTGATGCAGTCAAGTTGCTGTTTCTGCTCTTTCCTGCCGGCACCCTTTTTTTCCCTTGGATTTTGTGGTTTTATACTTGCTTCAGTAGTCAGTTATATCTGTGTTTTCTGTGTAAATTAAAGTAGATGGGACTTAAATAATAACTACTCTAGTTTAGAATACCTAGGACTATCATTTGGTATATTTCCATATAAAATATTTACAATTTAAAAAATCTATTCTTCCTTGGGCTGTGGGATATTTCTTATCTAAAGTTTTCCTCTTTATAGCTCACTATAGCAAAAATAGCACTTTATAACAATGTTTTGCTTTGTTTTTGATAACAGAGACCCCTATGTTTAAAAATGAGCTTTTAATATAATAATATGACCTGTTACAAAAAAAGGGATTTGAATCCTTTTACTGAACAGGAAAAAGACATGTATCTCTATACTCATTCACAAAAGTAATCTTGGTGCTTTGCCATAATGGACATATTGTTCAGGCAAAGTGAGCTAAATGCACTCTCCAAATGTAAGAAAGAGTTCCATTTAATCTTTGCTTTTGTTAGAAACAAGTGTGGGGAGTATGGGCAAAGAAGCAGCTTTAACTTATGGTTTTAATCTTAAATATTTGAATCCCTGTACATTTCCTTGAGGTTAATATTTTAATAGTATCGGATTAAATTAAATAGAGAGTATGTGGAAGAAATGGAAGGCAATTAACAGAGCCATAGGAAATCAGGACAGTTGCTTTTTAATCAAATTTCCACTCAGCTGTTTTTCACTACAAATAAGTGTGTTTTACAATAAAACACATAAATATTTGGAGTTGTAGATAGGGTTACATGATTTTAGGTTATATCCTTATGATTTAAGGAATAAAACAAGTCTTACTTTTTAAGGATCTTGCTATTAATAACAACAGCTACATTTATTAAATGTAAAAGAGCCTGAAGTAGAAAAATGAATCAGGGATTTTGCTAATGAGTTCCAGAATTGACTATTGGAGAGAGTTTAGTTGGTAGTGTTGAATAGTGCTACAGATAACGAACAAGGTATGATACAAATACTAAGGGGCAAGCTCAAAGGTGTCTCTCAACTATAAATAAATGGTTTTAGTTCTTTGATTAAGCGTTTTTGTGTTGTTTTGGGTTTTTTTGCCATATTCCTTTTTTTTGTTCCATACATTCTAGTGAGAGTGATTTCAACCCAAAGCAGTTGCAATGGCCTTGAGAAAGTCATGTAAAGTTTGGGAAGTAAATGGGTTCAGTAGCATAGCAACTAATTATGAAAATCTATTCTTTCATTCAAATAATTTACTAGCACCTATGCTTCAGGCCCTCCATCAGGCTTTAGGGATGTGGAGGCCAATAAAGCTACTGCTTCATTCTACAATGTATACTCAAAATAACTATCCTGATTTATTGAAAACATGTTAAATTAGATTAGTTACATTTTATTTTAAAAGAGCAGTACAGAGACAACAAAACTGATCTCCCAGTATTAGATGTCAAGATAATTGTTAAACGTAGAGGAGATTGGGGGATGGGTAAAAAAAAAGGGAACACAAAACAGGTGGTTGAATTCGGGTAGTTTGTTTCTTGATCTGCGTGTTGGTTACATGAATGTATTTACTTTGTGGATATTCAATGAGCTGTACACTATGACTTGTGTACTTTCCTGAATTTATACTGTAGTAATCCTTTACATAAAATTAAAGAGAGAAAAGACAGGGAACTGTTTGATACATATTTAAAAGCTATGTTTTCCTTTCCTTTTACAACCAAGCATCCTGAGTTTTTTATTACTACTCTATTCACCACAATAGTCTAATAAACATCATGCAACAGTTCAATCATCCGTCTCTCTGTAAGATTTCTAGTGACAGAATAACCATCCCTCATGGCCTCTCTTCAGTCTTTACTTCCCGTCATAGTTCTTTTTTTGACTCTTTAACTGTTCTTTCCTCTTAAAATTTTCTCTAAATTAAGATAATACAAAAAACATTTTTTTCTCCTAATTTGGTTTTTGTGACATAATGCTCTCCTGGTTCTAATTCTGATTATTAGATTATTCTCTCTTAGCCCACTTCACAAGATTTTCTGTCATTTTTCTTCCATTAAAATCCCTTGAATATTATGACAGGTTAATGGCACCCTTCCTAAAAACACAGGCAATAAAATTAAAGATAGATAAAATAAACTACATAAAAATTAAAAACTGTATCCTGAAAGGCATGCCCAATGGAGTGAAAAGGTAACTCACAAAATGGTAGAAATTTGCAGATCATATATCTCATAAGAAATTGAATTTTAGAATGTATATAGAACTATGACTCAACAACAGAAAACAAACAACCCAATTTAAAAATGGGCAAAAGACTTGAATAGATTTTTCTCCAAAGAAGATATACAAATAAGCACATGAAACAATGTTCAACATCGCTAATCATTAGGGAAATACAAACCCAAACCACATGAGATACCACCTCACACCCATTAGGATGGTTGTTATCAAAAAGAGGAAATAACAAGTGTTAATGAAGATGGAGAAATTGGAAACCTTATGCAATTGTGAAAATGTAAAATGGTAGTCACTATGGAAACAGTATGATACTTGCTTTAAAAAAAAATAGAATTATCACATGATCAAGAAATTTTACTTCTGGGTATATACCCAAAAGAAAGAAAAGCAGCATCTTGAAGAGATATTTGTACACTATGTTCATAGCAATATTAGTCACAATATCCAAATAGTGGAAGCAAATCCAATGCCCACTGACAGATGAATGGAGAAATAAAATGTGGTATATACATGCAACAGAGTGTTATTCAGCCTTAAAAAAAGGAAGGAAATTCTGACACATGCTAAAACATAGATAAACCTTAAAGATATCATGCTAAGTGAAATAAGTACTCAGAAAGAAAGATATTTTGATTTCACTTATATGAATTACCTATAGTGGTCAAACTCATATAGACAGAAAGTAGAATGGTGGTTACTAGGTGCTGGGAGCTGGGTGGAAATTTATTTTTCAATAGGTACAGAATTTCATTTTTGCAAGATGAAAAGAGATGAGATGGATTATAGTGATCATTGCACAGCAATGTGAAAGTATTAATGTCACTGAATTGTACACCTAAAATGGTTAAGATGATAAATTTTATGTGTATTTTATAACAATTAATTATTATATATATATATATATACCCAAATAAAGATATATTATAGAGATATCTATGAAAAGAAAAACCAGAGATTTTAAATTTTATTATGCTTTCTGATCCTTGGATAGTAACTATAATCTCATTTCCTAGAACCTCCCTTTTCCCCCTTTAGCAGAATGCCAGCCAATGTTGTGACCTTTCCACGGCCAGAAATCTTGGCACTAGCTGACTCTTTCATTCCCTCCTTGTTTCCTAATAAGTAGGTGCACTCAGAGGCCTTCTTAAATTGACACCATTTTTCCCCTTAGGTGGTTTATATTCCAGTAGGGGTATATAAACAAGAGAAGGGGCAACCACAGCACAACGTGATGATGTCTATTTCTGGAAAGTTCACCTAAAGTCATGATGGTGCTGAATTCAAGAGGGCTTCCTATAGTACCTTAGTACATCTAGGTGACTAAAAAAGTGGTGTTAATAACAGCAGAAAGCTTGGAAATTTTAATTTGATAAGACATACACTAAGAAATATCATGCACAATAGCCTGTTAAAATGAAAGGCTTATTTTTATTCCAAATAATTATATAGGTATAAGGGCAGGTGGAGAGGACATGATTGACATGTAGAAGACTACTTTGTAGTTTACACAGAAAAAAATAATTCAGACTATAGGGTCCACAAGTATGGATGGACAAGAGTTGTTTGATTAGTAGGTGTTTCAAAGGTCGAGTGAAAAAATTATAGAACTCAAATAAGTACAAAAAATTTACTACTAGATTTTTTTTAGTGGCCAAGAAATAAATCCACACCACTTATGATGACATTTATTTAATTTGAGTAGAAAGTTAACAGATGAATTCAAGGCAACTCTAAAACTTCCAATATGATTGATTGAAAAATTTTGTCACAAAAGCAGATGCTTCAACTGGAAGAGTTTCCTTCACAGCTTGGTTTCTGGGTTTTGTAACTGTCAATCAAATTGGAGAAAAATATTACAATGTGTTCGAGCAAGTGGGATTCTATTACAGACTTTTCCAGCTAAGACATAAAAGATGTTTAAAAATATTAAAAGAAGTAATGTTTTTAATTTTTCATCACCAAGAGTCTTATTGGTCTTTTAAATGTTTTATTATATTTTTCTGTTAAACAAATGCACAGAACATGGTTACATCAGTGAAAGGTTGCAATTCTTTCTTTTTTATTAATCAGAAATTCACCATTTGGTAAAATTAAGGTATTCTTAAATGTTTAACATCAATAAAATTAACAAACTTATTTTCCTCAGTGGTGGGAAAACACCTTGCAATTCCTCCCATTTAATTTAATTATTTAACTTTGAGTGCACAATAAACCCCTTTTAGATTTTCACATTTAAAGATTTTAAAACATTTTAATAAACAAAACTTTGCTGTTTGAGTAGACTTTTGGGGCTATCAAGACTAACAAGGCCTCCAAATTCATCTGAATTAAGTTGGGGGAACAAAGAGGAGTATTTAACTTCATAAAAATTTTGACTAGAGTTTTTCTATTTAACTTTTTTTTTGGTAAACATATCAATTTCTTTCTCAAACCTGCTTCTCCTGGGTCTTATATTTTAATAAATGAAGTTGTCACTCTCCCACTTCAGCTCACAACCTTAAACTATGTTTTGATGTTTTTCTCTCTTTACTGCATCTACACTTAGTTTTTATTCATACCAATGCTACTTTTATAGTCCCTCTTGCTTGCCTTTTTTTCTTTTCAATCTCAAAGCCTACACTGCAGGCTTTATTGGAATAGCCTTTTAACTCACTCTCTACCTTCAGATTCTTACTTATCCATTACCACCACACAATGCTGCCAGATCAATTTTCACAGTGTGCAATAACACTGATCTTTCTCTCCTACAACTTCCCATTGTCAGTTCAGGTTTTGGAGCATGTCTGTTATTCAATACTCTCTAGGAATTATTCACAATACATAGCTCTCTAGCGTTATTTCCCACTGCTGCTTTTTACATACTCCAAGCTCCTAGCTCGTTAACTTTCCACATCTATGACGTTTTCTTTATTGAGGATGTGCTTTATCATTCTCAATTTGTTTGCAAGAATGTTGCCTCAGCTGCAAAAGTCAGCTCAGATTCTGAATGCTTCCCCAAAGCCTTCATCTCTCCATCCTCTGAATTATCGTAGTACTATACTTTGTATGTATCTCCCACTTTGTATAATTTTGATCATGCATTTAAATTTTCATTTCTACTTTAATCTTTTGACAGATTTCAAGCTCCTTTTTAATAAGATTTATAGGCGCTTTATCTTGATACAGTCCATACTTCAATCGTTCGATAAATATTCACTGAATTATTTAAACTGGTTGTAAGATTGAAAACCTTGAAATCTTAGGCGTGCGACATGTAAAGGCAATTTACCCACCTTGGGATAATATTGTGCATTTGCAAGTATAAAGAGAAGAACTGAATTCAATTATCCCAAAATTATTGTTATAAATTTGAAACTGTAACACAGAACTTACTACAAACCCATTACTTATGTTTCATGTGGTGATTAATTTCTCACTATTAAGAATTCCATGTAGGGGACACAGATACAATAAATCTAACAAAACAACTTTTACAACCTATTGTCTTGCCTGTTGTCTGCTTTTGATGATTTGACCTTGGCTTTTCCATAGGAGACATCCAATGTATGAAGCAGTAGAGCCAATTACTGCACACTGCCCTCTGGTGAGCCACAAAGGATTTCTAGAGGGGAAAATTCAGGGTCGAGAGTGTAACTCACTCTCCATGCCCAGAACGCCCGCTGGTGCCAAAGAATGATGTCACATTTTGTGATGTGATCACTTCTCTCGATTGTGCTCTTTTAAGTCTACCAATTCTTTCCATGCAGGTCATCAAACGGCCATCAGCTGGTAAAACTTTCCTCTTCATTTAGCCAAAAATGGATCTGGAATAGTTGTAATGAGTCTAACTAACCCACGCTTAAAAAAATATATATTACTATTACTTCTACCATGACATTTCCCTGCATCTTCAAATATCTTCAGAGTATTGTATGAAAACAATGGCAAAAAACATTCTCCTCAGTAAGAAAAACATACACTTAGTAATTGACATGCTAAATTCTCCTCTATCTACATTAACAAGTACTATTTCATATATAAAAATATAGAGCTTTCTCATTCTTAAAGAGAATGCCAAAAACCAAATAACCAACCTGATAATATTAGAAGTACTGTTTGAGTTGGAAGGACTACAAGTATAGCTGGCTTTTGACCATATTAAAACTGCCATATTTCTGGGTGATATTATTCATTTATTCATTACCACCTGACCAAACACCATCCATTACTAAATAACTAAGAGTTTCAAAATAAACATGGACCTCCTCCAAATTCATATTCTAGGAGAGATACAAATAATTCAGTTTTCAGCTAGGTGTTTCCTTGGCTTCTGCAATCGACTCTACTGTTTGTACACAAGGACATTTGTTATTTTCTTATCCTATTCCTCACTTTGGGAAACTGCATTTTGTAAGAGTGATACCAGTCATGAATGATCTTTAAATAAGTGGAAATTTCCTTTCTGAAGAAAAAAGACTTGTAGAAACATGGAATAAGTGTCTTCTTGTTGTTTAATGGAATGCTAATGTAAAAAAAAAAAGTCAACTTTTATCAAAATTTTGACTCTCTTAAAACTCCAACACCTAATCTTGCTTTAGAAGGTTCTAGACTTCTAAAACAGAAATGTAATTTTTCTTTATGTTCTTTATTATATAGGTGAAAGTTTAAATTATACTAGAACTAAATTCCTTTGTTAACTCTTAATCTTTGAATTTTCTAAGGCTGTTTACATGCAAACTCAGTAAACTGTTTTTAACTTATTGTTAATTTATTTTACTTTAAAACAAGAAAAATTTGTGTGAGAGTTTTAACACTGGTTTCTGCTGAGTTGTTGCTTAAATGTGGGTAAAGAGATCCTGAATTCAGAGAAAAGTTTAAATAAAAATACATCTAAGTTCCTTTAACCTCCAAAATTCCATTTCCAGTGATATCATACATCAGGGAATAATTATTTTAAACCTTTAAATATTAACTATATAAATAATACAATTTTAAATTCAATCTTTGTATTGTTATATATTGTGTAAATGTAAAAGAGGAGAAATAATATAAATTAAATTTTTTTTGTACCTCAGAAATGTTACTCACACTTTGATTAAATATCTGCAACCTCTGTGTTTAGTCACAATTTATCCAGATAGGATATATCTATATTTTGTATTACAGTAAACCCTTTTAAGTAAATATTTATAAACCAAAGAGGGAAATTGATAGCATTGTATGTGATACAATATAATATTATTATGTGTTATACAGTTATTTTCTTTTTCTTATATATAATTTATATTATGGATACCAGTCAAAAAGTGAAAGACAACCACCAAGGTCATAGAATTTACATAACTTATTTAAAAATAACTTTGATCATTAAATAATTAATTAATTAATTTGTGACCTTATCTTCATATAGCATTTTCCAATTTTTAAAAATTAATATACTCATTTTAGAGCAGTTTTAGGTTCATAGCAAAATTAAGTGGAATGTATAGAAAATTACCATGTCCCCCTATCTCCACACATGCACGACCTCCCCCACTATCAACATTTCACACCAGAGTGGTACATTTGTTACAAAAAATGAACTTACATTGACACATTATTACACTCAAAGTCTATAGTTTACATTAGGGGTCACCCTTGGTGTTATACATTATAGGGATTTCGACAACTGTATAATGACAGGTAGCCACCATTAGAGTAACTTACAGAATATGTTTACTGCCCACAAACTCCACTGTGCTCCGCCTATTCATCCCTCCCTCTATTCTAACCCCTAACAACCACTAATTTTTTTAATGTCTCCATAGTTTTGCCTTTTCCATTATGTCATTTAATTAGGATCATTCAGTACATAGCCTTTTCAAATTGATTCTTTCACTTAGAAATCTCATTTACATTTTCCCCATATCTTTTCATGGCTTTTCATAGCTCATTTCTTTTTAGCACTAAATAATATTCTATTGACTGAACGTACTACTGTTTATTTATCTACTCACCTTCTGCAGGACATTGTGGTTGCTTTAAAGTTTTAGCAATTATCAATACAGTTACTATAATATCTCTGTGCAAGTTTTTGTGTGTGGACAGAAGCTTTCAATTCATTTGGGTAAATACTAAGGAGCACAGTTAATGGAATGTATGGTAAGAGTATATTTATTTTGTAAGAAATTGCCAAACTGTCCTGCAATATGGCTATATCATTTTACATTTCCACCAGCAATGAATGAAAGTTCCTCTTGCTCCACATTCTTGCCAGCATTTAGTATCATTAGTGTTTTGTATTTTGATTATTCTAATAGGTGCCTTGGGAAGTATCTTATTATTGTTTTAATTTACAGCTCCCTAAATGACATATGATATTGATCTCTTTTCATTAGCTTAGTTGGCATTTGTACAATTTTCTTTGGTGAGGTATTGGTAAAAATCTTGCCTGATTTGTTTTTCTTTTTATTATTGTTGTTTTAAGAGTTTTTGTGTATTTTGGATAACAGTCCTTATCAGAAGTGTGTTTTGCAAATATTTTCTCCCAGACTGTGGCTTCTCTTCTCATTTTTTCCACAATAAAATGTCTTTTGCAGAGCAGAAGTTTTTAATTTTCATGAAGTCTGGATTCTCAATTATTCCTTTCATGAATTGTGCCTTTGGTGTTTTGCCTAAAGTCATCAGCATACCTGAGGTCACCTATGTTATCTTCTAGAAGTTTTATAGTTTTGTACTTTATATTTAGGTATGTGGCTTATTTTGAGTTAATTTTTTTGTGTGAATGGTATAAGGTCTATGTCTCGATTCATTTTTTGCATGAGGATATCTAGTTGTCCCAGTATTATTTACCAAAAAGACTCTTTGCCCTGTTCTATTGCCTTTCCTCCTGTCAAAGATCAGTTGACTATATTTAAGTGAGTTTATTTCTGGGCTCTCTATTTTGTTATATTGACCAATTTTTCTCATCTTTTATCAATACTATGTTGTTTTGGTTATTACAGCTTTATAGATAAGTCTTGAAAATGGGTAATGACAGTCCTCTGACTTTCTTCTATATTTGTCTGTATTTTTTTTTTTACTTCTCCATATGTGTCTATATTTACAAAATAACTAGCTGTGATTTAATTAGAATTGCATTGAATCTATAGGCCAAGTTGAGAAGGACCGGCATCTTGAGACTATTGAGTCTTTCCATCCATAAACATGTAATCTCTCTCCATTTATTTAGTTTTTATTTGGTATCTTTTATCAGAGTTTTGTAGTTTTCTTCATATAGATTTTATACATATTTTGTTAGATTTATAATTAAATACTTTATATTTGGTGGTGCTAATGTAAATGGCAATATATTTTCATATCGAATTCTACTTGTTCCTTACTGGGATATAGGAAAGCAAGGGACATTTGTATATTTGCTTTATATCTTATAATCTTGTTAAAATCACTTATTGATTCCAGGAGGGTGTTTTTGATTAATTCCTTCAGATTTTCATAGACAATCATGTCATTTGCAAAGAAGGACATTTTTATTTCTTCTTTTTCAATCTGTATAACATTTATTTCCTTTTCTTGTTTTATTGCATTAGCTAGGACTTCTAGTATGATATTGAAAAGTAGTGGTGGAAGAGGTTATCCTTGCCGTGTTTCTTATATCAGTGGGAAAGTTTTGAGTCTCTCACCATTTAATATAATGTTATTTGGGAAAGTGTGGCAAAACAAGAATTTTAAGAAAATAAAACTGAAGTTAGGGAGATCACTTAAGAATTTGTCCAGAAAGTTAACTGAGTACCTGAACTGGCCAATAGCATTAGGAGAAAGGAGAAAACAAAAGGAGAAGACATACCTGAAATCATTTAGAAAGTTAAGTGATCAGGATTTGGTGAACATACACAATGAAGCCAAAAATGTTTAGGGAGGATCTCAGTTTTCTAGCTTGGGTGATTAAGTAGTACCATTAAGGGAGACAGAGAATCCGGATGAAAGAGCAGGTCAGTGGATAGAAAATGATGCATGTCCTGTCAGATACGTTGATATGTTGAATCTGAGATGTCTTGAAACATGCAGAAGAAAATATCCATCAGGCAGTAAGGTATATGAATGCAGGCTTGAGAAGTAGTCTGAAATGAGCGTATAGATTCCAATGTTACTATCTAGTTTGTCATTAATTTAAAATTGTATAAAAATGCAATAAGAGAAAGGATAGTTATTTCAGAAATCTTCAGGGGTCTGATTTTTATGTAGGAGATAGAGTAAAGAGAAACGAGTTTATCCATTTATTTAGAAAATATTTAATGTTTCTTATGTGAAAGACATTGTTTTAGATGTTGTGAATACAAAAATAAATAATCCATGTTTTTAAGGAGTTCGCAATATATTGGGCAATAGGCATAAGTAAATTATTACAACATAGCTTGAGAATGGCTGTAATAATGACATAAATAATTTGTGTTTAGGCTTTAGAGAATGGGCAACTGATATAGCTTGGAAATTTCAGAGATTTCCCAGGAGAAAAAGTGCTCCTGGAAGAGGTGACAGCACATTCAGATGTGCAAAAATGAGAATGCTGCAGCCATTGGAGAAAATTGCAAGTGGTTTAATGTGCTAGATATAGAGATACCCCACCAGAATCTCCTTCAAGGAGGACTTTCTATCCAGCTGCAGGAAGGATAGCCAGCATTTTACAGCTGTCAACTCTTTTAGGACCTGCTCAGGTGCAGAGAACTTCCTTTCCAAATGTTGTAACCTTCTGAAGGTAATCTGTTTCTGGTGACTGAAAGAAGTGGTAATACAAAGATCTGGTCATTGTGACCTGATGCAGGACTCTGAAAAGCATAGTTTTTTTGGAGCTTTCTGCTGGATTAGCTAAAACTGTTCTGTCTGTATCACAGTTCAACTTATCTTTCGGCCCAATCCTGCTTCCTTTTCCTTTCCTATAAAAAGTTAGATCCCTAATAAGCATCCTGCACCCCAATTCTGTTTCAGCTTCTGCTTCCTGAAGATGCAGTTTGGTACAAAGTGTGCTCCAGGAGAATAGGTGATCAGATCGCATGTTGGCCCAAGTCATTCATTGCTTGCTGCTTTATTATTGTACATAGAGGACAGACAGCTCCTGGCACAAGGTAGTGGTCCAATTGTTAAAATTTTCGTTGTTGGTTAAATAGCCAAATAGATCAGATAGTCACAATACATAGACACTCTGGTAGCTATAAAGTTAATAGGATTGGATGGCTATTGCTAAGCAGCACTGATGCTCCATAGAGGAATAATGAGCATTTAAGAGTGAGTAACAAGCAATTAAAAGCCAAGTGCAAAGTTGAGGAGGGCCTTTCAGCTGTATGCAAAGAAGCTCTGATCTTCTGCCAAGGAAGACTAGAGAAAGCTGAGGACCAAAACCAAGGCTTTATGGTCAGAATGGTCTGAATTTCAAAGATGGCTAAATGCCAACCAAAACAGGTAGACCATGCTAAGTAGAGTTGAAATGCTAGAATTATCATGGCAGAAAGATAGAGAAGGGAGCAGCTCAGGAAAATAAGCATACCAGAATGGATATTCAAATATAGCTGGAAGATGACTGTGAGATGAATATGTTCTATAGCAAGGCCCTGAGGACATGCAATTTACTATGGCCTTAAGGAATGTGCTGATGAGAGGAGCATCAGCATCATTAACCAATAGATTGGTGGTGCTCTCCTTTAAGCCTGAGATGACAGTAGGAGAGGTCACTATAGATCTTGACTCATTGGTAGCAAAGTAAATGGTAGAACTCTGAAAATATAGAGGCCAGGTAATGGCACTTAACTGCCAGAAGCCAAGATTTTCAATTATTTCAGTGATCAACAAGGTCAGAATGGCATCCAAGACTCACAAAGTTATGGAAAGGTTAATAGAATGTGATGATCTCAGGGGCAAAATAGATAGACAATGAAAAAATCATTCAGCATGTACCAGCAGAATAAATTAAGGATAGATAACTGGGAGATTGAGTAGACACAGCAATAAAAATGTCATAATCCCTTGCCACTTTATGGAACCAATTTTCAGATCAGATCAATTAATCAATTAATTGAAGTGGAGATGGATCCACAGAGATGGACCTTGTGATGCCATGGCAGGTGTACCTGTTATGATTCTCACAATCCTTCCCAAAAGAGACCAAAGTCTATTAAGTACCAAAGCATTTCAAAAATTGTTGAGCACTGAGCCTTCATTGACACTGATACCAGGAATCCTAATACATTATCATGGTTCCTAGTTAAAGTGGGAGCATATGAAAGGTAATTGAAAAATGGAATTCTATTCAAGGTTTAGCTTATGGTGAATCCACTGGTTGCAACAAAGACTACATGGTTTGCAGAACCTAAAATATTAACTATTTGGTCCTTTATATAAAACGTTTGCTGACCCTGGATCTAAAGGATGCTGGTGGTGGTCCCCATCATATCTCCATTTGACTCACTTATCCAGCTCCTGCAGAAACTAGGTGGATCCTTGAAGATGACTAGAGACTATCTCAAGCTCACCAACTAGTATTTCTGGTCACAGCTACTGATGATGTCAGATGTGATATTTTTATTAATCTACTTTGTTAGAGTGAATTAATATAGTCGTAGGTACATGTTATGTAGCCATTGGTTTGGTGAATGCATTCCTTTTCAGCCCACTCCAGTTACAGGATCAAACACCATCCAGTATATGTTCACATCAAAAGAGTACATTAACATTAACAAAGCAGTAGCAGATGTGAAGTAGAGGAAAGAGAGTCAAAGGCTTTCTTATGGAACTGGATGTGAGAAGGATTGATGGTTGTCCCCCAGTATATAGTATCCCTTTCCTCTTTTGTAATAAAATCCCTGAGTTTTAGTAGTCCATAAAGTCGCCCAGCTGAAGACATTTCCAAGCTTCCCTTGTAGCGAGGCATGGGTACCTGGCAAAGTGAATTAAAGTGAAATGTGTATCTTCTATACCCTGAACTTAAAAAAACAAACAAACAGATATTAATTTCTTTTCATCCCCTCCCTTTTTCTGCCACTTAGAATGCAGATATTATGGCAGGAGTTGGAGCATGTATATTAGACCATGCAAAGGAAGCCATGTGTTAAAAATGGAAGAGTGACAAGATGTCAGGAGGATGGGTTGGGTCTCCATCAAGCCACCATATTAACCCTGGACTGCTTATGCTTATGTTTTTATGTGAGACAGGAATCAAAACTTATTTTGTTTAGGCCACTATTATTTTTGAGCCCTTATTAAGGTGAAACTAGTGTGCTAACTAATGCAGATGCTTACGAAAGCAATTAAGTGAGGTTGGATAAAAAGGTTTTGTGGAAGATGAATAATGAGTTTGTTCTGGAATAAGTAAGTTGCCTGTGGAGATGTAGATGCATATCTAGTAGGCAGATACAAAATCTATTCTGAGCTGAAGAGGTAATTCTGGGCTGGATAGTTAAAAAGACTTCTATGGAATCATGAAAGGTAGATAGGGTGGATGGGTTTTGGGTGGCCTTGTAGAGTGTATTAAGGTAGGTTGAGAGAGATTTTATACAGAAGACACCTGTGTATTTCAGTGTCATTTGCATTGTGATAAGGTCTGCGGTGAGCAGAAAAAATTACCCATATAGAATGGCTAAATCTAAGTGAGAAGAGACAAAAGGATGAAAACTTGCAGTACAGGGTGAAGTAAGGGGACTCTATTAATTGGATAAAGAATATGAAAATTCAGAGAATCAGGAGAATCATTTCATTGAGATTGATCGGGGAGTAAATTTCTATAAGGAGACAGTGACAGTCTCAAATGCATGCATATTTTAGTGAATACATATAATTGAGTGCTACATATATCTTATATATAATGATTGAGAAGCATATTCATATCACTGTAGATGGTTAATAATTAATATTTATGCTACTATTATAAACGGGAGAAATATTGCCTATACAAAAGGTAATCACATAGTGGTCAGGGTTCATAGCATTTTACTGGAAAGCAGAGAGCATACCATTGTTCCAGTAACAGAAATTATGTAATTCATATTTTACTCAGGAGACTGATTATCAAATATTTCCATAAGAGCCTATATTTTGAGCATCTCATAAACCAAATTTTAAAAATAACTTCATTAAGGTGAAAGCTAATTTTATTGTCATAGTCTCTAGGCATATTATTACTTAAAGGCATTATTAACATTTGTTACATGGTAACTTTTGGTAGAAAATTTAGGCAAATTAGTATATGATAAAGGGTTTAAGATACACTTAAGCAAAGATTCTGATAAATGTGTTAAAATAATATTAAAACGTATAATTTGAATAATAGGTAAAACAATACTTTAGCTGTTAGTGAATTCCCAACCACCTCACCACCCCCCCCCAAAAAGCAATGAGTTTATGGCTTATTGCCAGGAACAGATTTGGACCCCGTGAATTTGATACACTGTGCCTTTATATTCTTATAACTATACTTTCAAACTTAGAAAATTGTTATTAAAAAATTGGCTAGGCTTTATTTATAATTTAAATTGAAAGCCAGTTACTCCTGAATTGACAATACAACAAATGCATAGGAGAGTTGATCTCCAACTCTTCCAGATGTTTGGATGATTTTTTTTATGCTACTTAACCTAGACTAAGGATATAAAATTCTCTTTATCATTAGAATTATTTAATATCCAAAACTTAAAAAGAAATAAGTGGAATGGCCTTCCATTGTTCATGTGTAATTACTTCACTTTTTCTGGTCATCTTAAGAGACTGATCAGATTCTCAGGAGAATGTTGCTTGGGGTTTGACCATGTTCTCTCAAACTCTATTTTTCAAACTTCAGAGTTTTCTCATGATATGTTAATTTTTTGGTGCACCAAAAATTTTTTAAAAGTTTAATTCAAACTCAATTTATCTTAATTGTAGAAGCTCTTGCGTGGCTTTCTACCCACAGTACTGTTTTCTCCATCTGCAAAAGTGGTAGAATAAATTCTATGGAAGCGATGTGATAATTTAATATAAATGCTATATTGCTAAAACCTAGCTCACTTTTGGATTTTTTTCAATATGCATCATAAAAAAATAGTGTTTAGCAGCCAGAGATATGCCATTTAATTAAACATTGAGAATTTTGTAAATAATTTAGGTGTTAGAATTAACTGAGAATATAAAAAATATTCCAGCATTTGTTTTTAATGTTTTTAAAGTTTAATTTCACAGACACAGGTTAATATTATTTTTTCTTGAATATAATGAGGAGTAAAGGAATTAGAATAGGCATATGTGCTTTCTATCTACAGTCACCACATTTCTGAGTAATTATTTGGAGATCTTAGTAAAAGGCAACTGATCATTTAAATAAGTTTTTATTAATTTATTGTGATGATTAAATGATGACATAATGGCTTCTCTTGTTTCTCTTTCTGGCTTAGGTCATCTTTTGTGTATTAGGTCCTGAGGTAATAATAGAAGCGGTTCATATTTTTAAACATTAAGGAAGTGATTCTTGCTCAGTTATGTATCAAGCTAAACTATGCAAACCAAATGGTGGCCAATGACAATTTACAAAAGGGTGAGAAGTTAAGGATCACGTATCTCCTAATGGAGATTTCATAAATGGGTTACATGTGGCACAGAATTCAAAGGAGACCTGATTGCAGAGGGGCCAGAAGGTACTTATTTAAAACTTTCACATTTTACTCTTTACATCCTTTATATATAAAGTACAAGTCAATGTTTGAAATAGATTTCCATTGGTTTAATGTGAAAGCTGAGTATCATACAAATCTGAAAGAACTGCTCTCAGGGACAATATCTCATTTTCAGTCTTACTCTACCATGATCATGGACAGAGGGAAGATGGTAGATAAGGCTCTTTTCCATTTTAAGAAATGACAGTTCATTTTCTGACATTTAATATGAATCTGGAGATAGAGAATCCTTCTACCAGTTAAAGATTTTGAGATTAAAAGTAATAGGTAATAAATAAAAATTATTTACATAAATGAATAGCCCCATGAAGGTGAAGGAAGCTTTAGAACTGATTTGATCAAAGCTCCAGTTTCATTTCTCTGAATTATATCAGCTTTGTTCTGCCGCTGTGTCTGTTTTGCTTCAGACTGGTTTCCTTCATGGTCACAGGATGATTATTAAAAGCAATAGCGATTACATGCTTCATCACTTATATCCCCAGGTAAAAAGTTATTTCCAACAACCATTGGACAATTGTCATGAGCTTTGTATTTGTTGGAGGATCACTGAGACAATCCATATGGTTAGAGTAAGACCGTGATTGACTGAGGACTGGGTTCCCCCCAATAACTGTGGCAAGGGGTTTGAGAGTAACTTCTGATTTACACCAATCAGAACTAGCCTTGGAAAAGGTTAAGGTCAGTCTCATTCAGTATACCTGAATGCTATACAACGGAGGAAAGAGTGAAATGCATGTTTTCATAACAACTACCAGGTCCACTGCTGTATACCCTTTTGCTATAATTAGCAAACATCTATAATTAGCAAATATTATCCTTCCATCTCTCCAAAGTGTGTTAGCTTCACCTGGAGTTCCTATGGTCTACAAATTAATGACAAGTTATCTATTTCCAACAAATAAAAAATGCAATGGAAGAGAAAGGACAAAGTAATTGCAATAAAAATTACCAGTCAAAAATAAGATATTTGGAAACATTACACAGTGGTCATTCATACCTGTCACATTCTGTAGACAGGAATAGTGAGGACTCCTTGTTGGCAGTGGTGTGTGTTCTTTGCACAGCTACTGTTTTTCTGTGTCATTTATGACCCCATCTGATATGGTCACTGGAAAAGATGCTCTTTTCAGAAAGTTACACTATTTTGGCAGCTCATTTCCTATTAGGTTTAGTATAGAAATCTGAGGATTCTCCTAAGATTAAAAAGTCGCAGGCAATTATTTATCAGGTTTGAAGTTTGTATACCAACATATTTTCCCTTTAATATTAGCCTTTTTTTAAAAAATTGCTTCTTGTTATTTCAGTAGGCAAGTAACCATGGCAAGAGACCATGTGGAGTCCAAGTTTTTATATCTTGGAATTTCTATTTCCTTCATGCTCTGTCATTCTAAATTTACTTAACAGACCATGCTGAAATCTCAAGCAACTGAGTCTGACGGCATCTGCATCAGGGAAATTCCAATGTGAACATGGAGGGAGGAGGGAATGGTACCAATGATTTATTCCTGTCTTCTTAATGTCTCCAGTCATCTCCATAATGAGCATGATTCTCCCTTTAGTCAAGCAGAAATTAAACCATTGCACCTTTGCATGCTTAAGATAATTAAGATTTTAGACATTTAGTTTTGAGGCCAGAAGGGTGCCATTCCTAAAAGTGTAGACTACAAAGCTTGCTAGCTTATAATGTTGGCCATACAAGGTAGGGACTGTCTCTGAAATATTTTGTCTAATCTATGTATCATGAAGACCAATGGTTCATCAATGAGAGCCTATTTATAACATCTGTTTTGATAAACCCCTATTTTCACCTATGAAAACCCATTTATAACATTCCTTTATTGATGAGTAAAATCTCAGGTGTTAATGAAATATAATGATAGCTGAAGTACTTTTTGTGGCTATGTTTGGAATGCAGACTTTCTGATGAAATACTCGCTGAACACTTCTATAGGGTGAATTCTAGATTACCACAACTGAGGATCTTTAGAGGATACAGTAAATTAAGCATCCCACGTGCACATTTATATCACATTAAGTACACTAAAGTATTGTGAGTTAAAGTGGGAAAATAACAAATTCAAACCGACTTAAACAATATTCAATACCAGTGAGGACCAGCTGCAGAAAAATCAACTGATTTTATTTGAAGGCTCACATAACTAAACAATCCAGTACAGAAAAAGGAAGGAGCTAGAAAGGTGCTTATATAAAACTTTTAGTTTGTTCTTTATATCCTTTTGACTTTCTACAATGTTATAAATCTTTGTTTATTTAATCAGGGTTTCAGCACCAGTCTCATTTGCTTGGTCACAAGATTACTGCCTTCAGAGATGAGGATCACATGTTTTCTCACTCATGTGCAGGGGTAGAAAGGGAGCCAATTTTGGGGCAAAAGTCCTATGATCAGTGCTCAATCCAAAACCATTTCTTGTGACTAGAGAAACAGCATAGGTTGGAATTAGATTATCCTAATTGGATTAATTTGAGGATAAGAGTGAGATAATTCCACCCAAACTTTTCAGGTATGTGCTGTATAATGTAGGAAGAATGAAATAAATGTCAGAAAGGCAAGTGTCCGCTGTAATCATTTTCAAAGCTTACAAATGTATAAAAACTAAATGTAATAAAGGCTCTGACTCCATGTTTGATGCTTGACTATGGACAACTTTCAAGCCCCACCCCTCTCCCATTCCTTTTGCCCAACATCTGGGCTAGAGGTTAAAGAAGTCCGGGTGCTCCTTTCTTTAGTGCTGGTGAGAAATTCAAACACACAAGCCCCGTAGGAATTTTCACTCCTAGCTCCATGCCCTAGCTACTATAAAACCTAAAAATCTAGTCTCCCCTCCACATCTACCCCCTGTCTCAAGCCATTTTGGACATGTTTGAGAAGCCTGCCCTGCTCTTCCTAGAAAGCTTCATTATGTGAGTAATAAACTTTTGTAACGTCCGGTGCGTGTGTGGCATCAGGTGTCTTGAAATCTGATCACACTTTGGATGGGTATCCATCTCATGTTTGCAGATGATGATAACAGCAAACAAACTACACAGTAAGTCTAGTTAACATCCATCAATACACATAGTTACCATTCTTTTCTTGTAATGAGAACTCTTTCCCTTCAGTTTTATTGAGGAATATTTGGCATATATTGCTCTATAAGTTTAAGGTATACAGCATGAAGGTTTGATTTACATATATAATATATAAATGATTATCACAATAGGTTCAGCTAACATTCATCTTCTCATACAGATAAAAATAAAGACAAATTTTTTTTTTCTCCTGATGATGAGACCTCTTAGGATTTACTTTCAACAACTTTCTTATATATCATACAGTGGCACTGGCTCTAGTCATATTGTACATTACATCCCTAATGCTTATTTATCTTAAAACTGGGAGTTTGCATATTTTGATCACTTCTCTCTAATTACCTCTCTCCTCAACCTCTGCCTCTGGTCTTTTTAAGATTTTCTTTATTTTTGCTTATGCCTTCAAGGTCCATCCATGCAGTCACAATTGGTATGATTTCCTCTTTTTATGGTTGAATAATATTCCACTATATATCACAACTTCCTTAACCATTCATCCACTGATGGACACTTAAGTTGTTTTCATGTCTTGGCAATTGTAAATAACGTTGATCTGAACACGGGGGTGCAAATATCTTTTCAAGTTACTGCTTTCCTTTGGATACCAATTCCAAGAAGTGGAATTGCTGGATCATGTAGTGGTTCTATTTTTAATTTTTTGAGGATCCTCTATACTGTTTCCCATAGTGGCTGTATCAATTTGTAATCCCACCAACAGTGCACAAAGGTTCCCCTTTCTCCACAACTATGCCAGCATTTGTTATTTCTTTTTGTTTGTTTGTTTGTTTGGTGATGGCCATTTTAACAGGTGTGAAGTGATATATCATTGTACTTTAGATCTGCATTTCCTAATGACTATTGATGTTGAGCATCTGTTCATGTATGTGTTAGTCTTTGGTATATCTTCTTTGGAGAAATGTCTATTCAGGTCCTTTGTCCATTTTTAAATTTATTTATTTGTTTTTTTTGCTATTAATTATTTGTATGAGTTCTTTATATATATTGGGTATTAACCCTTATCAGGTATATGGTTTGCAATTTTTTTCCCAGTTCTTATAGGGTGTATTTTCACTTATTTAATGGTTTCTTTTCTTGTGTACACACTTTTTAGTTTGAAGTAGTCTCACTTGTTCATTTTTGATTTCCTTGCTTGTGCTTTAGGTCATATCCAAAAAATCATTACTGAGACCCATGTCAAGGAGCTTTGTTCCAAGGTTATTTTCCCTGTAGGAGTTTTATAGTTTAAGGTCTTACATTTAAGTCATTAATACATTTTGAGATAATTTTTTTATGGGCAGTATGAAATATGGATCTAGTGTCATTTTACATGTGAATATCCAATTATCCCAGCACCATTGATTGAAGAGACTGTCTTTTCCCTACTGAGTATTCTTTGCTCCCTTGACAACTATTAGATCATCATATATGCTTGTGTTTAATTCTGGGTTCTCTATTCTGTTCCATTAGTCTATTTGTTTTTATGCCAGTATCATTCTGTTTTAATGACTATAACTTTATAGAATAGCTTGAAATCAGGAAGTATGATGCCTCCTGCTTTGATCTTCTCAGAATTTCTTTAGCTATTTGAGGCCTTTTGTGGTTCTATATGACTTTTAAGAATTTTTTTCTACTTTGGTAAAGAATGCCATTAGAATCTTGATAGAGATTGCATTGAATCTATAGATGGCTTTTGGTAGTACTGACATTTTAGCACTATTAATTCTTCTAATCCATAAATACAGGATACCTTTCCATTTATTTATGTCTTCTATTTCTTACTTCAGTGTCTTTTCAGAGTTGAGATATTTCACCTCCTTAAAATTATTCCTAAGTATTTTATTGTTTTTCATTTTATTGTAAATGGGATTGATTTCTTTATTGTCTTTTTCAGAAAATCTGTTGTTAATGTATAGAAACTCTACTATCTTTTGTATGTTTACTTAATAACCTGCAACTTAATTGAATTTTTTGACTAGATCTAGTAATTTTTTGGTTGTCTTTAGGGTTTTCTACATAAAGAATCATGTCAGCTGTAAATAGAGACAATTTTACTTCTTCCTTTGCAATTGTGATACCTTTTATTTCTTTATCTTGCCTGATGCTCTGGTAGGACTTTCTGTACTATGTTGAGTAGGAGTAGTAAGAGTGAACACTCGCGTCTTGTTCCTGATCTTAGAGGAAAATCTTTCAACATTTCACCTGTAAGTATATTGTTAGTTGTGGCTTTGTCATATACGGCCTTTATTATGTTGAGATATGTTCTTTTGATGCCCAATTTGTTACGAGTTTTTATCATGAAAGGATGTTAAATTTTATCAAACACATTTTTTGTCTCTTGAGATGATCATGTGACTCTCTCCTTGCATTCTATAATGTGGTGTATCACATTGATTGATTTGCATGTGCTAAATCATCTGTCCATCCTAAGGATAAATCCCACTTGATCACGATGAATAAGCCTTATAATGTACTGCTGAATTTGGTTAGCTAGTATTTTATTGAGAATTTTTGTATCTATATCTGTGAGGCCTGTAGTTTTCCTATATAGTAGTATCCTTTCATGGTTTTGGCATCAGGATAATGCTGCCTGCATAAAATGAGTTTGGGAGTGTTCCCTCCTTTTTGATTTTTTCAAAGAATTTGAGAAGGACTGGGGTTAATACTTCTATAAATGTTTGGTAAAATTCACTAGTAAGACTATACGGTCTTAGACTTTAATTTGTTGGAAGATGTTTGATTACCGATTCAATTCTTCTTTCTAGTAATGTGTCTATTCAGATTTTCTATTTCTTCCTGATTCACTCTTGTTAAGTTGTATGTTCCTAAGGATTTTTCTATTTCTTCTAGGTTGTCTGGTTTGTTGGTAGTTGTTCATAGTAATCTTTTATGATCCTTTTGAATTTCTGTGGAATAATTTGTAATATCTCCATTTTTATTTATAATTTTGTTGATTTAGGCCCTTTTACTTTTTTCCTTGGTTAGTCTAAGGGTTTGTCAATTTTGTTCATCTTTTTAAAGAACCGACTCTTAGTTTAATTAATCTTTTCTAATGTTTTTCTGTTCTCTGTTTCATTTATTTCTGTTCTAATTTTTATTATTTATTTCTTCTGCTATCATTGGGGTCAGTTCTAACTTTTAAGCTCTACTCCTTTAGCAACTTTCAAATATACAACATACCAGTGGTCCCCAAACTTTTTGGCACCAGGGACCAGTGCTCCTATGAGACTTTAATGCCTGATGATCTCAGGTGGAGCTGAGGCAGTGATGCTAGTGCTGGGGAGCTGCTGCGAACACAGATGAAGCTTTACTCACTAGCTTGCCGCTCATCTCCTGCTCTGTGGTTCAGTTCCTAAAAGGCCATGGGCTCATACTGGTTTGTGGACCTGGGGTTTGGGACCCCTGCAATACAGTATTATTAACTGTAGTCACCATGCTGTATTTTACATCCCCACTTTTTATTCTCAGTTATTTTATAACTGGAAGAGTATATCTTTTGAGCGTTTTATTATTCTTATCAGCAAGTGCATGATCTTTCTTCTGAATCCCCTATCTAAATAGCATCAAAAATCTGGGATATATCTTCAGTTCTTTCTGATTTGATTTTTTGCTGCCTACATGCCTTTCAAATCTTCTTTGCCAAATTCACAGCTACCATTTAAACTTAGGCCTTGAAAATTCCTCATTCTAGTTATTTCATCAGTCTCTGTTTCTGTTTGTCCAGTCTCGACTACCTCTTCCTTACCTAATAATTCATCTTCCACACTAATGCTGATGTAATTCTCCCCCAACCTTGCTTAAATAATCCATTAGTTTTCCAGTACTTTAAACTGAGTTCAAACTTCTTAGCAGTTTACAAAACTCTCCATCATTTTGCCCCATCTACATTTTTCATCTCCAACCCACATTTCCACACACCATCACCTTTGCTTCCACTATACTTACCCACACACTCTACTTACCCTCCATAGTCATAGGCAAGGAAATACATACAAAAGTACATTTTACTTTTTCTGGAGTATACTTTTATCTCTTCTTAGCTTGATGAATTCCTACTAATTCTTTAAGACTCATCTTGAGCTTTACATTGTATGAGAAGTACTTCCCGTTTAATGTGGTTGAGTGAGGTCTCCTTCCTCCAAATTTTAACAATAAATTTGATTTCACTGCTTATTATTACTTAAAATATATGTTTTGATTATGTCTGTCTCCAAACTCGATCCTCTTGATCCCCATGTTTCTCATTGTAGAAGGTCACAACCTATTAGGGTAATTGGCCTGCTGATACGTACATAACAAAGGTAAATAATAAAATAAGATGGCTTATGAAAAGTACCCTGAAAAGTAATAGAGCCATAAGTTCTAGAGGAGAAAAGAAGAGCCACTGTGGAGAAATTAGGACATTTATACATTGTTGGTGGGAATGTCACTTTGGAAAATGATCTGGTAGTTTCTCAAAAGGCAAAACATAGAGTTACCAGATGACCCAGCAATTCCACTCACAGATATATACCCACACGTTGACACTTAAACTTGTGTGTAAATGTCCATAGAAGCATTATTCATAATAGCAAACAAATGGAAACAAGTCAAATGTCCATCAAATGTCCATTAACTAATGAATGTATAAATGAACTCTGAAAACACTTGAAGTGAAAGAAGCCAGTTACAGAAGACACAGCATGTTGCATGATTCCCTTCACATAGAATGTTCAGAACAGGCAAATCTAAGAGACATAAAGTAGATTAGTGGTTGCCTAGGAATAAAGAAGGGGAATGGAAGGGATAGAGGCTGACTGACAGAAGGTATGTGGTTTATTTCTGGGGTAATGAAAAGTGTTCTAAAATTGATTGTGATGATGTTTACACAACTCCGTGAATATATTAAAAGCCATTGACTTGTATACTTAATTAACAACGGAAAAAATTATTGTGGATGAGGGGAGAAAGACTTCATGGAGATGGCAGAATTTGGATTTACTGATAAATAAGTGATGTTAAATGCAGAGCCAGTGTGCTATAGTAAATACACAAATCTGTTGGGTGGACCTGGCTCTGAATCCTGCTCTGCAACTTGGTCATGTCATCCTAAGTTTGTATCCTCATCTGAAAAGTGAATATATTAACATACTTACTTTGGAGGATTATTGTGATGACACAAAGATAATAGATTCCTCTGCCAATGCCAGACTCATGGCAATTGCTCAATAAATATTAGTTTCTATTATTAGTAGAAATATGTTTAATAGCATTAAATATTGGATTAGGTGAGACAAAGTGAGCATGTAGGTGTATCAGTGGGAATACCCAGAAACTCATCTGAAGTTTCCAGAAGAAAGTGATAGGGGACACAGAATGATATAAAGGTAATTGACTTGGTTTAAAGAAAATTTATTTCCTACCTTTTGGAAGACATTGTACTATACTGCTGGATATACAAAGACAAATGAGGAGTAGATTGCTGAATATACAAAGAAGTGGTCCTTGATTTGGTTGTCTAGTAGACAGGTAAAGAAATATATGTAAGAAAGCCTTAATTTCCTATAATAGAAATCTGTTTGCTGAGTACACAGAGTCGTAGGTAGGAAGGAAAAAGGGGTGTAGAAGAGGTGACATTTGTGCTCAACATTGAAACTGCTTACTAACCACTTGAGCCTGCACTTAACTGGAGGATTGTCAGGATTCCTGGCTGACATTTGCCACCTCCAGTACAAATCAGAGATTATTACAGGTTTAAACCAATTTAGTTCAATGGAAAGATGAGAAAATAACATTGCCCAAAATATTAAAGAATGCTTGTTAAACAATGAATGTGAATATTCTAGAGCCTTATGCTCAAAGTTCACAAATTCCTTGTCTTTCTCACTAGACTCTAAACTCTAGAAGGCAGAAATCTTGAGTGTAACTTGTTCACTCTTAGATTGTTACAACTTGGCCCGGTGCAGGACATATAGTATTCACTCAATTAAAAATTGTTAAATAAATGTTCTCCAGATTCCTTCCGTGTAAAAAAAGGAAAAATTTTTAACAAATGTCCTGCTAGTTGACTGTGTCTAACAGCTGTTGACAGTCTGAAATGGACCAGAAAAAAAAAATGCTTTCTTTCAAATAAAACTCTATCAGTTATGTCATTCTTTTTCTTTTTCTGCTTGCAGAAACTATTTGCCTAAAGTCTTGGGAAAAAGAGGGTGGCTTGACAGCTGAAAATAAACTGTCTTTGAAACAGAGATGAAATGTATAAATTGCTATGCTCTGGAGTTGAAGATAAGCAGTAAATCTAGGGCAGAGTTCTTTGAAGTCATATAGCAGTGATCGGGCGAGGCTTTCGGCCTCGGTGTTTCACCATGGTTCCGAGTTCGGATATGCAAAGATGAGATAGGCTAGCTGGCTAGTCAACTGTTTCTTGAGCATTTACTAGTCAGGCATTTAGCTCACCTTCAATTTTTATTGAACTCTGCTAGGAGGTGGTGAAGACTTTAGTCCCAGATCTTCTTAAGAACAATCCTACAGAGTCCCAGAGGGAAGTGCCATTTTGGGAATAGTTTTATTTGCATGATTAGTCATAGGTACTGGACTTGTCACTCAAGCTGTAACTAACAAGAGGTAGCTTTTGAGTCATTCCCTTTCAGGGGAAACCCTGATAGGACCACTCACACCAAGGGTGCCCTGGCTCTGAGAATGGGGACCTCAGCTCTGGCCTCAGGCTGGGGCTACGTGACATGCGTGTTTGCGTTGAGTGACGGGCGCAGCGTTGGGCGGGCCTTTGGTGGAAATCAACTTCCGGGGGCAGAGGGTTCCGAAGCCGGGTGGTGTGTGGGCTACCCCTACTTGTGTTACTGGGGCCGCGGTTCCCCACTTTGCGGGACTGGGGTCGTGCCCTGGGTGTATACGTGCGGGTCTGTCTGTGTGCTGGGGGTGGATCACCTAGTAGCGTGGGTGAGCAGCGCGGCGGCGGCGGCGACAGCGGTGAGCGGGAGCAGGGAGCAGGTAATCGACGCTCGCCTTCCGGGCCTGGGTACCGGGGCCGCGCGAGGCGGGCGGCACGCCCGGAGAGGCCTGGGCGCGCGCTCGCAGCGCCCCGTGCGGGCGGGGAGAGCGTCCCGCCTCGCCCCCCGAGGTCACTGGGGCGGGAGTCGGGGGGCGTGACCGCCTCCGGCTGGAACCCAGCCTCGCTCCTTTGGCAGCGAATGCCCACCTGCACTTGCTCTCGCCGGCGGGTTTCGGCCCCGGCAGGTTTCACCCCATCCACGTTCCAGAAAAGAATATTTTCGAAAGTTTACGCACAAGTACATGTGATTATTGTGTCACGGAAAGTCCCACTGAACGGAGACTGATTCTTATAAAGTTTTCACCGATCATGCCCGTATATATTTCTGCCAGGTACATCGGGGCAGAAACTGCTGTGCCCGTCAGCCACATTTCCTTATGGTTACTTTGGGTCACATGTTGCGATAAAAGTGGCATTTCGGGGTTAAGACAAGAGGCAGTAACTTTCCAGAGTAGTGAGGCATCCTTTACCCCCGTAAGTGCGCCCTGCATACCGCACTATGAAGATGTTTCTTCCATCTGCCCGTGTTGTGTGCTGCGGAGGAGGCTTTGGACGGGGAACCAATATTGGCTTCTCTTTAAGGAATGACAACTCTATTAAAAGCTCGCTGAGTGTTTTTTCTGGTAGGATGATATTGTTGCTTGCTGCTTCACTTGCTTCCCTGGTGAGAGTTGGGGCAAGAGCCTGAGTTCCTGGAGGGTAAAGTTCTGGCCACAGCTGTAGGTGACTCAGCCGCCGCCCTTAAGAATTCCGACTCTTTTCCTTCCCTTTCGCTCCGAACTGGACAGTTGCCACCTTCTCCAAATATTTATCAGAGAGGTAGTTGGATGATGACTTTTGGAAATAGTTCGTATGTTGCGTGGTGGAGTAATTGGGGTGGGCTAACATTTCACCCCACAGTTTAAAGCGAAATACCCAGAATATTTAGTTGGGTGGAGTGACAGGGACTGACAATAGATTCGCTTTATTTTGTGCCATCGGAGAGCTCTACTCTTAAAATCATCCCATTTGCCCTCTGCTACAATTTCCGTTGCATTAGCTGTACTATTCCTGTTAGGTAAATGGAGCAGGGGGAATGCCAGGGAGAGTGCACCTGTGTGACGCTGGCTAGCCCGTGAATTATGTGCTACAGAATTGCTCTGGTTATAACGTTTGGTCTCCTCCAGGCAGGCTAGGAGGTGGTTCTGTGGGCTGGGAAATCTTATTATGAACTGGTTTCTTAGCAACCGTCTAAGCCAAATGGAATAAACATAAAAGAAACCAAAGCCATGAAAGTTACAACTTACCTTTTAACGTTTCTTAATTGAGAAA
The DNA here is from genome assembly GCA_003508835.1 of Eonycteris spelaea. Taxonomy (NCBI): domain Eukaryota; kingdom Metazoa; phylum Chordata; class Mammalia; order Chiroptera; family Pteropodidae; genus Eonycteris; species Eonycteris spelaea. Next base: position 827,972 of record PUFA01000357.1, on the reverse strand, counting down.
TGTTTGTTATTGGAGAGATCAACTCAAAACTTGAGAGCTTTTTGTTTTTTATTTTAATCATCTTAATACCAGATAAAAAAATTACAGAAAGTCACCAGAGGGAACAACACGGTTTTTTTTGTTTTGTTTTGTTTTTCAGTAAAAAAAGGAAGAAAGATGGTTACCAGTTTAGCTGGTCTGGAGCTTAAATGGACAAATAGGAATTTGCCTAGTAAGAGGCATTTTATTTTGTGCCCCTAGCTGTAGATGTAAGTTTGTTATTAATAAAGAAGCTATCTGAAGATTTATCATCTTTCTCTTCATAGCAGAAGTTGGAGTAGGGACACATTGGGGTGGATGAGACCTTTTCCATTAGTAAATTGGAAGGGGAGTGTTTCGGGTACGTTTCCAAATTTTAGCTCATAATCATGGTGCTCCTTTATCAACCTGTTCCTTGTGACTTCTGGTCTTTCTTGCAAGCTCATCAAATTTTGTTATTTTCTGTCCAAATAATGGCAACTCTCTTTAGATCAACTCTTTGTATCAGTATATGTTTCTTCTTCTTTACTACTAATAATTCTTTTTTCGATTTGCAATATTTCTAAGGATATTTGGTTTCCTCACTGTCTCTCCCCCACCCTCATACCCAGTAAGTTCAATATAGCTCATTTAATTTGATGCATATTTTTCAAAAGGGCATGTCCTCTTTCTTTTAAAATTTAGGTTTACTGAGGTATGATTTACAAGTTAAAAATCACTTTTAACTTATAAACATAAACTCTGACAAATGCATAGAGTCCTGTAACCACCACAATCCAGGCAAAGAACTCCATTTCAAAAAGTTTCTACAGACCCTCACCCTTTTTCCCCTCCCCTCACCCATAGGTCCTGGCAACCACTGATCTGTTCTCTGTCCCTATAGCTTTGTCTTTTCTGGAATGTTATATGTAGAATTTGTTTCTGGTTTCTTAATGCTTTTTTGACTCATCCATGTTGATGTGTTTATCAGTGCTTTGTTTTGTTTTTATTGCTGAGTACTGGTTTGTTGTATGAATATTATCACAGTTTATCTATGTACCAGTTGATCACTTAGGTTTTTTTTTCCCCTCGTTTTTTCCATTTAGGAATGAAGCTGCTATAAGCATTCTCGCACAGTTTTTTTGTATGTTCATGTACAGTTCTTTGTGTAGACATGTTTCACTTCTTTTGGTTAAATGTGTAGGAGTGATATTCCTGGATCATGTGGCAAATGTTTAACTTTATAAGAAATTACCATACTGTTTTCTAAGATAGCTGTTTCATTTTGCTTTCCTTACCGAAGATGCTTGACAGTTCCAATTGTTCCACATCTTGGTTAGCATTCGTCATTTTTTTTATTTTAGCTATTCTGATAGGTACTTAGTGATGTATCATTCATTGATAGTTGCATTTTCCTTTTGACTATCCATGTATTTTCTTTGGGGAAGTGTCTGTTCAAATCTTTCTTTTTCTTTTTCTTTCTTTCTTTTTTTTTTTTTTTTGCTTCTGCATTTTTTTCCAGCTTTTTTGGAGATATTATTGACATGTAATTTTAAGGTGTACAGTGTGATGATTCGATACACTATATATTATAAAATAATTACCATGGTAAGGTCACAAAATTACCTTATTTTTTTTGTTGTTGTGATGATGTTTAAGATCAATTTTCTTAACAACTTTCAAGTATCTAATACAGTATCATTAATTATAGTCACCATGCTATACAGTAGATCCCAAGAACTTATTTATTTTTTAGCTGTAAGTTTTTACCCTCTGATCAATATCCTTCCCATTACCCCTATTTTCCAGTTTCTGGCAACCCTAACTCTACACTCTATTTCTATGAGTTTGGATTTTTTTAGATTCCACCTCTAAGTGATATCATACAATATTTGCCTTTTTCCGTCTGACTTATTTCACTTAGCATAATGCCCTCAAGGTCCATTCATGCTGTTTTTATATGGCCGAATAAAATTTCTCTGTCTACCAGTCTATCTACTTACAGATAAATGTACATATCTACATATTACATTTTCTTTATCCGGTCATTTGTTTGATGGGCACTAGGTTGTTTTTGTGTGTCTTGACTTTTGTGAATAATGTTGCTATGAACATGAGGTAAAGATATCTCTTTGAGATAGTGATTTAATTTCCTTCAGCTTTGTACCCCAAAATGGGATTCTTGGATCATATTGTAGTTAAATTCTCTCTTTGTGACTGTTAATATTTGCTTTTTATATTTATATATTTAGGTGCTCCTGTGTTGGGTACATAAATATTTATAAATGTTATTGGATTGACCACTTTATCATTATATATATACCCTTCTTTGTCTTTCGTTACAATATTTTTTAAAGTCTGTTTTGTCTGATAGAAATATTGTTATCCCAGCTTTCTTGTTGTTCACATTTGTATAGAATATCTTTTTTTATCTTTTCACTTTCAGAGTGTGTGTTTCTTTAGATCTGAAGTGAGTCTCTTGTAGGCAGCACATAGACAGGTCAGGTTTTTATTTATTCAGCCACCCTACTTCTTTTGTTTGGAGAATTTTGTTCATTTAGATCTGAAGTGAGTCTCTTGTAGGCAGCACATAGACGGGTCAGGTTTTTATTTATTCAGCCACCCTACCTCTTTTGTTTGGAGAATTTTGTTCATTTAAATTGAAAAAATTAATGATAGGTATGTACTTATTGCTGTTTTGTTAATTGTTTTCTGGCTGTTTTTGTAGTTCTTCTATTTTCCTGTTTTCTCTTGTTTTTGTCAAAAATTAATTAACTATGTATATGTGGATCTATTTCTGGATTCTCAGTTTTGTTACAGTGCCTCTCTCCTTTGGCTAAAACCACATTGTCTTCATTAGTGTAGCTTGATAGAGTGTTTTGAAATTAGAAAGTCTGAGTCGTCCTACTTTGTTGTTGTTTTTCAAAATTATTTTAGGTATCTTAGCTCCTTTTCTTTCCGTGTGAATTTTTAATCAACTTGTCTATCTATGCAAAACATTGTGGGATTTTGATTGGGCAAGCTTTACAGTTATAGATAAACTTGGAGAGAATTGACATCTTAATATCGTTTTCTAATCCATTAGTAAAGTATCTTTGTTTAGGTTTCTGATTTTCCTCATTAATGTTTCGTAGTTTTCAGCATGAAAATTTTGCACATATTTTGTTATAGCAATGTCCTGATATTTCATGTTATTTGGTACTGTTTATAAATGGTAATTAAAAAAAATGAATTACCAGTTGCTTACATTGGTGATTTAATATTTTGTATTGATGAATCATCAACCTTATTAAATTCACTTATTAGTTCTGGTAGCTTTGTAGACTCATTGAGATTTTCTGTGTAGACAGTCTTGCTGTCATTAGAGACAGTTTTATATAATATATTTTCCACCTGTTTGCCTTTTGTTTTCTTGTCTCATTACATTGGCTAGGACCTCTAGTATGATGTCGAATAGGACAAGTCACAGCACACATCCTTGCCTTGTTTCTCATCCTAGCAGGTAAGGCATATTATATTTTGCTGTTAAGTAGTTGACTGTAGTTTTTTTGTAAATACAATTTTTTATCATTTGTAAGTTCTTGATTTGTAGTTAAGATAGTTACGTTTTCCTCACTAAAAATTAAAACACAGTGCAGTATACATATGATATATTATTGAATTGTACACTTGAAACCCATATAATTTTATTAACCAATTTCCCTCTAATAAATTTAATAAAAAATAGAAAAACATCTGTGTGTAACTTTGATAAAATTTTATTAATTTATTTTTTTAAATGTGGTTTTCACTCAGTATACAAAATTTTTTTCCCAGATTTTTAATTAACATTGTCTTTTTGTTTTATTTGCTGTTCTTGGAATTTGTCCTCTAGGCAATTTATTTTGATAAATTTTGGAGAGAAATTGACTTTTGGAGAGAAAACCCAATGTCATTGATGATTTGGGTATCACTGTAAAGTAGAATTTTAGAATTTCAGGAAGTCAGAGTTCTTTAAATTTTATCTAGTTCAGACCATTTATTTTACAGATTTAGAGTCTGGAATAATTAAATAACTTTCGACTCACAGTATTATTTTGTTGCTATTGATCTAAATGGAATTCCTCATGCATTCTGTTTAATGTAATATACTATCCATGTTCTTCTTTCAACAAGAATTAGAGAAATAATCTTTGTATCTAGAATCATGCAGAAATCTTTATGTATGTTTTTAATTGAGTTCCAATGAGTACCTTTTGAGGTAGGAGGTAGTATTTTCAATTCCATAGACTAGAAAACCAAGACTCAGAGAAGCAAGCATACTTATCCAAGGTTACATTAATAGTAAGTGATAGAGCTGGGATTTGTTCACAAATATACCTGAATCTATTTTTATTCATAGACTTCACTACCGATATTGAATTCTTAAAATCATATGTCTTGTGCTTATTCTGAATCTGTCTATTAATCTTAATGCTTAGAATAAACTCATTAAGCAAATTAATAAACCAATATGAGACAGTATCAGTTCCTTCTAAAATATTTACACAAATTTGTCATTTTATATTTTGTAATTTTAAATTATTTTAGACCTTTCTTGACTTGTACTTTTTTCCCACCTCATCAATCCCTAATAAGTGGTACAAAGACTATTGGTGGCTATATGTCATAGACTCCTATTTAAAGAATTAGGGATACATTTACTGTCACTAGTAGAGAATACAGCGATTTTAAAAAATTTCAAAATGAGAATTTTTTTATTATAGGTTTAATTGATGAAGACCAGAGATAATGGTAGCTGCTTTAAAATGTAACATGTTATAATTCTAATTAAACTCTTTTCCTTAGAATAGTACATACATTTTGGTATTTACCTACTGCAGTCCAACACATATAGTCATATGGACTAACTATATGAATAAAATAACTACTGTCTTGTAAAGTGCGAAATCACTTTTTCCTGCTCTTCAGAGAAGATTGGCTTTCTTTTCCCTTTGCCAGCCTTGCTAACATAGGCCATGTGCATCTCCTACCAATAGTAGGCCTAGATAAAGGAGAGGCCAGCCAAATTGCCTTTTATGTTGTGTCCAACCTTGTGGTAAAACAGGATCTACATGATCATTTCAAGATGCTTTACTTTTATATTATGAGAATTAAGAACTTCTGCAATTGTAGTGAAGACAGTTCTGCAGTATTATGCAAGATCCGTTAATTTATGAACATGCTTCAGTGGTAGATGGGCTTACATGAATATTATTAAAAAAATTACATGCTAAGATATCAATAAAAAATAGTGATTAAAGATGAGATGAAATATTTTAATTATGGACTTAATAAAGACAACTTAAAATGAGGTTATACCTTTTATTCAGTTTGTACAATTTGGGCATGAAAAATTGAAAATAAGCCTATGAAAACTGGATGGCATTAAATGGGCCACCCTGATTCAGAAGACAAGTTGAAATGAATACTTATTTTTTTATTTTGTTGAACGGGAAAAGTGTTTGTTTAATAACTGGTTTTCATAAGGCATTTAAATATTTTAAGTTTTTCTCTTGTCTGTCATATAGAACAGACATATTTTGTTAATTTCTTTGTAGAACTAGCTTTGCTTAAAGTGAATGGTGTTTAAGATGTCATAGCTCATCTAGTACATGTGATTTTTTTAGTTATTATGTTAATTAAGAATACATGTACTTTTTGTTGCAAGAATAATAATACTCTTTGTTGCAAGAACCTTTTATAGAAGACTTTATTTTCATTGGCATACTGAGTTAATTTTCTATATTTCCAAAGTTGATCTTGCTTCAGTTGTTATCAATAGAAGAAGAAAGGAATGCCACAGGGTTATCATTCTCAGTGTCACAGTGGTGAACATAAAAGGTGACTCCCGTACAATCAATGAGAAGTGCTCTGACCACTCAGAGTCTGTTCAGATTGCAAAATGTTGTTTTGGTGTATAATTCCTACAAAATACTTAGGAGTAGAAAAATCTTATGAACAAGTGAAATTATATATACATTGAATTTTTTGATTTTTTTCTGTCACATAGAAGGGCCATGGATATTAGTTACTTTCGTCAAAACAAAGTAATTCAGTGCATAGTTCACAATGTGAAGGCTGGATCTGGTTCTTTATCAGCGTATACTTTTTCCCTACTTTAAAAAAACATTCCAGAGTGTATCTGTTGAAGCGTGTGTGTGTCTGTGTGTGTCTGTGTGTGTCTGTGTGTGTCTGTGTGTATGTACATACTTTGGGAAGTAAACTTTGGGTAATTTTTGTTCATTATTTCTTCAGATATTCTTTCTGTCCCTTTCTTCTGGGACTCCTTTAGTACATATGTCAGCGTAGTTTATGCTTTCTCACAGGTGTTTGAAGCTCTGTTTCATTTTCTTCATTCTTTTTTCTTTCTGTTCCTCAGACTGGCTATTACCAATTAAAGAAATCCAAACATTGGACTGTCAATCAATCAATCAACCAACCAAGCAATCAATCATCTATTGAGTATATATTGAGTGTATAACACACCATATTAGACATATGGAAAAGAAATAGTCATTTAGAAGGGCAAAGAACAATTAAGGAAGAAACTGGAGTTATATGACTAAATCTCTAAGTAACAACATAGTGACAGAAAGTTATGAGTTAGATAGGAGTTATTGATAGACTTAAGAATAAAGAGAGGTTGGGATACTGGAAATTTCAATAAGGGTGAGTGGATGGTTCAGTGGGAGTGACAGAGTCGTGGAAATAGAATGATACAAAGCTGTAATAAGAAAGTGAAATTTCAGAACTTAAGATTCTGGAATTGAAGCAGTTATGTCAATATCACAGATATAGCAGTGACTACCTGTGTTGATGGCCCAATTATTGCAAACATATTCTGGTATACATAACAGTATATAATAGTGGCGATAATAGTAGCAGGCACGGCACTGGATACTTTTCAAACATTAAAATTTTTTTTTTTAACTTTTCAAAAAATTGAGGTGAAATTTACATAACATAAAAGTAATCATTTTAAAGTGTACAGTTAGTGGCATTTAGTACAGTCACAATGTTGTGGAACTCTTTCTAGTTCCAAAACATTTTCATCGCCTCAGAAGGAAACCGTGCACCCATTAAGCAGTCACTCCCTCTTTCCCCTTTTCCCCAGCCTCTAGCAAACACCAGTCCGCTTTCTGTCTCTGTGGATTCACCTGTTCTGTATATTTTCATGTAAATGGAATCATACAGTGTGTAATCTTTTGTGTCTGCCTTAATTAGTATAATGTTTTTGATGCTTATCTATGTTGTATCAATACTCCATTCCTTTTTAAGGCTGAGTAATAGTCTGCTGTGTGTGTGTGTGTATGTGTGTGTGTGTGTGTATACACACACACACATATATATAAAATATGGTATATATATACACATATGTGTGTGTATATATGTATATATATACATATACACATATACATATATACATATATATACATATATATACACATGTGTGTGTGTATATATGTATATGTGTATATGTATATATATACATATATACACACACACATGTGTATATATATACCATATTTTTCATACTTTGTTTATACATTCATCTGTTGATGGACATTTGGATTTTCCCATCTTTTTTGCTGTTGTGGTTAGTGTTGCTATGAACATTTGTGTACAAGTATTTGAGGACTTACTTGTATTCAGTTTTCTTGGGCATATAACCAGGAGTAGAATTGCTGGGTTATATAATAATTCTGTGTTTACCTTCTTGAGGAACTGCCAATCTGTTTTCCAAAGTGGATATACCTTTTTACAGTCCTACTAGCAATGTATAAAGGTTCCGTTTTCTCCACATCTTTGTCAACGCTTGGTATTTTGCATTGTTTTGATTATAGGCATCCTAGTGTGTGTGGACTGCTACCTCATTGTAATTTTTATTTGTATTTCCCTAATGATGATATTGAGGGTTGTTTTATGTGTTTTTGGTTAATTTTATATCTTTCTTGGAGAAATGTCTATTCAGGTCATTTGCTCATTTTAAAATTGGATTGTTTTTGTTGTTGGGTTTTAAGAGGTTTTTATATATTCTAGATACTGGACCCTTATTAGATATAGTAGATGTATGATTTTGCAAATATTTTCTCCCATTCTGTAGATTGTCTATTCTTATTCTTGATAATGTCTTTTGATACACAAATGTTTTAAATTTCACTTAACTCCAGGTTATATGCTTTTGTTGTTGTTGCTTGTGCTTTTGGTTTCGTATCTAAGAATCCATTGCCAAATTCAAGGTCATGAAGATTTACCCCTATATTGTCTAAGAATTTTCTAGATTTAGCTCTTAAATTTAGGTCATTGATTCATTTTGAGTTTAAGTTTGTCTATCTTATGAGGTAGGTGTTCTATGAAAATTTTTAGTTAAATATTTTAAATATTTAGATAATAATACAATATACATGTTTTAGCACCCATTTATATAGTGCTAGACACTGTTCCAAGGATTTTTACAAATATTAACATATTATTAACACCTAGTATACTCACCACTTTTTCCTAATCTTAACATTGCCCTTTGCTTCATATTCCTTTAAAATGAATAATTGCTGTTGATATTATTTAAACTTTTGAACCCATCCTCTTCTATCCTTCTTCAGAGGGTAGCACTCTTCTGAAATTGTAGTTTATTATTTCTTACATGCCTTTTAAGCTTTGTGGGCATGTATCCATAAACAGTATGTGAAGATGTTTTAATTAAAAAAAAAACTTATGAAATTGATGTCATATTTTATGTATTTTGCTACTTTGTTCATTCAGTAATACATTTATGAAAATTAATGCATATAACACTAGTTTATTCATGTTCTGTTTTATGATGTCATGTAACTTTTATTAATTATTAATCACTTAAAGGACCTTTATGTTATACATACCTTTTTAATATTTAAACAATGTGACAATGCTTCATATTCTCTGGTATACACGAAAGAATTTTTCTAGGGTCTGCCATAGAAATTGCTGGTCCTTAGGACATGAACATCTTCAAATTAGATATTATTAAGTTAACTCTCCAAAGTCATTGTTTTAATTTTTCTCTCACCGTTAGTATCAGAGTGTGGCTCTTCATCCTTGCTAATACTCAGTATAATTACTTTTGAATTGTGTTGTTAATTGGTGGATATATAAGTCCCATTGTTATTAACATTATCTCTTTCCCTGATTAGTAGTGATATAGAATATTTTCTCACTTTGGTCATATAAATAATTCTGTGAATTGCCTATTCATATATCTGTCATTTGATGGAGTATTCGAAGAGAATGGTAGTAAACATTGATGTTTATTATTCTATATTTCACTAGAAGTGTCTTCTACTTATTCTTTAGGTTTTAACTCAAGGTTTCTTCATGTGGAAAGCCTTGCCTTACCTTCCAGAGAAGTTTTGAATTCTTTTTCCCCTTAGTCTTTGCCACTTATGTGGTTGCATGTATTTTTACAGCTTATCTGTCTCTCTTTGCCACTCTAAGGTTTGTGAGGGCAAGGACCGATTTGCTTATCATTATATTTATAGCACCTAGCAGGTACCTTGAACATCATGGGTATTAGTTAGTATTTATTAAGTTAATGAATAAAAGGGAAAATGAATGATGAATAAGGGAAGTTGATATTAAGACATTTTGAATTAGGAACTAAGACATGTAAGGGGATGAAAGCATAGGGATGGGCATGAGATATCAATACTTTTAAACTTTTATTGTCGTTTATGTTGTATATAGATATTTTTTCCTAATCTAAGACAGTGGTTTTGTTGATCATATACTCTTCAGTGACACACAGTTTTTGTTAAATAATTCTTGGATGAATGAAAATCAGATCTTTGATTAACTTATGGACTTTTAAAAAATAGATGCACTAAACCTTGGTTGTTAATAGTATACCATTCTGCGTATTGATTATGAATTATTCATGTATCCCTCACATATTACTGGTGTGTAATATTTTCCTTGTGTCTTTAAATCTAAAGTATGTCTCTTATAGATAGTACCTGGATGGATCATGCTTTTTATCCATTTCTGCCAACTTCTGGCTTTTGGTTAGAGTATTTAACATGTGTATTTAATCTAATTGCTGGTAAGATCGGACTTACCATTTTACTGTTCCTTTTCTGTATATCTTAAGTGTTTTTGTTGTTGTTCTTTAATTCCTCCATCAGTGCTTTCTTTTGTATTAAATAGATATTTTCTAGTGGGCCAAATTTAATTCCGCTGTTTCTTTTGCTGTTTATTTTTTGAGTTATTTTCTGAGTTGTTGCCCTGGGGATTACAAATAACATCTTAATTTATAACTGTCTCTTCAGTGTCTAGTTTAGATTAATATCAACTAAATCTCAAATTTGTAAAAAGTTTGCTCCTGTGTAGTTCCATTTCCTCCTCTTCTTTGTGCTATTGTTGCACATACTACATCTTTTTACTTTGTTCATAAACACACATTTGTATGTTTTCCTTTGTTTAGTTGTCTATTAAATCTGGAGACAAAAAGAATTAGAAATAAATGTATCATTATATGGGCATATCTTAAAGATATTGCAAGTTTGGCTCCAGACTACCATAATAAAGTAAATATTGCAATAAAGTGAGTCACCTGAATATTTGGGTTTCCCAGGGCATATAAAAGTTATGTTTACATTATTTTGTAGGCTATTAAGTGTGCACCCCCATTATGTCTAAACAACACTGTACCTACCTTAATTTAAAAATTTAATTTGCAAAAAATGCTGACCATTACCATTGCTAACCATAACCATTGAGCCTGTTGGAAAAATGGTGTCGGTAGACTTGCTCAATGGAGGGTTGCCATGAACCTTCAATTTGTACATAATGCAATATCTGCAAAGCACAGTAAATTGAAACACAGTAAAACTAGTTGTGTTTGTACTGCCTTTTATATTTACCTATGTAATTATTTTCACTGGTGTTCTTTATTTCTTTATGTGGAGTCAAATTCTGTATATTGTCCTTTTAGTTCAGGCTGAAAGACTTCATTTAGTATTTCTCATATATTAGATCTGCTGGTAATGAATTCTTGGTTTCTGTTTATCTGGGAAAGTTCTGATTTCTTCATTTTTTAAAGATTAGTTTTGCTGGGTATAAAATTCTCAGTCTTTCCCTTTCAGCATATCAGATGTGTTATCCCACTGCTTTCTGGCTTTTATGGTTGTTTATGAAATATCACATTAAAAATGTTATTGCGGATTCCTTATGTGTGATGGGTTGCCTCTCTCTTGGTGCTTTCAATATTCTCTCTTTTCTCTTTGCATTTGAAACTTTGATCTCAACAGATTAAAGTATGGATCTCTTAATAAGTACATTATCCTACTTGGAATTTGTTGAATTTCTTGGATGTGTAGATGGTTTTTCATCAAATTTTTCTAGCATTATTCAATATTCTTTTTGCTCCTCACTTTCTCTCCTCTATGGTACTCTCATTATGTATATGTATGTATAAGTTGGTTTTCCACAGGTCTTTGATACTGTGTTAATTTTTCCTCATTCACTTTTTCTGTTCTGCAGACTGGATAATCTCAGTTTGACCTACCGATTCTTTCTTCTATTAACTCAAATGTGTTGCTGAGGTTTTCTAGTGAATTTTTCATTTCAGCATGCTTTTCAATTCTAGATTTTCAATGTTTCATTTTCATAATTCCTACATCTTTTCATATTCCCGTTTTGTGAGACATTGTTTTCATACTTCTCTTTAGCTTCTTAGGCATGGTTTTAGTGATTTGAGACTATATCTATGAATAATTTAATATAGATGATTTTAAGTCTTTATGTAATGAGTCCAATGTCTAGGTTTCTTCAGGAGCCATTTCTGTTGACTGCCTTTCCTCCCTCTGTGTTTGGGCCATACTTTATTGCTTCTTTGCATATCTCATAATTTTACTTGAAAAGTAGACATTTAAAAATATGTAGTTTCAACTCTGAAAATCAGTTTCTCCCTCCTCCTCATGATTTGTTGTTATTGATGTTTGTTGTTGCAATGTTGCCATTTGCTTGTTTAATGACTTTGCAAAATCTTTAGGTAAACTCAGTATTCTTTTGTTTTGTGTGGCCACTGAGCGCTATTAGCTATTATGCCATTCCATCTTATATAATTGGATCAATTTAAATAGAGGAAATCTTTATGTAGGGCTTGTGAATTGTGATTAAAAAGTTATTTGAATTGCCTAAATGATTACTCTGTAAGGTAAAGAAACATTTACTGAACACTTATTTTGTGCTATGCTTGGATATATTATTTGGAGAAATTAATTTTTCTGGTTAATGTGATTTCCTAGTAAAGAAAGATAACCAGAAGCTCAGGGTTTTGTTTTGTTCTGTTTTTGGTTTGGTAAAAATCTCTAGATTTGTACTTGTGGATTTTAATTCCTTAGTAATTAAAAGTAACTGAACGCCGCCCCCCCTCCCCCCAGCATTTAACTGACTGGCTTAGCATGTTGTAGTGCCTGAGAATCATAATTGTGAGTATTGTGAGTATCCAGTTTTGTACACGAGATTGGGATGATCATTTCCTTCAAATCCATTATGTTATTTTCCTGGTTCTGGAATGCAAAATGAAAATAGATATTTCAGCAGCTGGCACAGTCTCTACATTGATTCCCTGTCCAGTGGATTAAAAGCTAGTATAGTAAGAAGGGCCAAATAGAAGGCACTAGAACTGCCTCTACTTAGGAAAATAGTGAACCAGAAGCAATACTTCAATCCTGGGGGAATTACAGAGATTAATACCATCATCAAGGACTTCAAACATGCAGGGACGGTGATTCCCACCACATTCCCATTCATCTGTTTTGGCTTTTGCAAGAAGACAGAAAAGATCTCTTGTAAAATGACAGTTGATTATCATAAGCTTAAACCAAATAGATGACTGCAGTTGCAGCTGCCATACCAAATATGGCTTTATTTCTTGAACAAATTAACATATCTCCTGGTACCTGGTATGCAACTATTGATCTGGCAAATATCTTTTTCTCTGTCCTTGTCAATAAGGTCTAATAGAAATGTGGTAGTCTTTCACTGTCTGTATGGGATTGGTTTTAGGACCCCTGCAGATACCAAAATCTGTAGATGCACAAGTCCTTTATTTAAAAAAAGTTTGTTTTTTTTTTTTTTTTTTTTTTTTTGCACATAACCTATATTTGCATATAGGTTATAGCAGGGTATGTCTATACATTATATCATTTGCATGAATTCAGTGTAGTGCTCTCAAATTCATTGAGCTTTTTGGAACTTTCTAGGAATTTTTTTCCCAAAGATTTTTTTATCCATGGTTGTTTGAATCCATGGATACAAAACCCATAGATACGGAGGGCTGACTGTAGTTTGCTTTCTTCTGGCAAGATCAGCAGTATACCTTCACCATCCTACCTTGGGGGTATATCTGCTCTCCAGTCCTATGTCATAATTTAGTTTGAGTGGGTCTGCATCACTTTTCTCTTTCACAAGACATCACACTTGTTCATTACATCGATCCATTATGTTGATTGGAGTTAGTAAGACATTTGAGTGTCAGAGAGTAGGAAATAAATCTGACAAAAGTTCAGGAGTCTTCTAACCTCAGTGAAATTTCTAGTGGTCGAGTGGTGTGGGGTATGTCAAGATATCTCTCCTAAGGTAAAGGATAAATTATTGCATCTGGCTCTTCCTACAACCAAAAAGTGTATCTTTTTGGATTTTGGCAGCAATACATTACTGACTGGATGTGTTACTCTCCCTGTTTACTGAGTGACTCAAAAGCTTCTAGTTTTGAATGGGACCCAGAATAAGAGAAAGCTCTGCAACATGTCCAGGTTGCTGTGCAAGCAGCTCTGCCACTTGTCTTATATGATCTAGCAGATCCAATGGTGCTTGAAGTGCCAGTGGCAGATGGGGATGCTCTTTGGATTCTTTGGCGGGTCCCTTTAGGTGAATCACAGTGCATGCCCTTAGGCCCTGGGGCCATAGCCTGGCCATTTTCTGTGAATAATTATGCCTCTTTTGAGAAACAGCCATTGGCTTGTTACTGGGCCTTAGAGACTGATTGATTAACCGTGGGCCACCAAGTTACCATGCTACCTGAACTGCCCATCATGAAATCTGATCCACTAAGCCATAAAACTAGGCACACACTAACACTACATTATCAAATGGAAGTTGTATATATCTGATCAGACCTGAGTCGTTCCTGAGGGCACAAATAAGTTACGTAGAAGTGGCTCAAATGTCCATGATCCCTACTCTGCTACCATGTCTTCTCTTTCCTAGACTGCACCTATGGCCTTACGGGAAGTTCCCTAAGATCAGTTGACAGAGGAAGAGAAGTCTCATTCCTGGTTTACAGATGGTTCTGCAGGATATGCAGGCACCACCTGAACATGAATAGCCCCAGCACTATAGCACCTTTGTGGGATATCAGGGAAGGACACTGGTGAAAGGAAAATCCTCCCCGTGGGCAGAACTTCAGGCGGTGCAACTGTTTGTTCACTTTGCTTAGAAGGAGAAGTGGCCACGTGGGCTATTGCATACTGATTCATGGGCTATGACCCATGGTTTGGTTGGATGATCAAGGGATTTGGGAGGAACATGTTTGGAAAATTGATGAAAAGGAAATTTGGGAAGAGATATGCAAATACATCTCTCTGAATGGGCAAAAAAGTGAAGATATTTGTGTTACATGTGAATGTTCACCAAAGAGTGACCTCAGCAGAGGAGGATTGTAATAATCAAGTAGATAGGATGACCTGTGCTATGGATACCAGCCAGCCTTTTTTTCCACCCATCCCTGTCACTGTTCATTGAGCTTATGAACAAAGTGGCCATGCTGTCAGGGATGGAAGTTACAGATGGGCTCAGCAACATAGACTTCAACTCATTAAGACCTACCTGGGTATGACCACTGCTGAGTACCCAGTCTGCCAGTGTCAGAGACTAACACTAAATCCCCAATATGGCACCACTCCCTGAGGTAATCAGAAGCTACCTAGAGGCAGGTTGATTACATTGGACTGCTACCGGCATGGAAGTAGCAGCTGTTTATTCTTACTGGAATAGATACATATTCTGGATATGGTTTTGCATTCCTCACATGAAATGCTTCTGCCAGAACTACTATTCGTGGGCTTACAGAATGCCTTCTCTACCACTATGGTGTTCTACACAGCACTGCTTTCTGATCAAGGAACTCACTTCACAGCAAAAGAAATGAACAGTAGACTCATACTCATGGAATTCACTGGTCTTATCTTCCCTATCATCTTGAAGCAGCTGGCCTGATAAAATGGTGGAATGGCCTTTTGAAGATGAAGTTACAGCACCAGCTAGGTGTCAGTACCTTGCAGGACTGGGGCAAGGTTCTCTAGAAGAAGGTTATATATGCTCTTAATTAGTATTCAGTATATGGTACTCTTTCTGCCATAGCCAGGATTCACAGGTCCAGGAATTAAGGGATGGAAAGGGGAATGGCACCATTCACTGTTACCCCCTAGTGACCCACTAGCAAAATTTTGGTTTTCTGTTTCCATGACCTTATACTCTCCTGGGCTAGAGGTCTTAGTTCCAAAGGAGGAATGCTTTCACCAGGAGACACAACAGTGATTCCAGGAAGTTAGGACTGCTGCTCAGCCAGTTTGGACTACTCATGCCTCTGAATCAGTAGGCAAAGAAGGGAGTTACTGTGCTTGCTCAGAAGACTGATCTTGACTACCAAGGGGAAATTGGACTGCTGTTCCCCAATAGAGGTGAGGAAGAGTATGTCTGAAATACAGGAGATCCCTTAGGGCATCTCTTAATATTACCATGCCTTGTGATTAAGGTCAATGCAGAACTACAACAACCCCATTTAGAGAGGACTGCTAATGGCCCAGAGCCCTTAAGAATGAAGTTCGGGTCACCTTACCAGGTAAAGTACCATGACCAGCTAAAGTGCTTGCTATAGACAAAAGGAATACAAAATGGGTAGTGCAAGAAGAGAGCTATAAATACCAGCTTAGAACCATGTTATCAGTTATAGAAAGGACTGTGTCATGAGTATTTCCTCATTTTGTTACAAAGACATATATTTATTCCTTGAAGTGAGATATTCGTCTTCTGCACTTGGACTGAGACTTATACCATCAGCTTTCCTAGTTCTTCGGCTTTCAGACTTGACCTGGAACTATACCATCTGTTCTCCTGGGTCTCCAGCTTGCCAACTGCAGGTTTTGGGAATTCTCAGCCATAACTTCACAAGCTAATTCTTCTCTCTCTCTTTCTGTATATGTATCTGGAGGACCCTGTCTAATAATACAGTCACCATAGTGGTAAAAATAAGTATTTCCTTTCCGAGGTACAACCAACAGGTTATCTTTGTCATGGTGGAATGTCAAATATGGAGCTAATAAATTTTTTAAAGAATGTATGGTCATCTTACCATTTTGTCTATCAAGAAAAGTGGCTTTGTAGTTTATAAATTGCCTTAATTTCTTACATTCTTAATTTCTTTCCTAAAGCCCACTTGGTAAAGAAATGACTATATACTATATAGAAGGGGGATGAAATAAATAATAAAATGCTTAAGAAGCTGAGTCCTACTGTAAGAATTTATAGTAAAGCTCTCAGAAATCAAAGCTAAGACCTCGGAATTAGATTAGTCATAGACACATTCAAATAGCATACCTATATAACCAAGTGTACTGACATTTAACAACAGTCTGTAAAGATTACTGACAAATATGGCTTTTCGCTTAAATGCATTTGGTAAAACTCAGGTACTGTTATAGCTATTGTTCTTTGACCTTTTATTTTTGACATAATCTCATTTTAGATTATGGAAAATAACCATTATGCCTCTATTTTCCCTGTTGAAAGCTAAGACGTTGTTAGTCAGATACACTGAGGAGAAATTTAATGAGTATAGTAAAATGGAATCCTATGTGGAATAAGGTACTGCTTAAATAATAATAATAATAATAATAATAATAATAATAATAATAATAAAAAACCGGAGAAACCCATGAATAGCACTACTCAGTACTTAGTTTGTTTTCATTTTTTTAAAGTAAAATAAACTGAAGGAGTAATGATGAAGACTATAGGATTTCCTCTTTTATAAAAAAAGTTTTTAGGGAAAAAGAATGATTGGATACTTTCAGCATTTAAAGCTGGTTAATTACCACACATTCTTTCCATTGTGATTGTGTAGCAATGCTGAGGTCTGGAATCATACAGATTGTTTCTTAACTTTCCCCCCTCCGCACTCAGTACTCTGTGTCTCTGATGTTGAATTATATAGCAAGCTTTTCTTGGTTCTCAGGCTTAGAAAATGTATAGTGATTTTCTAAGCAGAGCAAATCCTCATTCCTCCTGCAATTCAGTTACTTTAACATGGTTTCAGGTAATTAAAAGAAAATATATATTGTGCCTCAAGAATAGCCCAGAACTCAGTTATTCTAATCAAGAAAAAGGGTGCCATCTTTCGGGGGCTTATATGTAATAAATCGCCATCATTTTCAACTGTCTAGGAGGAAGGTAACCATAACAGTTGAGTACAACACCACTAATTAGTTATATATGTGGAGAAGCTGGGGCGTGTGTTTGTGTGTGTAGAGACTATAACATTCTTTTATGCAGTTAAATATTCTTATCCATTGTTAAAATTACATAATGGACAATTGGTTAGAGCATTACTATTTTAATTACTCTTCATCTACAAAACTGATAAAGCTGAAATGTACTGATGACTTCCAGTGTATATGTGTGTTGAGAGAGTCATAGTGAGGGACGTAAATAGAATGTTACTCTCATTTTAAGAGATTCTTAGTTTTAGCCTTTTAGAGTATTATGAAGATAATATCATAAGCATTAGAGAATCTGTTGTAATGATAGCGAAGGAACCAATACTTAGGAGAATTACAGTTTTATTTACATTACTACCATTGTTTCATAGTTGATATACCTTTCTCTCATAAGAAAATTATGGCCAAGATTAAATTTTTAACATATTACCAAGAAACATGCAGAAATGATCTGGATGGTAATATTGTGATACTGACAGCAGAGATGTTAGTTAGCACTGAATAGGACATATAATTGAATACCTGTATATATAAACACGGGTATGTCCATATGTATATGTTTTAAATTAAATTGCCTGGGAATATCGAATCCTCCAATTTATTGTGTCATTTAAATATCCTAGTGTTGAAGTGGTTGTGCATCAACCAAGTTTGTGCGTATTTAAATTGTTTGTAGGTCTTGGAAAATTTTTAGGAAATTTTCTGAAAGAGCAATTTTGAACTGACTACCTAATCTTATATTCCTAATTACAGGTATGCTTCATTTTATTTACAATGCATTTGAGAAGTCGAATTAAGTCAATCAAAACAAGTGTTTCATAATGAACTATTGATGTATTAATAACTTTATTATTGTGCAGAAAAAAATGACAAACATTTCAGAAGGGCTGGAAGGGACAGAAGATAAGACTGGAAATGTTGTAAATTTGAGCCAGATCTCTAGGGTCTCTAGGATCTCTAGGGATAGATTACCAGCAGAAGAGTGGGGAGAAGTGATAAACATGGGCATGATGAAGTCAATGCTAGGCAGGCTGGGTTAATATCTTAGAAAAAATCAAAACAGTATGTAATCATTCTGTCAAGTGACATCTGAAAAAATAAGGCTTTTGGGGGGACAAAAGGTGGTGGTATGACAGAAACTTTAAAAGTAAGGCATGTTTACTAAGCAAAAAGTTGATTATAATTTGGGTGAGCCTGATAACTTTCCCAGTTTCTGGCAGCCTAGTTTACTGATAATTTTTAAGAGTACAATTCAGTGCCATTAAATACATTCACATTATTGTACAACTGTCACCACTGTCAATCTCTAGAACTTCATTTTCCTAAACTGAGACTATGTACCCGTTTACCAACTCCCCATTTCCCCTCCCCTAGTTCCTGGTAACCACTATTCTGCTTTTTCTTTCTATGAATTTGACTGTTTCAGTATCTTATGTAAGTGGAATCATGTAATATTTGTCTGTTTGATTTTGGCTTATTTCACTTAGCCTAATGGCTTTGGGTTCATTCGTTTAGCATATATCAGAATTTCATTCTTTGCTAAAGCTGAATTATATTCTATTGTGTATATATATTATTTTGTTTATCCATTTGTCTATCGATGGACATTTGGGTTATTTTCACACTTTGGCTATTGTGAATAATGAAGCTATGAACATGATGTACAATTACCTGCTCAGTCTCTATTTTCAGTTCTGTATGTATGTGTGTGTGTGTGTGTGTGTGTGTGTGTGTGTGTGTATACACACCAGAAGCGGAATTGCTGAATTTATGATAATTCTATGTTTAATCTTTTGAAGAACCACCATATTGCTTTCCTAGACCCACAGTATTTTAAAGTCTGTTTCCTTTACGCCTTGATTCAAGGGATGGGCTTATTTTAGGCAATGCACCACTGGGAAAGAGCACTAGTGTAAGCGAGAGTAGTAACTAAAAAAGCTGCAGCCTTGCATACTTTCTCCCTTAGTTCCGTAAGAGCCACCACCTTTGTTAATGCATTGGACAGAAATATAGTGTTTCCCTGAGGGTGGTCCAGCAACCACTGGCATCAAAAACTGTTACACATGCAGATTTCCAGATGTCACCCCATCTACTGATTTATACTCTGGAAGTGAGGACAGGCAGACATGTTTTTTAACAGAAGTGTTTAATTTTAATGGCACATTTTTCTTTCTTTTTTTTTTTTTATGGTTTGTCCTCTTTTGTTCTGTTTAAGAAATCTTTGCCTAACCCATGGTCTCAAAAGATTTTCTACAGTGTTTTCTTCTAGAAGTTGTGTGGTTTAAATGATTTTATTTTTAGGCTTCTTATTTGTTTCAGGTTAATATTTTTTGTATGATACAATGTCAGTGTTAAGCTTCATTTTGTAACTGCTCAAAAAACTATTCTTTCCCCATTGTATTATCTTGGGAGCTTTGTGGCATATATGTGTATCTATTTCTGGACTCTGTTGTTACCACATTGCATTGATTTACTCTAGCTTTACAGTAAAATTCGTAATCATGTAGTGTGAGTCAACTTTGTTCTTGATTTTCGAAATTGTTTTGGCTAGAGTCTCCTTTTTCATGTGCATTTTCGAAATGGCCTGACAAATGCCTGCAATAAAGCCTGCTGGGATTTTAATTAGGATTATAGTAAATCTTTTCATCAATTTGGAGAGAATTAGCAAAATATTTAATTGTCTGACCTGTGTATATGTCTTGCACATATTTTATTAAATTTGTCCCAAAGTATTTCAGACTTTTGATGTTATTATAATTGGTATCGCTTATTTTAATTTTCAGTCATCGGCTTCTAGTATATAAAATACAATTTATTTTTTATATTGACATTGTATTCTTCAAATAAGTTTTTAGCAGATTTCTTGGAATTTTTTTACATAGGTAGTCACATTGCCTGTGACTAAAGACAGTTTTAATTCTTTTCCAGTCTGGATGCCTTTTATATCTATTTCTTGTCTTATTACACTAGCTAGGTCCTCTGGTGAGACCATGCATCTTTGACTTTAAGATTTTAAGGTAAAGGCGTTCTGTCTTTGACCATTAAATGTGATGTTAGCTGTGAATTTCTTTCCTTTTGTACAGTCTTTATCAGATTAAAGACATTTTCTTCTGTTCTTTGTTTGCTAAGAATTTTTTTCATGAATAGGTTTTGAGTCTTGTGAGTTTTCTTTCTGCATTTATTGAGAAGATCATATTGTTTTTTTTAAAGGGTGAATTATATTGGTTTATTTTCAGAAAGTCAACCAAGCTTGCATTTCTGGGATAAAACTTTAATGATGCATTGTCCTTCTTGTATATTCCTAGATTTGATTCATTAAAATTTTGTTAAGGTTTTTTGCATTATATTGATATAGGATATTATTTTGTATTTTCTTGTAATGTGTCTGTTTTTGGTGTCATGAGAGAACCAAATACCAGTCACTTCTCTATTTTCTGAAAGAGTTTGTGAAAAATTCATATTTCTTTCTGGACTCTCATAGAATTCTCCACTAAAGTCTTCTGTGTCTTAAGTTGTTTGTGTGTGTGTGTGTGGTGTGTGTGTGTGTGTGTGTGTGTGTGTAAAGGTTTTAACTATGAAATCAACTTCTTTTATAGATCTAGGTCTAGTAAGTTTATTTATTTTTCTAGCATGACTTTTGGAAGTTTTGTTTTATCTTCTAAGGAATCTGAACATTTCATGTAAATATTTAAAATTATTGCCAAAATGTTTTTCATAATGTTCCATTATTATACTTTTAATGTCTGTGTGATTTCTGAAATGTGCTGATACTGAAGCTTTTCTGTTTCTGATATTGGTAAATTGTATCATTTCCCTTTTTTTTGCCCTTTTGGGTGGAGGTTATTAGTTGTATTGATATTTGGGAATAATCATCTTTTGTTTTCTTTAATTTTTCTGTCTACACATTTCTTATTTTAGTGATTTCTGTT
The DNA here is from genome assembly GCA_003508835.1 of Eonycteris spelaea. NCBI lineage: Eukaryota > Metazoa > Chordata > Mammalia > Chiroptera > Pteropodidae > Eonycteris > Eonycteris spelaea. Next base: position 806,491 of record PUFA01000357.1, on the reverse strand, counting down.
CTTATATTTTATTCCTTCTGCTTCCTTTGGGTTTGATATGCTCAATGTTTTGGGGTTTCTTAAGGAGAAACCTTAAGTCATTTGAGCCCTGTTGTCCTATATCTGAAAACCATTGTTTTATATATTTTGTCAAGATTTTTAGTTGTTTCGGTTGGGAGATTAAATCTGGTCCTTTTGTCTCCATTTTGATTATAAGTAGGATGCTATATGTATACTGGAGTTTAAACTATCCTCCAGCCTTGATAATATTTTCACTTGAAGTAATCAGAGTGAAGAAGATAATCGATGCTCTAGGAGTGGGTGGTAGTGAAGATGTCTGTGAGTAAACTACTGGTGATATTAAGGAAATGAGTGTTTTATTTTTGTTTATTTTTAAATCTTTTATTCTACTTTATACTTTATCAAGTATACTTTATAATATGCTTATAAAATAAGTCCCTACTCTTAACCTGCCTTTAAATCTTTGCATAAAATTTACACATTTGGAATGTGAACCATATTTTATGGTTGTGTCCTATATGTTAAACAAGTCACTGCCTACTCTTAGTAAACCTTGAGAAATCAGATATTTCTCATTTCTGTATTTTTAATAGATCAATGTACTCAGCAACTATTTAGAAAACATTATTTTACCATAATGTGTAGAATTTTGGTGTACAAATTTTATGCTTTTGGTTAATTAGAGATTCTCAGTATGCTTGAGAGTTTTCCTGTTCATTTTCTGAATTGAGTCTCATCTGATCCTACTTCAGATCTGTATTCTTTCTGGCTAGGTGGCAATCCCAGGGCTTTTCATCTTTGCCATCATTATCCTTTCCATTGTATTGAAACTGTAGTTTATAACATAGTTACAGTTGCACTTGGATGGCTCCAGTGCTTTGGTATTTTTAGGATTCATCCATGTGGTAACAAATACCACCAGTAACATCATCTCTAAAGGACAGGGACTATAGATATGCACAATTTAAAATTGTTTCTCTTGGAAACTCATCTATTTTTCCATTCATCATTTCTTCTGGAAATTATATGTGTTCATCAAGGTTATGCAAGTTTTGAGAAGCTGAGTTTTGTCAGCCTATTCAAGAGAAAAGTAGAGGGAGAAAATCCCCAATTTTTACGGCACTGTAGGGAATTGAAAGTGTGGTGAAGAGTGTGTACAGATTTATGTAAACTTGTAGCTTTTCAATGCTGCTGAGTTTTTATTTTGTTCTTTTTACATCTTGTAGAGACAATATAATATAGGCCATGGCAAAAAAATATTTCTTTTTTCACTCAAAGGATTGGGTAGTTTTTTTTGTGTGTGTGTGTGATATTGAGGGTCAAGATAAACTTTCTATTTTCTGTTAATATATCTAGTACCTATCTAATATTCTGTACATAAATGAAATTTTTGAGTCTTTGCATTTTTCCTAGGAAATGCTCTGTGTTAGACTGTGCTTGGCTCTGGTTTCATTTGGCTTTCATTTTCTGGGCCTCTTTACCTATTTAATTTACCCACCCAGCTTCTAGTGTTCTAGTGCAACTCTATGATACCCATCTCCTGCCTTCTTCTTCTGCCTGTCTCCTGAACACTATCCCTTTCTCTATATTTATTACTTCTCTTTTGAAGCTAACCTCTCAGGTATACCATTTCACTAGGGTATTATTGTATACTTTGATAAATTGAGTATCCTTCTGTATTAATGATGCCACTACTGATAGTAGGGAGTTTTGGATTTTAACTTGAGAATTCCAGGAGATTTTAACTTATATGTCATATATGTCATTAATATTCTAATGTTAAGCACTTTGAGATTTATTTTATTTTTAGAGTTTTCAAGCTTTATTTAGATTCTTACTGTGAGGAAAAGAAGCGTGTTTTTAAAACAAATAATTAGTTTTAAAACTGCAAAGATCTCCTTGGAGAAAAATTGACTCTCTTGAACCTAGGCCAGTGGAGGTATGTTTGCACTGTTTTCTTGGTAACTCCAAATCAAGTATTTTCATGGATCTTCTGCTTGTCCCAGAAATAGAGCCTAACGCTGAATCTTTTACTTGAGGAGTGCTTAAATGCTCCACAAATCAGTGACCAGAATCGTTTCATTTTGTGCCCATGTGGTTTCTGTGGGTGGTTTGTTGTTTTTAAAAAACTGTTTCAAAGAAGTGCATTTTTTTCCTGGCAATCATTTGTATCCTGTGTAAGTATTTTTCATTATTAATAATTTTGAGAAGAACCAACTCCAGGTCATAATGCAGTTGGCTGAAGCGTTGGAGTTTTATCCAGAGTCATCCCATATGATTTGTGTTTAGTTTGCCAAAAATCCATTAATTCGAGGTTCTCAAAGGGCAGAGTATTGGTTTCTTTTCTTATTGTCACCAACCTGTTTTTGGAAGTTATTTCTATCAATTTAGTATAAATTAACAGCCTTTAAGAGAAATTCATGAAACATTTAGATTTAATTTTTTCTAGGAGAATATTCTGGTTTTACTTTTGGTGGGTATTCCCCCCCATTTCTTACTCTATAAAGAAATTTCTGATTGTGACTTGAATTCCAGCTTTCTCATTGGGATTTGATTCCCATCTTCTTCCTCATTTATGCTTAGTGGTTAGAAATCTTGTCTTTAATTGCATTTCAAAGTGGTTAGGTTTCTGTCATTTTCCGTTCCCTTGTCCAACAGTAAGGGTTTGCTTCTGTAGGTACACTGTAACCTTTTAATAGTTTGAGTTTAAAGAGAAATTGAATTAAAATCTTGAGTTATTTTAGAAGTTATAACATTATGCTATTTACATTTCTGGCCACAGTGAAAGTTTTCATGAAACTGAACTTTTGTTGGAAAAATTTCGTGTCACCAGCTTATAGTCTTGGAAGGCATCTTTAGGATTTGGTTAGCTCAGAATTACAAATTTAAATAGTCTGCATAAATCTCTAATTAATAAATGAACATTTTTTATAATTAGGAATTAACTAGAATGAAGACGTGAAGATTACCTCTCTGAACTTTTCAACAGAGGAGGAAACTGAAACCTGGATAGATGAGGTGACAACCTGTGATAACACTGTAATTTATGGGAAGATTTTGTACTAGAGCCCAGTGACCTAACTCCAAATCTAGTGTACTTTCCACTGTATTGACATTTCTCACCATCTTATTCCCAACAAAATAACCTTGAGTGATAACCTTACAAATTGATACCGCAATTTTTCTCTTGGCATGTAAAATAGCACTGATCTTTGATGTGTCATTTGGTTATTTGAGGAAAGAAGTTGGCATTTATTTTTCAAGTGTGTTCTTTATTGTATTAAATTAATTTTTAAAGTTTCCCCAAAGCTAGGAAAACCTGCAAATAAGAATGTCCTATGTTGGCTACTGTTGATTGCCTGTTAGCATTACTCCTCTCCTGTGTACTTTTCTAAAAGAACCTGTCTTGTTCAGACTTCTAACCTTCACGTGACTCAGAGAAGGGGTCCTCATTCTTAGTTCCAGAGTTGATTGTAGTAAGTCTAAGTGGTATTCTCTTTCTTTGCTAGTGACAGATTCAAAGATGGGCAGATCACAATCTTAAACTATTTTGATCATCTTGCTTCTAGCCTGTGGATGAAGTTACACATAGGAGGTCAGATCCAAGGGAATTCAGAGAATTTCTGAATCTCAGATTTGCAGTGCTTAGCCTGCTCTACCATTTACTTCTATTGTAGGATAGTGGTTATACATTTCTTTCTTGTTTAAGGCAGTTGGCTTTTGGAATTTTTTGTTACTTTCAGATGAAAGTATGTTATCTGATGCATCTCCTAATACTTTACACTGTGAAAGAATATTCAGTAAGTGTTAGGTTTTGGCAACCAAACTGATGTGAATTCAAGGGAGAGAAAAGACTTTCAATAGATTCGAAACTAGGAGAATCTTTTAAGAGATTTGTGACTGAGAGAATGCATAAAACATGGCTCATAAAGCATCATAAACCACTGTAATTTACCTTTCATCCTTGCAGCTCTACTGAAGTTTTATTTCTTTTACTGTGAACTCCTAAATCCAATGGTTTCTATTTATTCCTTGTCTTCTTTGACCTCTCTCATATTACACCTATTTCCATCCTTGTATACTTTTTCCTTACGATTTCTAAGGTATCATTCTATCTTTCTACATTTATAATTCCTTTTCAATTTTGTTTACTGACATTTTCTTCTGCCTATTCCTTGAATAGTAATGGTTTCTTTTGTTCTACTTCTTGGCATAATTTTTTTAAAAAAATTATTATTTAGAATAGTTTTAGATTTACAAAAGAGTTTTGAAGATAGTACAGAGAGTTCTCATATACCCTACTCAGTTTTTCTATTATTACTACCTTATATTTGCTTGGTACCTTTGTTAAAATTAATGAACAATATCTATACATAGTTATTAATAAAGTCCGTACTTTATTCAGATTTCTATAGTTTTTATGTACTATCTTTTTTTCTATTCCAAACTCTCATACAGGATACCATGTTACATTTAGTGATCATGTGTTCTTACTTCCCCCTTGGCTATGACAGTTTTTTGAACTTTATTTGTTTTTTGTGATGACCATGACAGTTTGTTTGAGGAGTACGGGTTAGCTGTTTTGTTGTTTGTCCCTTAATTGTGTCTGATGTTTTTTCGTGTGTGTGTTTAGAATGGAGTTATGAGTTTTTGGAAGAGCACAGGGGTAAAGTGCCATTTTCATCACATCATATCAAGTGGACATGCTATCACATGACTTATTGTTGATGTCGACTTGGATCATTTGACTGCGGTGGTTTTCATCATGTTTTTCTTCTTTGAAGTTATTTTTATTGCCCACATTTCCATACTGTATTATTTGGAAGGGAGGCACTATGTGCAACCCACCCTTAAGGAGGGGGAAGTTCCACCTCCTTGGGGGTAGAGTATATATATTATTTGGAATTCTTCTGTATGGAAAATTTATTCATTATTCCACATTTATTTATTCATTAATTTATTTAATCATTTACATCGGGGCTCATAGATATTTATTTCTACTTTGCTTGGCTCAGTTTTTAAATTGCTATATGTATATTAATGATTTCTAAATATTTTTATCCCAGCAAGTTTTCCCATCTCTCTTTTAGAAAGAGCTCTTTCTGGTCAACTTCTTATTGGACCTTTTCCCTTTGGTCTTTTATTAAAACCTCAAACTATGTTGCCTGAGATTAAACTAATCATTTTATACTTCATCTCCTTCATTTTATACCTCAATTCTTCTACATAAACTGGCTTTTCCACTTGCTTGTTCAAGCTAGAAACCAGTGAAATCTTTTAATTTTCATTTCTTTTATTCTCACTCCCTCGGTAGCTTTCCTTTGGATTATTTGTCTGTAGTATTTCCCTAAACCAAACCTATTCTGCTTCCACACTGTTATCCTCATTGTCTGATAGCTGTTTCTAAATGCATGTCACTTACTGTAAGTACTCCTATCTCACATCCCTTCTCAGAATTCTTTAATGAGTTCTGTTTTTGACACTAATTAACATGTTTTAGGCAAATTACTTGTTTTTTATGTAGTCTACATTTATTTAATATAACGATAGGGATCTTCTGAGGATTAAAAGTGATAGTGTATTAAGAGTTCAGGTATGTGTCTGGTACAAAGCACTGCGCCATAAAAGATAGTTATTTTTATTATTCTGTGGCTGCTTCCAAAATCCTTAGCATGGCCCTTCCTAATTTGGCTCAGTACTTATTCAGTACTTTTATTTGTGGTTATTTTCCTATCATAGGCAACTTATCATTCAACGATTCTCCTTTTTAGTTGTTGTATTTTAGGTTTGCCATGCTAGGTGCTTTATGAACCTGCCCCTTCTTATTTATTCTTTTGTCAGGAATGCCCTTATCTTTCTTGCCTAACAGGAAAACTAGCTTTTACTTATTCCTCAATATTCAACTTAAATATTCCCACCCATGCAGAGTTAATCTCCACCTTTCTCTGTTGTCACCGTACCATGTGTAGAACTATATTATGTATATGGTATTTAAGTTTGCAAGTTTGTTTTGGTCTGTTAAACTGTGATCTCCAAGGGACAAAGACTAAACTTAATTTATCATTACATCACTAGCATTTAGTATCATTTAGGCAACTTTTGTTACGTAGGTTACCTCGCAAAGATGAAATCATGTCTAATTATTATTTTTTAAATAATGGTCATCAGGCTTCTACTTGAACCTGTCTAGGATTGGGAAATTAGTAGTTGGAGAGGTAGTGATTACTTTGGGATAGGTCTAAATTTTAGAAAGTTATTTTTATGTAGATTTGAAATCTATCTACCTTTCGCTTACATTTGACTGTTCTCTGTAGCTATAAAATATTAAGGAAGAGCATTCTAGGGAATAGCTTAGGCAGAATATCTAAAGTGGGACTGAACGTGCCTGCTGAGAAAGTTAAGATAAGACAGTTGGATTCAGAACTTACAAGATGAGGACAGTTTTGCTATCAGAAAGAAAAGGTCCTTTCCTCTTTTTATCTCTAGTTGGAACCATAATGAGGGAATGTTTATTGATCCAGCAGGAGTCAGTTTCCTATCCTTAGGTGATTATTATGACTGAGACTTGTGTTATTTTAGTTAGCTCAGTGTGGGTTAATTGCCCACTCTTACAGCTAGAACAAGCTTGGAAAGAAGGGTATTGGGCTGGCAAAATAAAGATATGCCATTTACTGTAGGCTTTGTGGTCAGGAACATTTTATTTTGTTAGCTAATAGTTCTGTTTTAACATTATTTGAAGACCTATTAATTCTTATCTTTGTTGATTTTTTAATCAAGGCTAAACTTTTGTAGTTTTTTTCCCAATTTTCTCTTTATTCTTCTATGAAATAAATCTTAAATATACTATTTAAACATTGCATGAGGGTGAAAAGTGGAACAAGAAGTTGAAAATCTCAGGGCATCCTATGAATATATCCATTCTATTCCTTGAGTAGCTATCAGTGTGTAAAGGGTATATGTAATTTGGGGCTCTCTGAACTTTATTTCCTAAAGCACAGAAATTGGCCAGTGTATTTTAGAAAGCATTTCTTAACTTGAAAACAAAAAGAGTTTCTAAATGTCTCTGCATAACTGAAAACACTTTCTTAACTCATATTATTTCACCTTCCAAATATTCTGGGTAAGCATTATTGAGTGTTTTTCTTATTGATTTTTGGTAGTGTTAAAATCTTTGATCTCATATAGTAATGAGGGTTGCATGTTTAAATTCTGTATAGCAGTAAGTGGACAAATATTAACTCACAGTGGTTTCACTATAATGGGCAAAAGTAGGTACTAGATTTTGATGTTTGGGAAGTGAGGCAATTACAGAATATCAGTAATATATGATGTTAAGTGACAATCTTAATTCTTGAAGTCATATGGAATAGGTGCCTGTAAAGAAGCATGAGGCTAATTTCCATAAGATTGAATATGAGCTATACTGTTAAATTGTGCAATAATTGTAATATTTGATATCAATCTCTTTTTAAGAAATCATGCCATTATTTATTCAATTTACAGTGTTTGAGCTAGGTTAGGTTTGATTCCTAACATAGAAGGGACTCTTACATTAGACTTTCAAGGTGAGCCTTTTGTGTTTGAGTACTTAATTTAGATGTTGAAATGTTGTGTATTATGGGTACTAGAGGCTTTAAAAAATTCCCGAGAAATAGAGCTCTATGGTGAACTCCTTTGCTTACTATTATTACAGAATTTTAACAATGCTTTTCTATGTTGTAATTTTGGGTTTTGTACATGTGGGTTGTGAGAAATAAACTAGAAATCCTGTCTCCGTGGGTTGGAATGTGGTGTGGCTTCAAAAGGCAAACAAAATATTTTAACTTGTGTGTGCCAGGTAAAATTTTAAATGAACTTTCCATAGGGTACAAACTTTTGAAGCCAAATAATGTAAAGTGATTTTATAGTTGCAGACAGATTACTATTGACTTACATTTGGTTTTGTTAACTTGGTGGGAAATCAGTAGCTGATTAAGCAAACAACTATAAAGAAATTTCTTTGTACATCCTAGTACAGCTTGTTCCTGCTCATTTTGTGACAAGTTGTTTGGGGAAGAGTTCTGAGATCTCATGCCAAGACTTGATATCCTAACAGTGTAGTGTTTTTTTGCCCCTTCTTTATGTTTTTGAAATAACAGGTGTTTTTTGAGATCTAGACTATATTGATTTATTTAAAGGACTTGCCTAGAAGAATTGTAATGAGTAATTTTATATTTTTAATTGTACTTAAATGAAGATATGTATTTTTTTTTCCTTTTAATTTATTTGAGAATTTTAAAAAGAATATCGTAGTACTATTAGGGTGGCCAAATTTAGAAAGGTTTAGGTGAATTTATTGTTTTCCAGCTTCTATTATGCTTATTTATATGACTGGCTGGAGATGTCACTTGTAATTTGAGGTCTACATCTGGTTTTATGTTAAGCGAATCTGATCCGGACTCAGCTATCTTCAATGGTGATTTTCCCAGCTGTAAATTCGGAATTTGGCATTGAAAACTGTGTGGTTTTGTGTAAGTAGAATTCAGATTGTGATGTTTTCTGTCACTTCATAATTCTAATTTTAGAGTTTCAGATTTTAAAACAGAATAATTCACTCCAGAAAAGTCTGAAATCTGTGATTTTCCACACATTGCCAGGAACATTGATGGTCAATGGTTTGAATCATAATGAATATCCTTTATTAGAAATATGGCGTGGCCTTTTACTCACCCACTCATAGAATTGTAACCATGAATTTTCTATCTTTTATTTACAAAACTGCAGGAGACCCTTTGTATTTTCATTCTTAAATTTCTTGGAAACACATAGATATTTATGGAATTTCCTGCACTGGTAATAAAAAGGGAAGAGTGAGGAATAAGCATAGAGCATGAACCACTTACTGCTCTTTTGCCTTAGTTAAAAATTTTTACCTTTCAAAATATTGCTCTGAATTGCACAGGGTTACAATTTGACTATTGCAGGTCCTGCTAAGTCTTTTCTTGTAGCTATTATGTACTTGTGTAATACTCTCTATCAGATTATAAATGCCTTGATGGTAGAAATTACTATATATTCATCTTTATATTTTGTTATACTTAGTTCCTCACAGAATAATTTACATGGAGTAAGTATAATGGGTTTGTTGAATTAACTTGGACTGACTTGAATTAGACAGGAGGAATTAGGCAGATGGGAAAACAGGACTAACTTGAGGAAAGCTAAATTTTGTAGTATTTCTAGATATCTTGTTTTAGTTTAAGTAATTGGTGAATGGTGTTATTTCATTCACCTTTAAAACCGTTATATTGACTCGTCAGAAATTCTAGCATCTATTTATTCTGTTACCAATAAGCAATTTACCTTGCAATAAGTTGCTCTGTGTAATAATTCTTGTGGTTAAAAAATACTATTATTTTGTTTCAGGTCATAACTCTCACAAATAATTTCTATACTAATTTCTTTAGTCCTCCTCCCATTAAAAAATTAATGTGTAATTTGCAATTATTATGTAATGTACAGATTGGAGGTTTATAGTTTGTTGAGTTCTAGCAACTATCTAGCTGAGTAACTATACTTTCATCAAGATATAAAACATTTCCACTTCCTTAGAAAGTTCTCTAGTTCCCCTTGCAGTCAGTTTCTCTCTGCACCCACCCACTCTATCCCTTCCTCTGCTTCACTCTTCTGATTTCTTTTACATACATTAGTTTTACCTGTTCTTGTACTTCATATAAATGGAATTATATAATATGTACCCTGTGAATGACTTACTTTGCTCCATCTAATGTTTTTGATTTTTTTGATTATTGTAAAGTCTATTTCCTTCAGTCTTTTCGAACCATAACACAAAACTTACCATTTCAAAGTATACAATTTAGTGGCATTAAGTGCGGTCACATTGTTCTGCTACTATTGCCACAATCAGTCCACACAACTCTTTTTGTTTTGCTAAACTGAAAATTCATCCTTATTTCTTAATTTAGAAGACATTTTTAAAAAGAGCTTATAATACAAGCTCTTTTATACAATTGAATTGGGTTTGGTAATTATTAAGTTTATAAAAAATTTTTTGTTTGGGGAGGTAGTCATAAAAATATGTTCGTACCTTAAAAGATAGCATATATTTACAGCTGTGTCTTCATATTGGGCCAACATCTTTTCTATGAATATTAAGTTTCTGATTAGACTTCATCATGACATTTTTCAGTCACTTTCTTAAATCTTTATTATCTTCAGTTTATAGTTTTGGCTTGCTTTTAAGTGTAATGCGATAGTTGAAAATAGTCCCAGTAGTCATTGTACTAAATTTTACAGTTTTTCCTCTTGACAGTATTTTTTTTGAAACAATTAACCTTTATCAAGTTGCTATGAAGTATTCAACCTATTCATGAAAACAGCTACTTCCAGTTCTTATATTTAATAATATTTAATCAAATTTTAAAACTACATTAACAGATAAAACAGACAAAATGTTTAATACAAAAATGACTGATAGTATACAGTTCAGCTGATGGAAGGACAAGTCTTGTCTTAGTAACCTCAAAACTTTTCTTCACACTGTGAGAATCGAAAGATTTGGGGAACTTTGGTTTGTCTCATGATTAACTCGTGAGTTAGATAGTGGAAAACAAAAAACTTCTATAGGTAGTAAATTGATAATTTAAAATTTTTTAAAAGTTTAATTACCTTACAATTACAAATTGGCAGTCTGCTTTCTTTCCTATTGTTGCAGTGAGTTTATTCATGCCATAAAATGAAATTATAGTTTTTGTTTGAGTTAGTTATCTGTTGTGTAGCAAACAACCCCAAAATTCAATGGCTTAAACAACTTTTTATTTTGCTCACAGTTTTGTAGGTCAGGATTTGGGGGGGGGATGGTTTCACTGGTCTTACACTGTTATAGTCAGGAAGTGGCTAAGGGGTGGAGTCATCTGAAGGCCTCTTCATTCACATATCCAGCACCTAGGCTGCGATTACTGAACGTGGGAGATTCATTGGATGTTTCCTCTTCATATATATAGTCTCTCTACATGGCTAATTTGAATCACCTTATAGCATCGTGGTTTTGGGATAGTCAGATTTCTTCTGTGGAGGGTAACTTCCTCCAGAACGGGTATTCCAAAAGACAGTAAGTGGAAGCTGTCAGTTTCTTAAGGCCCAGGCCCTGAAAATGTTACAGTGTCATTTCTGCCACATACTACTCCTGGCCAAAGCAATCACAGAGCCCATCCACATCCAAGGGAAGGAGACATAGACTCTGCTTCTCCATAAGAGGCATACCAAAGAATTTGTAGTTATTTTTAATCTGCCACAGGTTTAAATGGTGTACATAATTAATGACATTTTATTTTTAAAAACTTGAGAATATTTCTGGTGGATGTCAACATTGAAGTCTGTGGAAGAACACATGGATTTATGTTTAACTGATTTGAATTATAAATGAATATGAAACATCTGGAGAGAGTAAAACTGATAATGAAGTGGTAACTTCATTATAGTAATGGCTACTGTAAAATTCTTATCAATCCAGCTCCTGTCCCATTGTTAGGTTAGAGTTACAGTGCCTCATAGTGTTAAAAAATAAAATAAAATAAAGAAAAAAGACCAAGAGGAAAACAGAGCTCAGGAATGACTATAGATTAATTTGAGTTTTAATCTTTTGGCAAGCTGCAAATCCCATTTGGTATCCTGGTAACACATTTTAGACAACAATGGGAGTTGATTTTAAGTGGACTAGGTCTGAGTTTCATGTTTTAGAAGGCAGAATTTTAAAATAAATTTAACATTTATAAGTTACGTTTTTCTTTGTCACTTAAACTGGATGTAGTATCATTTTTGTATATAATTGGGTAAAATTTACCTTTGACTTTAAATGTAGCCTCTTTTATCATCTATAATGATAAAGGACAGTCAGATCTTCTTAGTAATATTTTTCCAATGAGATGCTTACTATAATCTTTTTTGATGATAAATGAAGAAACAGTGAAGAATTTCTAAAATTGTCATTAGAAATAATTTATTAGGTTTTGCTATGCTTTGCTGTTGGAAGTAAATCACTTTTATTAAGATTAGACAACATTTGAGTGTTACGTTTTTATTAGATGCTGAGAATACATAGATCAAAGAAATTTCTTTGCTCTCTATACTCTTATTTAATTTATATCAAATGAATATAATTAATAATGGTATTGAATTGTCTTTTGAATAAGGCAGGAATGGAAATGCTCTTTCTTTCCTTTTGGTTGTGTGGTACTGGCACCTGTTTTCCTGATGGTGCCAAGAGGAATTACTTTCAGATGTTAATACCACTATAATTTTAAAAGATTCTTCTCTTTAGGCAAAAACTGGTTATTTCCAGTGACTTGTAAAAGATTGTTTTTGGAAATGACTCATTAAATTGCTTATGTATTTTTCTGTTACGTAATTTATAGAAATAAATTAATAATTTTTTGTAGTTTAACTTTTTTCCTGTGTTGTATATAAATATTACATATTAGAAGGTTGAGGTAATTTTCTGTGGAAGAGCATTCCTGTTTGGTTTTATGCTATTTTATTTATAATATAGCAGTGTAATTGCATTTATAAGTTTAATGTTACTGTTGTATTATATTTTTTTATTTTTCGCTCAATCTTTTTTGGCTTGAATTCTATTCCTAAATTAGTATTGTATCTGTTATTTTTATGTCGAGGTATCATTTCTTCATATGCAGCAAAACACTTTGAGACTTCTGTATCTAAAACACTAGCTATGAGAGTTTATATATTACATTAAAATATGGCTCAGATCATAAAACGATGTGTAGTCTTTGTTACCTTAAAATTAACCACTTGGTGAAATATGAGAATGATTCTTTAGTAACTAGGGTATCTTTAAAAGCTGTAAAATATGTGTAAAGCCACAATTTAGGACCACATGAAATAGGAAAATCTGATTTACGGAAACAGATTAAAATTTATTTTCACTATAAAATGTTTTTTTTTTCTCAAAGTTTGTTGCAAAAGGTATGCTTCATGGATAATATAGGTGTGTAATATATATATAATGTTTGTGCAGTTTTTTTTTAGTACTTAAGAATACTTTTTACTTTTGCATAAACTATAATAATGTTTTAAATAAAAAATTATTCACAGCTCCACCTCCCTTACAAAGCTGAACCTTTATCTCCTTGAGTCCCTTTCATTTGAATATGGTAGGTATGGTTTTTAAAGACTCCTTTCATAGAAAAGCAGTAGGTAGATAGAAGTATGTGCAACTAAGGTATTATCTGGTTTTGTTGATTTCTTTATCTCTTGACAGTTTTTTTTTTTGTTTCTCACATAATTTTTGTCACCATTTGTAAAAAACAGATAAATTGTATATATGCCACAAAATGGGCATGCCTTTTCTTATGTCAGGTAATTGGTATTGACGTTTCTAAAACATACTAAATTAATGCATTATGAAACTAAGGCAGATCTGTCATCAGGATACATACTCAGCAACTACTTTAAAAGACATATAGCTAAAATATCAAGATGGAGATAAAATGATATGAGATAAAATGAAAAAGAAGGCATTACTCTAAAGAAGGCAGGAAAGGAGGATAAACAAAGAAGAGCTGGGACAGAAAAAATACAAGTAGCAAGACGATTTTCTTATAAACATCATATAAAAAATTAAATGCAGAGTGAATGAAACTCCAAAGACAGATTGTCAGAGTGGATTTAAAAATGCAAGATCCAATTATATGTTGTTTGCAGGAGGTGCTCTTAATAGGTAAAATGTAAGAGGGTGGGAAAGGGTATACCTGCAAATATCAGTCATAAGAAAGCTGGATTATTGTTATTAATGCCAGATAATTTAAACTTCATGACAAAGAATTATACTATAGATAAAAAAAAGAGAACATTTCATAGTGATTGATGTGTCAATCAAGAAGATATAATTTTAAATATGTATATACCTGAAAATAGAGCTTCACAATTCATGAAGGAAAATGTGACTATGTGAGAGCAAAAGACAAATTTGTGATGGTAGTTAAAATATTTTAAACCTCTGTCAATATTAGAAGTAGTCAGAAAATAATAGAGGTATAAAAATTTTTAATAACATTTTCAACTAATGTGACCTAGATGACATTCATAGACTGTTATACCCAGTAGTTTCAGAATATACATGCTTTTCATATGCATATAGAACTTCAACCAAGATATACCACATACTTGGCCATAAAACAAATTTTAATAAGTTGAGAAATATTCCCTCTTCTTTTTTTCTGAAAAGTTTGTATAGAATAAGTGTCCTCTCTATTGGCTTCTATTGGCTTCTGCCTGGGTTTAGAGAGTGAGAGGAATTTCTGCCTTCTCTCAAGGGGCTGCTTTCTTTTCATTTTTTGATATGAAAAAAATCGTTCTGGGATGTGGGTAGCCAATGACTTCCTTCATGCTTGTACAATTGAAAGACACTTCAGGTAGCTGGCCTGCCCCAGTCTTGAGTACCTAGTGGAAGCCTTCTTTAAAGGATATTTGGACTATTATTATTACATTGAAAATTACAGGGATTGGGATATAAAGTATCATCTTATTGTTTTAAAATTTGTATTTTCATGATAATCTTTGAGGTTGGGAGTCTTATTCATTCATTCAACAAGAATACATTGAGCACCACCTGTGTGCCAGTCACTTCTAGGTGATGGAGGTACATTGCTGACCAAACTGATGATGATATCCATCCTTGTGGAGCTTGTTTTTAGAGTGTGTATGGGGAAGACAGACAATAAACAAACAATTAAAGAAGTAGATTGATATAGTATGTTAGAGAATGGTCAGTGTTATGGGGAAAAAAGCCAGGAAAGAGGAATCAGGGATCCTGGAGTGGGTGAGCTTTATTATTTAAAGTTGGGTAGTTACAGTGGCATTGATATTTGAATTGACTTGGTAGAGCTGAGAAAGTTAGTTAAGCGCTGTCTGAGAAAGGATTCTTCTATGTAGAGAGAATAGTTGATGCAAAGTCTCAAAGCATTTTTTAAAAAAGCTGGTTACCTATATTAATATTATTCGAAATCAACTTTAAAAAATTATATTAGGACTTGATCTCTTTATAATGGTAAAAGGTTAAATTTGTAAAGAATGTATGAATCAAATATGCAGCAAAAGATGAATAGAATTGTAGGGAGAAATTGGTACCTCTGCTGTTATAGTGGAAAACTTGAACTTGCCTCCTGTGATTATTGCTAGTTGAAGAAAAAAATTATAGGGATACAGATCTAAATAATACACTTCATGGACACACTTCATAGAACTTAGTATGTATAGAATGAAAAAAGACATAACCACAGATAAATCAGAGATTTAAAAGATAATGGGAAATATACAACCTCTAGATTGGAAAGGAAGAATTAAAATTATCTTTGTTCACAGATGATATGATGTTATATGTAAAAAATCCTAAAGATTCCACATAAAAATCTGTTGGAACTAATACTAATAAATGAATCCAGCAAGGTAGCTGAACACAAAGTTGACACACACAAAAAAGTTGCATTTCTATACACTAAACTGAACAATCTGAGGAGAAAATTAAGAAAACCATTTCATTTATAATAGCATCAAAAAGAATTAAATACTTAGCAATTAACTAGGGAAGTGAAAGACATGTACAGTGAAAACTACAAAACATTTCTGAAAGAAAGGAAAAAGACATAAATAAATGGAAAGACATCTCATGTCCATATAATGGAAGACTTAATGTTATTAAGATGTCAGTACTAATCCTAAGTGATTGACATATTTAATGAAATCCTTATCGATAATCCCAATCATTTTTTTTTTTTTTTGCAGAAATAGAAAAACCAATTCTAAAATTTGTATGGACTCTCAAGGGACCCCAAATAGCCAAATTCATTCTGAAAAGAAGAAAGCTGGAAGACTCACACTGTCTAATTTCAAGTTACTACAAAGATACAGTAATCAAAACAGTGTGGTAGTGGCGTAAGGACAGGTATATAGACCAATGGAATAGAATAGAAAATTTAGAAATAAACCCTTGTATATATGGTAAAATGGTTTTCAACAAGGTTCAAGACCACAATGAGGAAAAGACAGTCTTTTGAACAAATGGTGCTGGGAAAAGTGAATATCCACATGCAACAGAATGAAATTGGACTCCTACTTTATACCATATACAAAAATGAACTCAAAATTGATCCATTACCTATGTGTAAGACTTAAAACTATAAAACTTTTTTGAAGAAAACACATGGCATAACTTTATGGCATTGGATTTGATACTGATATGCTGGACATGGCACTGAAGGCACAGGCAACAAAAGAAAAGATAGAGAAATTGGACTTAATAAAAATTTAAAAAAAAATTGTGCCACACAAGATGGAGGCTATCCACAAAGTAAAAGGCACACAGTATGGGAGAAAATATTACAAACCATATATCTGATAAGGAATTACTATTCATAATATATAGAAAGCTCCTAAAACTTAACAACAACAAAAGCAACTAGATTCAAAAATAGGCAAAGGACTTGAATAGACATTTTTGTTAAGAAGATATGCAAATGGCCAATAAGTTCATGAAAAGATGTTTAACATCATTAATGATTAGGGAAATGCAGATTATGAGATACCACCTCACATCCATTAGAAAGCTACTATTAAAAAAACAAAATAACGTGTTGATGAGGATATAGAGAACACTTGTGCACTATTGGCGGTAATGCAAAATGGTGCAGGTGTTGTGTAAAACAGTATGGCAGTTCCTCAAAAAATTAAAACTCGAATTACTATACAGTCCAGCAATTCCACTTCAGGATATATATATCCAAAAGAATTAAAAGCAAGGTCTCAAAGAGATATTTGTATACCCAGGTTTATAGTAGTATCATTCACAATAGCTAAACATGGAAACAGCCCAAGTGTTCATTGACAGGAGAATGGATAAGCAAAATGTGGTATATACTTACAATGGAATATTATTCATCCTTAAAAAGGGAGGAAATTCTGACATATACTACAACATGGAAGAACTTTGAGGACATTATGCTATGTGAAATAAGCCAGCACAAAAAGATACCTACTGTATTATTCCACTTAAGTGAGGTACTTAGAATAGGCAAAATTATAGAGACAGAAAGTAGAGTAGTATAGTTTGGAACTGGGGAGGGTGGAATGGGGAAATACTGTGTAATGGGTGCAGAGTTTCAGTTTTGAAGGTGAAAAGTTCTGAAGATGGATGGTGGTGATTGCACAACAATGTAGATATACTTAATGTTACTGAATTATAAACTAAAAAGATAATTTTTATTATCCACAATAAAAAAATAATGACAAGACTGTTAGCAACTATATGCCAACTATTTTTTAAAAACTTAGAAGTAATAGACACATTTTTAGAAAAATATTACTTACAAAAACTGGGGGAGAAATTAAAATTCTGATTCATCCTATAATTATGTGGAATTGAATCTTCCCACAAAGAATGCAACAAGCTCAGACAATTTTGCTAAGCAAATGTCTAAAAATTCTAAGAAACAAACTATTTATTCCAACTGATGCAATCTCTCTTAATTAATAGAAAAAGATCATCTTCTCAACTAATTCTGAAATCCCCACATAACCCTGATATCTAAACTAGATAAAGACATAACCACAAATGAAAATTACAGATGTATTTCACTCACGAATATAGATGTAGAAATCTCAAACAAGATATTAGCATATTGAAACCAACATTGAATAACAAGGTAAATATTACCAAGTAGGGTCTATTTCAGGTATGTAAGGTGATTTACTGTTATATGACCCATCAGTGTAAATGATGACATGCTTAAAAACACCTCCACTAATAATCTTCAGCAGACATCTTTTAAAATAGGGAAATATTAAAAACAAGGATGCTATAGGTATGGTTGTTATCACCCA
This sequence comes from Eonycteris spelaea, assembly GCA_003508835.1. Classification (NCBI taxonomy): domain Eukaryota; kingdom Metazoa; phylum Chordata; class Mammalia; order Chiroptera; family Pteropodidae; genus Eonycteris; species Eonycteris spelaea. The sequence continues at coordinate 788,596 of PUFA01000357.1, read as the reverse complement.
TTCTAGTTATTATTACTACATAAAAAATCATCCCAAACTTAATGACATAAAACAACTATTTTATTACTGCTTATGGATTCTGAAGGTCAGGCACTTGGATGTAGTGCACAGTAGGATGGGTTGTTACTGTTCCATTCACGTGTTCCAAGTAGGATGACTTGAACACTGGAGGTGACTTGTTGGCTAGGGACCGGAATCATCTGAAAGTATCTTCATTTTTTTCTGGTGATTTGGTTCCAGCTGTTGCCTGGGAACTCTTGTGGTTTCCCCAGGTGGTCTCACCAAGTGTGCTGGTTTGGCCTTTCTCCCATCATGGCAGCTAGGTTCCAAATGCAAGCAATATAAGAGCGCGAGGCAGAAGTGCCTTAGATTTTTATGATCTAGTTGGGGGAGTCACACAATGTTAATTTGGCTATACTGTATTGGTTGTGGAAGTCATAATAATCTACATAGGTTCAAAGGGAGAGGACAGATACCCTACAACTCATTGGGAGGAATAACAGTGATACATTCTTAGAAGAATATGTGGTTTGGGAGATATTTTTGATACCATCTTTGGAAAGTCATCACATTACCTCTTGTATTTAGCATTGTATTGGGAGACATAGCCATTGCTTTAAGACAAGAACAATAAAGTATAAGAATAAAGACAAAGAGTATAAGAATTGGAAAAGGGGAAATGAAACTGTTATTATCTGGAGGCAGTATTATCATTTACATGTAAAATCAAAAGATTATAGACAAATTATTAGATATGAGAGTTTGGCAAACATGAATGGATATAAGATTAAAATACTGAAGTCAATTGCATTGTTATACAACAGCAATGAATGACTAGAAAATGTAATTAAAGGAAGACATTAAAGTAGTGTTATAGAATATCAGTGTCTAGGAATAAACCTAGCAGGATATATGCAAGACTTCTTTAGAGAAAATTACAAGACTTTGTTAATAGGCAATAAAAAAGGTCTTAACTATGGTATATCTTCATCCTAGATATGGACAGGATGGCTCCATATCATGAAGATTTCATTTTCACTGAAATAATTCTATAGCCAGAGACAGATTCACACATTTATGAAACGCTGATATATTATAAATATGGCATATCAGATTAGTAAGGACAGAAGTTAGTATTCAATAAATGAAATTGGAAAAAATTATCCATATTGGCAAAAAAAAAAAAATTGAGCTTTGTCTCCATTGTATGCAAAAATTAATGCAAATGAGTTAAGTATTTGTATGTCAAAACTAATATTTTAACTTTTTTTGGTAAAAAATGCAGATGTATATTTTTTGAATCTAGGGATAGGGAAGGATTTAAAATATAAAACTAATATAGACTAGAGGATGTTTGCAGTATACACAGCTGACAATGATTGATATCAAGAATATTATTAAAATATCATACAAATCAAAAGCACAGACAACACAGAAAAATAATGAAAGATATAAATAGATGTTTCACAAAAGAGGAACCATATATTAATCATATGAAGATTTAAATTTCATTAATGATTGGGAAAATTAAATTAAGTATGCAATGAGATACCACTTAAAATCAAGTGTTGGAAAGGATGAAGATTTACAGTATTTCTATACGTTGCTTTCACAAGCAACCATTTTGGAAAATAGTTTTTTATTATCCTGTGAAGTTAAACATAGACAAACCTTACAATCCAGTGATTTCACCTGTAAGGGTATATACCCAAGGGAAATTCTATGTATATGCAAAGGTAGATGTTTTGGTGAATATTTATGGCAGTTCTTTCCTCAATAACAAGATACTGTAAGTTATCCAAATGTCTATTGACAGGAAAATGATTGAATAAACTGTGGTATATTATAGTAGTCAAAAGAATGAATAGTAGGTACAATAATATTAGCAACATAATTTTATGTGAAAATTTAAGTCCCCCAAATTTATGTTATAGGATATCCTTTAAAAAGATCTAAATAAAAATAATGTTTTTTGGTGGTAGATGTAAATAAAACTTCATTAATTTGAAAGCAGGAGGATGATGTAAACTAAATTTAGGATCGTGAGTCCAGGGAGGTACAGGGAGTGATTACATGTAATTTATTGTAAGGATCTTCAGTTTTAAGCTGGGTGGTAGGTTTCCATATGCTGATTTTATTTAAAAACAAACAAATAAAACAACCAGATGCCTTGAGGGTGGAGTATGATTGGTAGAGATGCTATGTAGCTAGAACAAAGTGAGTCAGGGGAGTTATATATGAGGTCAAAGGGCTACTGGGAGTCTTTAATTAGATCTGAGAGAAGAGTAAATGTTAACAGGGATTTAAAGCTGTCTATGATTAAAGTATTTGAACACTGAGGCATTGAGTTTATTATTTCACTCTCGTCTACCTAAAAGAATGTTGTACATATTTTATCAGAATAGCCATGTTCTAGGTAGGTGAGATTATTGGATGTATTTGTCCAGATAAATGATGCTTCACTGTAAATAGAAAGTAGTATAGTTGAGAGCAGATAATACCATGAAAGATATAAAACACTTTCTTATTAGAGAGGACATTTAAACGTGTGACCATCTGTACTTCATAATGTTATGGACACATATTTTACTGTGTTGTTATCTAACACTTTATTATTTGTTGTATAGAATACCTTAATATTGTGATATAATTATAGGCTTTTTGAGGATATATTTTTACTTTCAATCACTAGTGCCACCGTAGTTCATAACTTTGTCTTCATGCTTCTTTTGCTTACATGTGTGGCTCCAAAGCTCATGTCCCATAGAGGTATGTATTTTTCATTATTTTTTGGAAAGATTTGGATTTGAGATTGACATGTTGGTTTTAGAGTTTAAAACTTCTTTGCTTTATAAAGAGTTATCCACTGTGATGAATGTGTTGGAGAGCAGAATGACATACTTGCTATGGTGTAAAGTATAAAGTGAAGATTAAAAGGTGACACCTAGTTTCTGCATTCTGGATGGATTAAAGAATGATACTATTATTGTGTGAAATAACAGATTCAGGATTGAAAGTATTTAGAAAGTCATTTGTGAAGAAAGCAATTTGATTTTAGTCATAGAATAATATACTTAGAGGATTTTATAATACAGTCTCTTAGTTGTCATTTGATCCACCTGTTCATTTTACATATGAGGACATTGTGGTCAGGGGAGGTGTGGTGCTTTGGCCAGAGTTGTATGGTTCAGATACAAATTCCTATATGATTGTAGTATATGGATGTGCTAGAGATGATGATGTAGCGATAGTTAGGTTACAAAGGTCCATAAATCTTGTCCAAGAATTTTGACTTAATTCATAAAATGAGGAGCTGTTGAAAGGTTTTAAATCAGTGGGTTTTTAGAAGGATCACTTGGGTAGCAGAGTGAAGAGTGGAGTAGAAAGGGACAAACTAGAAGCAGGGAACTATTTTGGAGGCTGATGGTATAAATAAACCAGATAAAAGTAATCGTGGCCTTAACTAGGGTGAAGGTATTAGGGATTGAGTGGAATAGATGGATTCTAGAGATATTTAGGATAGAATTTGTTGATTGATTGGATGTATGGAGAGAGAGAGAGGAAGGAGGCAAAGATGACTCCAGATTTTTGTGTTGGCCAACTGTGTTGTAGATGGTGGTGCCAATTTTGGGGCAAAGGAATCTGGAGGAAGAGTAAATTTGAGGATCATAAAAGGTATCCTGAGTTCAGTTTTGGTTGTATTGAATTTGGGATACTAGTTAGATTGAAAGAGAAATTTCAGATATCTGTTGGGAATATGGATTGGGAGCTCAGAATATGAACCTGAACTAGAGATTCCTTAGTGTATGTTTGTAAGTGAATCCAAAGGAGTGAATGAGGTAGTCCAGGGAGTGTATTTGAAGTGAGATCAGAAGAAGGGCAATGTCGAAATGCTTAGGAACACCAACATTTAAAGGGTAGGTAGAAGACTGCTTTCTGGGAGGAAGCAGTCAGAAATAGGAAGAAAGACAGAGGGAAGAAGTATGGTTGTCTTGCAAGTGAGAGGGTTTTGAGAAGGAAAAGACTGGTCAGATGCTGTTAGTGCTCAAATAAGACAAGGAATTGAAAGTGTCTTTTTGTATTCAGTGAAAAGGAGTTAATTGGTTGCAGGCATGAGCAGTAAGAATAAAGCATTTATGAAGTTGAGTTGTGAAAAGGAGAGAGCTGTGGTTAGAAAAGAATATGTAGTTGAGGATGGTTTTGCTTTTGTTTTCGTTTTGTTTCATTTTTAAAGATGTGGGACTTGGAGACGGTTTAAGTGTTAATATGAAGGAGCCAAGTAAGGGAGAAGTGGAATATTTAAATATTTAAGGAGCCAAATAAGAGGGGGAAGTTGAACAATTGGGAAAGCCAAGCCAGAGGTACAGATGGGGGAGATGGCCTTAAGTAAGTAAAGGGATCCCTCTTTTTTTTGAGTGAAATAAAGTGGAATAGTTGGGTACAGATGCTGATAACTATAGCTTTGGTAGAAAGAAGTTAAAGGACTTCTCTTAAAATGGACTTCCTGTTTTCTCTCGTTAGCAGGAGGGTTGGTAATGTCCTTTGATTACCAAAAGGAATAGAAAAGTTGGACTTCTGGGGAGAGTTGAGATTCTTTGAAATTGCTTCTAGAGAATGAGAGAAAGAGGCTTAACTAGAAAAAAAAATGGGTGTGGTAGGCAGCACTGTGAATCCAGTCAAAGATGGGAAACATGAATTTTATAGTGAATTCTCTGATAGTTCTCGACAGAGAACAGATAATTGGATATCCTTAGGGGGAGCCATTAGCCATTCCAGATTCTGAACTGAGAAATAGAACCAAGAGTCATAGGAATCAGAAAAGTGACTCTCCCGTTAGGGTTTAATGTAAATGTGGCTTAGACCAAGGCTAAATGAAGTCTTCTCCCTGTTATCTTCTGAATTATATTTACCTACCTAGTCACAGGCTAAAAGACATGTCACCATACTAAGAAATTGAAGTTTTTCTCTGGTGTGCTTCTCTTATGGGAGCTGGACTAGCAGAAAAATGTGTTGTTTATGGCACAGAGTTCCCAGTGAGGAGCCCAAAAAACTTGTATTGTGAATACACGCTAACCTCCTATGTATTAAATCTCATCCAACAGAGAGCCTGTTGATGTCCCACTCCCACCATTATTATTATTATTATTTTTCTTTTGGAGAGAAGTAAAGGAGGTAGAGAAAGGGAATATCATATTTCTTCAGTCTTCTTTCCTGCTTTTCAGAGAAGGTCTGGATTTTCTTTTAAGATGTGAGAAGAAGTCATATATCAACCCCCTATCATTCTTTGAGGGTTGAGATTTTGCCAGATAGGAGGAGAACAATGCATATAGTGAGGATTTTTAGTTGACAGCAGGATAACCATATAAACATATTCATTATTTTGTTGGCAATAAATGATGGACTCTAGTGAGGAGATTAATTCTGGAAAATTTGGGCATAGCATTAAGATTATGAGAGTGAATTCATTCTTTGAAGGAGAAGATAATGAGGTAAGATCAGTGGCCCATCAGCTAAGGCAGAGTTCTATTAAGGAGTGGAGGTGGTAGAAGAATGAACTAAAGAGCTTGGAAAGTATATGAATTTTGGAGAGTCTGAGTGCTTTGCATTTTTTTTTTTCTCTTTATCTGTTGGGACATGTAAATTTTCTGAACGAAGACTGGAAAAGACAAAAACTTAATTGATAGCACAGATGAAAACTATGTAAAGCAAAATGTTTAGTTATTATAATTATTAGTGATTGGGATGTTTTCCTATGTGATCATTTATGAATGGAATATTTTCACAGACTGAATATATGTTTTAGTTATTTTTTAACTTCTCAATATTTTGTCATTGGCAATAGTGTTTATAGTATAGCAATAGTTCTTTAATTTAGCTTCATATCGGAAGTTTCAAAATTATCATTAGACCCAATAATAATTGGATATTTAAGAGAGCAGAGTGTAGCACTGTAATTTCTTTTAAGATGTAGGCCTTCAAGCTCATGTCTTAATATGGGTAGAGTTGTTTTAGTGTTAGCAACATGGTCTTTTACTGCTCAAGGTCCAGTGTGTTTTTCTTGGAAAAATAAGAGCGAAAGGGAAGTCATGTGGGAACTATTAGCAATGCATTTGCTTTCATTCAGTAATGTATTCTAAAAGCAATTGATTCAAAATAGTCTTTGAGCTCCTACTATGTGTTAGAAGTGGCTCAGTTCAAGGTGCTAGGAAGTAGAAAACAGTTAAAAAATTGGTTTCCTACTCTACCTCAGAAGAGCTTATACAAATTTAGATAAACAATTTCCTTGAACAAATAAACCTGAAATTCTGATCTTATATGATTAGACTCTTCAAACTAGTTAAGTCTTAATGGCTGTTCATTTTTAACTTTAAGTAAGGGTGTGTGGTGTGTGTGCATGCGTGCGTGCGTGTGTGTGTGTGTGTGTGTGTGTGTGTGTGTGTGTGTGTCTTTCTGTTTCCTCTTACCAATTTATGTTTGCTTGGGACAGTCAGAAAAAAAAATCACTTGTCTGTTGTTTCTAGGAAACATGGCAAGAAACATCAAATGGAAAAATATTGTGATTATGAGAATGTTGGTTAGCCAGTAGTTTTCCAGATGGGATAGAGATTGAGTTAAATGCTAAGTGGACAGTGTTAACAGGTAGGGCATTTTGGATTGATTGAATAATCTGGATGATCTCTGGAGATTGTTTTTTGAAGTCAGTTACTTTAGTGTCTTTTTTTCTGTTAGGCATTTTTTTTTATTTTGTTTTGAACAACTTTGGTGTCTGAGATGCATTTTTACATTTTGTATAAATACTTTTCATATGGGAAAGTGTTATGAAGGATACTGATATGAAAATTTTGAATTTATTCATTAGTTAATTGCTAATTTAAAACGTTTAAGCCTTTTATAGTTTTTGTAAAAACAAAAAATTTTCATTGACTTTTTTTCAGTGTATTTTGATGGAAATAATAGGTTATTGGCTCATTGTGCCATGTTTTTTATACTATCATTAAAAATAAATCAGTTATGTTTGCCCTAATTTAAAGTTGTAAAAAGCTTGATATGACACACAAAATCTCCTCTACTTATCCTTCTTTTCTAGCCTCTTCATTTCTTGTTTTCTTGAGGCAACATGTTTAGCTCATATAGCTGATTCTATTAGTGTTTACCAATACATCTCTAAATAATATGTTTATTGTGCTACTTCTTGAGTTTTCAGTTTCATATGTGTCAGCTTTCCTATATGGAAGATGGGGCTTTAGCTGTCTTTTATGACCCCTTCTACTCCATACCACATACTTCATCTTTCTCTTACCTTCTCCAAATGGTTATAATTTTGATGCAGTTAGTTATTCATTGTTTACATTATTATGACTAAATAATATTCGCAGATGAGAAATATAGTCTATCATGTTTACTTTTTCTGTCTATCATATTATTTTCTCTGTTTTCATTTGGTTAATTTGCTAATCATTAATTCAACCCTAAATATTCCCCTGGTTGTTTGAAATCACTCTCATGATGGTAAAACACGATGCAGTCTATTGATTGCATTTGTCTGAATACATCTCCCAGGAGCTTTCTAATGTGTTCCAATGTAGACTGGTTGCTTTCTATTCTTGCTACATAGATAACTTGGGAACTTACTTCACCATTATTTTGAGAGAATTCATTTTCTTTTCTCTTTAGATGGATCTCCTGTTTCCTAATCTCATGTTTTATTTCCTGTGTCTTATTTCCTTGGCTTACTCTAGCTTTTTAAGAAAGAATGTTTGGGAAATATTTTTTTGAGACTTTCAGGGTATGATTATGACTATTCTTTCCTTACCATAGTGTTTGTTAGTTTGACTGATTATATAATTCTGTGTTGCAGATCATTTTCTCTCACAATTTTAAAAGCATTGGTCCATTGTTTTTCATCTTCCAGTGACACTGTTGTGAAATCTAATGCCATTATACTCTTTATCCTTTGTATGAAACCTATTTACCTCTCTTGAAGTTTGTAGGATTTTTCGTTTGTCTCTAGTCTTGAATACTTGAAGATCCATTATATCTGAAAATCCTATTTTTTGGTTGTAGAGAATTTTCTTGAATTATCTTGTTGATGATTTCTTTCTTTTTGTTTTTTTCCCGTTCTGTCTTTGTAGAATTTTTAATAATTAGAAGATGTCTATTCTGGACTGGATCTTGTAATTTTGTTATGCTTTCACTCTGTTCATTTCATTTTCTTTTATACTTTTTAAAGGAGATTTTCTCAGCTTTATTTCCCACTCTGCAATGTTTCAGTTCTGTAATTATATTTATTTTTAAGACCATAGTCTTGTGACATACCCCTCCGTCACCTTCTGTACTCCCCCCAAAATTAGGTCTTCCCATTCTTATTTCATAGATATACTATCTTCTGTTAACTCTCTAAAGGCATTAGTTATAGTTTTTATTTTTTATTTATTTTTTGAATATTTTTTTCTATGCAGTCTCCATTTCTTCCATCTTCTTCCTTATTATTTTCTTTTTTTTGCTTGGTCTCTATTTTTCATATTATAAATTTTACTTAAATGTTTAATTGTCCCTGGCAGTCTGCTCATATGTAAGAATGAAACACTAAAGTAGCAAACACATATAATGCTTAGAATGTGTCAGGCATTCTGAGTGCTTCATCTATTTTAACTTACTTAATCCTCATAATGACTTTAAGAGTTAGTTACCATTAATATTAATTAATTTTATCATCTGTTTTTGACAGATGAGGAAACTGAGTCACAAAATGTTTAGTAATTTTCCCAGTGTAATACAGTTGGTAAGTGGCAGAGCTAGAATTTGAATCCAGGTAGTCTGACTCTGTTTGCCTCTTCTTTTAACCTTTAAACTATTCTGCCTCATTTTAAAATCAGGAGCGAATTGGAAATTCTGTACATGTGGGTAGGATTTGTCAAAGTAGTGTTAGCTGTATGAGCTGTTTGTGAAGCCTCTCATGAGGTCCTTTTTCAGGGGTTGAATAGATTCACCAGAGAAGTCTTCTAAACTGGTGACTAGAGGTTGAAATCTAGCCGCTGGCAGTTTGGTCTTTGAGTGGTGAAAGAGGACCTGGAGTATGGGTCTCAACATTTGATACAACTTTGACTTAGCCCACCTGTCTCAGTGTCTTCCAATTCAGAGACCTTTGGTTCTACTCTGTCTAGGGGATAAACCTTCAGTCTTCTGCTGTGATGAGGAACTGTAAGTTGCCCAGTTGTGCAGATTCTGAAAGGGGGTCTTGGGATATACCTGTGACTCTTTATGTTGAGTCTCCCCTTTACCCAACTCTTGGTGCCCCCTATTCCATAGCCTTTTGTGGATTCTATGATGTAAATGTAATTGATTCTCATTTTTTCCTCTGGTAGTTTAAGGTTCACATTCCTCGTGTTTGCTGTCAAGTTTTTGCAGTTTTCTCATTTTACATTTTCTTTGACCCTGTCTTTATGAGGAAGCAAACAATCAAAATAAATCTTTGCTATCTTTTAAGAAAAGGCTTTTAGGAAAAGGCTTGACCAAATGGCATGTTCTTAATGTGCCATTTAAAATCTCTATTAGGTCTGTTGAAATAGATCTCAAATGTGTCCTACCTGAAGCATTTCATGATGCTGCAACTAAATATATCCCTCAATATATCACCTTCTAAAAATCTTTGGACATATTTTCTTTTTTCTTAAGACTCTTTTTTATTTAATATTATTGTATTTACATGCTTTTCATACACTCTGCCCTCCCGCTCCCGTACCTGACCATAACTCCTTAAGGACCTTGAGTGATCTTCTTCATAGATGCTCAATAACAATTTGTTACATTGTGTTGCATATGTTTTTCTTGAAAAATGTTAGCAATATATTAAATATTGAGGATAGTAAAGGAGGGAATTAATACAGTAGTGCAATAAAAGAGATTGAATTCATATATAAAGAAGTGTGTGTATTATTAAACCTAGATATTATGAAATCTTTCAATGTCGATACCTAATCAGAGCAAAGTACACGTCTTTCCCCCTTCCGGGACACAAAAGAAAAAACTACATGCTCTGTCAATTTTTGCCCATGCTCAAGATTCTATAACTTAGACGCGAGTTATATTTGGTGTTGCTATATTTGTAGTGTAATGAGATACAGTGTTATGTGCTAGAAATATTCTAAAAAGTTTATAAGTGGACTTTTTATAAACTAATATTTTAAATGTATTAGAGAGGCTAAATCCATAAAGAAGCCCACACTTGTAATATTTCCTTTTAAAAATTAATTTTTAGTTTTTATATTTTGTAAAATCGATTCAATGCTGTAATTTTCTTTCCTCCTGATCTTTAAAATGTTCAGAAGGGAACAAAAACTGTTTCAAGACTTGAAACTAAATTATTCAGAGAAAGATTATTGCTTTAGAATAAAATTTGTTTTTTCTAATACTGCATTTTAAGAAACTCAGGACACATTTGTCTTTTAAAATGTATTAATATTTCTTTGATGATAAAGCAGAGGAAGACTATCATCTGCATTTTAATATGAAAAATTGCTGAGATACGGAAGACGTCAGTGGTCACCAATATGTTCTTTCGTAGAGCTAAATCAGTACTTAGGAACCCGATGATATTTGTTTCATTATGCAAAGCTGAAATGATTGTCAGGCGTGGGTATTTGTTTTTGTTTTCAAATTTTCTGGCACTTTACAAATAGTTTATTGGGATATGACTTATGAAAACACATAGAAGTATTACTCTAATAAAAATTCCACTCTTTTGAAACCATATTATTTGGGTACAGTGTTTGTAGATGCTAAAAATATTTTTTAATTGTCTCCTGAGATTTGTGGGATACATGTGGAAATGACAAACTTGGTGTTTATAGTTTGACTTGGTTAATTCTCGGTATCCATATCACTCTTCTTTCCTAATTTCTTCATGAAAAAAATGTAATCACATACAGATTTCTATTCAGTTGCAACACAAAATTAATGTGAATTCCATTTCCAACTTAACCACCATCAAAAGTTTTCTGAAAAGTTCTGGTTTAAATTTTTTTTTTTAAGTGCAGCATGTGGATGACTGGCTTAGTTTTTTGATTTTTTGGAGAAATACAGCTTTAAATTTTTTCATTAGATTTTTAAAATATGGTGACAATACTTGTATCATATTCAGTTTAATTTAATGTCCTATCTTTTTGTAATATATTTTTGCTACATATGTTTCTTTTAGTGTTGCTACCTACTGAGTTTCTGTGAAAATAAATTTTCTTTGCTTATTAAAGCAAAAGGATCCTTGAGATTGTTTTTTACTGTTTGTTTATTTACCTTTTTTGTTTTTTTCCCCCCGAAGGCATTAGTATTAATTTCAGAGAAAAGGCAAAGCATAGCTATGACTACTGCCTCATTGCTCAAAGCAAAATGCCATAGAAAATGCCTTTAGAACTATTGCTTAAGATGCATTTTAATTTGTTTAGCTGTTTTATTTTTAAGAAGTTGGCGAAGACTGTTTTCCTATAACTAAGTTCTCCTTGTATTACTGAGTTAGGAAACTGTAATTAATATATGGATATGTTCACTTTTGAAATATAGAAAAAGAAACCAGTTCTTATTCAGTAGAATATCACTTACAGCTACTGATTCACAAATTATTGTGAATTTATTTTTTATTTAATGTATACCACCTATTTCTTGTTTTACTTCTCCAGGTTTTTTAACTTATTTCTTAGTTTATTAGATCAAAGCTTCTATTTTTCTTCCTTTTTAAAAAGCCCAAGTACTCATGGTTTTTCCTTTTATTTTTATGAAATACATTTAGGACAAAATAAAGCATGTGTTGTCCTACTGCCTCTCTCTTACATACTTTAAGGGTAAAGTAGAGAGGAATTCTGGATATTCGCTTGTGTTTTTCTCTCCCCTGCTCTCCCATGAATACATGACTTGATTTATCTTGATCAGCCTAGTAACTTGCTCCACATTTTTCCAAAAGTGCAAAGCAGTTTTAGCTAAAAATACACATATCAAAATGCTCCAGAAGTTGTGGCCACAGCTCAAAAATGCTGATCAATTTTGAAAATCTAAATCAACCTCGGCCATGAAACCAAGGGAAGAACCTTTGTGGTGGAGGACAGATTTCCAAAAATTCACCACAGTCCTGTTCTTAGCTAGAGTTTATGCTGATGTTGCCAGACAACTGAAGAATAGATGCAAAAAGCAGGAAGCATTATTGAATTGAGCCCTAGCGCCAATTTGGGAAAAGCAAATTAAAATGTAAAAGAATATTTTTCCACTCCTGGAGTCTCAACATAAAATGGCAAAATACATGGTTGCTGAAAAAGTCACAGAAATTGCTAATGTTGCCAGAATGGCTAATTTTGCCAGAAAAAAATCCAGTCTTTTTGAGTTAAAAATGCATACACACATAGTATTTTTAAAAAGATTGTTTTTAAAACCCAAATGAAATAATTTTAATTTATAAATCACAATGTATATAGATTTAAGTCAGAGAGTGTTTTGACATAAATGACTGTGTGTGTGGACTTTTCAGTATCTTCTGTTATTTTTCAGGTGCACTTGAAGAATGGATGATGATGATTTTGGTGGTTTTGAGGTATGCAGTATTATTTATATCATTTTGCTTATGTTTTAACTTTGTTCAAATTCTAACTTTGAAAATGTTTTATTTATCATTGGTGTTCATGATCTCTTTCTCGATGATTTTAAATGTAACTTTGGAATAACAAATAAAATCAAGAAAAATTAAAATATATCCTCTTTGAAAGTTAAACTGATTTATTATTATTGAACATTTTGTCCTACCCATAGGAATGGTTTAAATTAAGGTAATTAAGTGCTACTAGTGGAAGCACTAAAGAAGAGGTTTTAAAAATTGTCAGCAGATGATTTTGTTGGGATATGTGTCAATTAGGAAATTCTTGTGAGATGAGAGATGAGTATTGAAGATCTGTTACATATTTTCTTGTTTACACCTGTAATGAGTTGATTTAGTCTATTAGCTATGTAGCCTTTTGGTGGCTTAAAGAGCTAATTATTATGTTTATATTGTTAGATTTTTCTCTCACGTTTGAGTTGGATATTTTTTAAGTGGAAATTGTTAGATGAAGAAGCACTGTCTTTTCCTTAATCCTTTTCAGTGAGTGTTCATTTTATTGAAATATTTTGTAACCCAGTTATTTTTATGGAGCCAGTATAGTCTTGCAGGAAAATCTCTGGATTAAGAGTCAGGATGCATGAGCTCAAGTCCTGGAACTACCATCAGATGAGCTTTGTGATTTTTCTTTTTTAGTAAGATTTAACATAGTTTGGAATTTGGTGAAAGGAGATTGTTAAAAATATGGAGTATAATTCATGACATTAATAGGAGATATAAGATATTAAGTATATATTCAGTGTTCTAATATCATGAAAGAATGGTGTGAGTTGAGTTTTTTTTTTATGTTAGGATCATTTTTTGTTGATCTTTAATTCCATAAATATGGAGATATTTAGAATAGTAACACCTCTTTTCTCATTTCATCTAAAATTGTTTTTGGTTTAACACATTTGTATGTTTTCTATATATTTTTTAATATTTTGGGTTTTATTGGGTGATTGAATCTTGTTTATGTTACTGAAATATATCAATTAAATTTTTGTTAAAATTGCTTATATATTGAGGAAATGTATGTTTTAGATGTAACCTTAGTTTATTGTTTAGAAGTTGTTCATTATTTGAAGGTTAAAACTTAGTATAGTCTTATTTAAATCATGCTTGATTTATCATATTAAGAAAAAAATGAGTGGGCAGTGCTCCTTAGAGGAACAATTATACTTAGATGTTATAGTCAGTGGATCTATTACTTTTAATATTGCATAGGTACAGTGTTAACCAACCATTCCAATTTAATTGCGGTTATTAGGTTTCATTCTTTCCATATGCTATTGTAGAAATATAGAAGCTCTTTATCCTTAGTTGTATAAACCATGTTCATTTTTCATAGTTCGTAGAGAGTAGCTACTGTGCTCTACATCACTTAGCCCCTGTGGTAGATTTCCCCAACTTCTCCTTGGCTGACACTCAGTGCAGAATGTGAATCGAAATTATGATGTTTTTTTCTATAATAATTTTCTTTGACCTGAATGCTTGAGAGACAGAAAAACTGCACTTTACCCACATCTCAACATTAAGTAATTGTCCCATAATAGTAAAAATGTTGAATAGGAGGGCTTGTTAGTTTAAAATGTCAGCTTTAGAATTCTAAAAGTTGAATACTAGTAAATCCAGCTGGTGGATTATTCAAGAATTTAGATGAATCCTATTTCTTTAGATTGATCTCTGATGAGGTCTTATGCTATTATTGAAAAAGATTTGCTCTCAAGAATTTTAAAGAAAAAGGATCTGTTTTTTTTTATACACATGGGTAAAGGTGGTAAGTTAGTTTAGAGTACTTAAACATAAAATTTACAACTGAAAATGTGGTCAAGGATAGATAAAATAAAAATTTTTTTTTGGCAGGAGATATATCTGAGTAAGGAAGGAACATTTTACTTAAAGATAATAGAGCAGGAGTACAGGGGTGGTAAGTACCGCTGGGGTGGTAGCAATGAAGACTGAAAAGCAATTACGCATTCAGAGGGAATTTGAAAATGTGTGGTGTATTACAAAGAATATGCTTGTAGAAATGGAAGTTTGATTGCTTATGTAGCATTTCTGCGTTTCAGATCTAAAATAATTATGCTTTTATTTTCTAGGCTGCAGAGATTTTTGATGGTGGAAGCGGTGAAAGCCAAACTACATCTCCTGCTATTCCTTGGGCTGCTTTTCCTACAGGTATTGGTATACCATAACTTGGAATTTTTTTCTTATTTAACACTTTTGCCTTTTCATTGAAGGCCTCTTTCTATCTTTGCATGTGACCTTCTATGATGTGAAAAATGAAATGACCCAGATTTAATCTAGGTTTTTTTTCATACCACTTATGAATTGCATAACAAATTCTGCAATGGTGACTTGAGGCATGATTCAAAAATGATAACACGAAAATTAAATGCAATTAAAGTACAATTTACATTTCCTTATATGTCTTAGTTTTTAGGAAGGTATGGTTTAAATAATTTTTTTAGGTTGTCCAGTTTGTTAATTAAAGACTTTCTTTTTATGTTCTATAAATATTCTCAAATTTTATGAGAGATGCTATAAATATCTCATAATTTATCTCCACCAGTATTTATCTCTACCGATATTTAAATTTAGAAGTTTTTACAGGAAATTCATTCAAAAATATTAAAAATTAAAATTAAGCCATCTAAAAATTAAATAAAAAATAAATTCCATTATTGAGAGATTTTTGGAAGTTCACGTGCTAATATAATTTATGTCTAAATAGTATTTTGAGTTTCTAGACTTTTTGTTCTGACAAGTCATTGTAAGGTCAGAGTAGAAGATGAAAATATTCTTTAACAACTCTGCTTAGTCTTAAATTATTAGAAGTATACATCATATAAATATTTTCTCAATGTTATACAGTTGGCACTATGGAGTATGTCCTTTATTTCGAGGGAAGATAAGGCAGGCACATGCATATTTGTGATTTGAACAGAATGATGATTTCATCATCCATTCATTTAGCAAATGTTTCATGCATTTTAGAAGCCAAATATTATTCTCGAAACAGGGTTTATATGGTTGATCTGGACTTTGAAGGATGCATCTGCTTTCAGTGGCAGTGATAGGAGAATGGGGAAAGATTTTCAGGGGAGAAAAATAAATGGAACAAAGGTATAAATAAATGTGGGAGAGAATATAGCATAATTAGGAGGCTCATTCTTATTTGAGGGCATTATATATGTTGTTTTCTTTGCCTGGAATTTTCCATCTTGATTTCCACTTCCACCCTCTCCCACTTCCTTACCATACTATTTCCTATTGTTTGTGTTGTTTTTGCTTTAATCTTTCTTTTTCTGGAAAGCTTCCCAGAGAACCTACTCACAACGGCATGCACCTATGTTGACTTTCATGTTATACTGTAAGTTTTTTGAGTTAGACACTATGTCTGTTTGTAAAAATGTTATTTAAAACGCCAAGCATAGTGCCGAGGGTATAGTTGGCTCTCAATAAATATGTGAAAGAATTTGCTGAAAGAATAATTAAAGAAGAATGAATGGCTAAAATAACTGAATGAATGACTAGACTAGGGTGACAATGGACATTAATAGGAAGATTTGGTATAATGATATTTATTGTAAAGTAAGTAGGGAAATGACACTATTTCTGTTGTACAGATGATGAAATGATGGTTTATAAAAGTTTTAGAGTTTGATACAGATAAATATATTAAGGAATAAAATCTAGTCTTTCAAATTCCATCCCAGTTCTTTTTCAGTAAATCTGTTTTTTGAAAGAAACATCAGCAGGACTGTCTAACTGACTGGATGTTGGGGTGAAAGAGGCATCAAAACTGGCTTTTGAGGTTTCAAGCCTCGGTTCCAAAAGAATTGTATTACCATGAATAGAAAGAAAAAAGTTTAAAAGAGTTAGTGTGGGACAGCGTGAGGCCATAATGGATTCGTCTTAAACATATGTGTTTAAGACATATATTTAGGGGAAAGGTCAAGGTTGGGGTTCTTGGTTTGGGAGTTTTTCCACAGATATGGCAGTCAGAGTTGTAGAAGATCACTGTGGGAAACAGTATGTAGCAGAATAGGGTTAAATAGAGAAATCTGGTTGTCCATACTTAGGGAACAGGAATAAGAAAAAGAGACAGAAGACTTGAGAGATGAGAGTATGGGCTGGTGCTGCAACACAGACATCAGTAGAAAATTTCAGAGGTGTGGTCACTGGTGTCAGAGGCTATGGAGAGGTCAGTGAAATTTGAGACTGGGAGAAAACCCACAGACAGTTATCAGTGGCTTTAAGGAGATAGCTGCAGTAGATTGGAAGTTGAAGCCAAATTGCACTTCTTTACTTTATGTGAAAGCAGGAACTGAGTCTATTTTCCTATAATTATTGTGTCAGTGCATTAAAGAATTGTGTGTTGTGGGCAAATTATCTAGTTCCTGTTTTTCTAGAGTGAATATTATGTCACACCTCTTTCTCTCTTTATATTTGTGTGTGTGTGTGTGTGTGTGTATACATATATATATGTATGTATGTATGTATGTCTAGTCCTCAAAGCCTAATTAAATGAGCATTCAGAAACATTACCTCTAATGCACTAGCATGCACGTGCAGACACACACACACACACACACAGTGTCTCTCCTTCACTCTTTTAAATAAAAGAATAGATCTGAAGAAAGTCTCCTCTCTGATTTTCCTTAGTGACTTAAAGAAGTGGAGGAAAACAAACCTGGCCAAGAGCTGAAGTTAAAGGTAGGCTAGGTGTTTGCTCAGCCAAAACAATCTTTCTCCTTTGTAGAAGATGTTTGTCTTCCTGTGGCTGCTGGAAAAGTCTGCCTCTGATTCAGGTATCTGGAAGTTGTTTAAATAAGAGTGATGTGAACAACCTAATTAGCATGCAATTTAATCATTTCCATACTAAAGATCAGAGAAGATGGGAAACTTTAAGAGATCTAAAGCAGATTTTTTTCAGTTTAAGAAAGGCTAATATTCTCCTTTTATCTGTTTCTCCATCTATATCCTAGCTGTCTGTAATATATATGAAAGCTATTTTTAAGAGAGGTGAATATTAACCAAGCTCTAGCACAGCTTAAAATCATAGAAGATTACTCAGAAACATTTGGTTTAAGTTTTTAAGGTACTTAAGGAGAATAGAAATTTTCATTCTTGGGGTTAGGATAAGGACTTTGTTAAGTAAAGAGTATAGTGGGCTTAGTGTGCCTGGTGATTATCCTGCATCAGGGTTGGCGCTTAGTTGGAGGTTGATTTCATAATAGCAACTGGAATAATGAATCTATCTCTTAAAAGTGTTTGTAGCTTGCAATACTTACTGTTAATGAATCGAGTTACCTCAGGACATGCATCTTACTGTGATAGTAGCATCATTTACAGAGTGGGACCTTTTAAAATACTAGTTTATGTGCAATACCAATGATGAAATTAATAATTTGCCAGTCAGAACAAATGAAATGTGCATATTGGTTCTTTACACGAACTGTTATCTCTTGGCCTATATCCCTTTTAAGATATGGCATCTAACTTTTAAAATGTGTCTCTCCACTTCCATTATCATAAGAGTTGGAGTATATAAATAAGAGATGCATCTATGGAATTTTCAATTTCCAGTTTTCCTCTTCTCTTTACTATCATTAGTAAGTGTGGCTATCATTTATTTCAGTGAAAGCTACTCAATGAGAAGAATTGTCTCTATTGAAGCGTTTTCTCCCTTTTTCATAGCCTTACCCTCTAGCTTGTCCTCCACGGCTGTTCTGTTTGAAGCCTGTGGGCTAGTCAAACTATGATCTACATTGTGTTCCTAGATGATGTCTGTTCCTATCTCTTTGCCATTGCTCTTGATTATGATACCTTCCTTCATCTCCCATCTGCATACTTGAGTCTTTTTTTTTTTCTTTTAAGAAAAGGTATAGAGTGTTCATGAATTTCTTTCACATGTCTTAACTGCTCCTTCTTCTTCTTAACTACTGTCTTTTCTCCTGCACCGCTTGCTTGGCACTTAGGTTATGCCAATTAGTAATTTTTTAAATTGGGTAAAATACATGTGACATAAAATTTACCATTTTATCTATTTTTAAGTGTACGATTCACTATTCAATATATTCACATTTTTGTGCAACCAATTTCTAGAACTTTGTCATCTTATAAAACTGAAACTCTATAACCATGAACCAATAACTGCCATTTTCTCCTCCCCCTAGCCCCTGGCAACTACCACACTACTTTCTATTTCTATGAATATGACTACTCTAGATATGTCATATAAATAGAATCATATAATATTTCTATTTTTGCGACCGATTTATTTCACTTAGCAGTGTCAAGTTCATCCATGTTGTAACATGTAACAGAGTTTCCTTGTTTTTTTTTTTGACAATAATATTATACCATATGTATAGACCACGTTTTGTTTATCCATTCATCTTGTTGATATACAATTGGGTTCCTTCCTTTAGCTATTGTAAATAATGCTGCTATGAACATGGGTGTACTAATTTGTATTTTTAAAATATATTTTTATCAGTACAACTCCCATCTCTACATCTATTCTTGTCTAAGCCTTTGAGGAAAGAGACTATGTTTTAATCCTTTTTGAATCCTAAGTACCTAGGATATCATCATGCCTCATTAATAAACAATACTCAGTAACTGTTTCTAGATTGTTAGAAGAGCAGTTTTACTTTAAAGTAATTATTTTTTATTTTTAAAATTCTTTTGGGGTAAATAGTCTTTCAATTACAAGTTAGAGGAAGGCAAACCTAAATTTTCCAGAAAAAGTATAACTTTGGAAGTCTTAATTACTTAATGATGGCTAAGAAGCTACTTCCTCTAGGGCTCAGTTAACTTTCCTGGTCTTTCCCAGTGTAGATGATCTGGAAATAATGATTAACTAGAGTAGTCACAGATTCCTGGAAAGAGTGAATAGCTATTTTATTTTATTTTTTAAAATTTTCTTTCCTGATTCTACTGCATTTTAGCAGGGACCACCAAAGGACAGGAAAGCTAGACTAAATTTTAGTTCACAATATTAGGGGGTCTAGAAACAATAATAATAGTATCCATTTCTTTTAACTGCCCCTTTTAAAATTTATTTTTCTAAACACTTTTCCAAAGGAAAATCATTCCATATTTTGCATAGCATATAATATCAGAATGTTTTTGAGTTGGCTACTCATGGAACTGTATGTTTTAGAATTTTTTTTTTTTTTTTTTGGCTAAGAAATCTCTTTTTTTTTTGACATCATTGTCAAACAATTCACTGTTTTATAATTTTTTAAAATTATTATTTATGCCTACAGCACCTGTCTTCCTAGGTGGTCTCCCATCCAAGTACTAACCAGCCCGACCCTGCTTAGCTTCTGTGATCAGACATTGGGCTTGTTCAGCGTGGCATAGCCATAAACCACCACCATGGCTCTACTGGGGCATAATCCAGGACCTTCTGCATGTAAAGCAGACATGCTAACTACTACACTATGGAACCACATCCTCTTTTGTAAATTTATTATGGGACTTGTAATGCTCTACTTTTTAGTAAACTAACTTCAAAATGAATGTCTATCTTTTGATATATACACATGCATGTATATAATAAATATATGTGTGTGTGTGTATATGTGGATATATATGTGTGTGTATAGATATATATCAGAATATAGACATATATATGGAGAGAGGTGATATTCTGATTTCTTCTCCATTCTTTACTTTTATTTCCCGGTGCAAATTCTCTTCCCTGTCATTCCCTTTTGAGGGAAGGACTTTATCTTTCCTGACCTTCCAAGTTCTAAGATCATTACACTGTTAGTTTTGGTTTGACTTCAATATATTTCTGATTGTTTTCTGATTACAGCAGATTCAAAGTTTCAGAATCCATGGGATTTATTTAAATTAATTTTTACAGTGTTTGTTCATGTGACACAGCAATCCGTCTTCTACCCCAGAAATTTGAAAACATTTATCTATAAAGATATATGTACCCTTGTGTTCATTGCAGCATTATTCATGGTGGCCAAGACATGAAAACAACTGAAGTGTCTGTCCTTCGATAGATGATTGGATAAAGAAGATGTGAAACATATATACTGTGGAATACTGTCAGCCACAAGAAAAGATGAAATATTGCCATTTGCAACAAGATAGATGGATCTTGAGAATATCATGGCTAAGCAAAAAAATCAGATGGAAAAAGTCAGGAACCATATGATTTTAGTCATATGTGGGATATAAAACAAAGCAACAAACCAACAAGACAAACAAAAACATAAACACAGAAATGGTTTATTGTTTGCTGGATGGAAAGAGAGGGAGGGAGAGGTAGAAAGGTGAAGGGGTTCAAATATATGGTGACGGAAGATTTGACTTTGTGTGGTGAACACAGCATGTAATAGATGATGTATTATAGAATTGTACACTTGAAACCTATATAATTTTATGAACCTATGTCACCCCAATAAATTTAATAAAAAAGAAAAGAAAAAGATTTTAAAAATTGTGTTCATTCATTCATTTACTAATTTGCTCATTATCACATGTCTAAAAGTATACTGTGTATCAGATACCACACACCACGTGCTGTGTATCTTATTCTGATTTCAGTGATGCCATATGAAAAATGGGTGCAAATGATGGATGTTTCATGAAATGTATTAATATTGGCAAACACTTTTTTCAATAACTTTATCTTCAAATCTTTGCTAGGGGTTGCGTGAAAAAATATGAAGTCAGAAAGTGTTGTCTTGTTGCCATTGTGTACAGTGTGGGTGGTGCTGTTTTAGAGGCAAATGACTGTTCACTTTTTGCTTTTAACTGTATAAATATAAATTGTCCTGAAGGCGAAGTGGGAGGCAAAACCTTGAATATTGTCCTTTCCAATATGTTTTTAAGTTCCTCGTAGCACTACACAGACCACATTAGAATGCATTGACCATCAAAGGGAAAAACAAGTGGTCCAGATAGATACTTTAATCCAAATTAGCTTGTTCAAAACAGCTTATATAGAAGGCAAACTAAACTGTCTGTCACAAGCCAACCCTTTAGAAGGAATAATGGGAATTGGACCAGCAGATGTTGAACCAAATAACTTAGATGTGGTTCACTTTGCATCTGGAGCTATTTGCATACAAAGCCAACAGGAAAGTTCAAACATTTTTCTCAAGACATTGGCAGAGAGAAACCTGGAAGACAGATGCCTTTTTGATTTCATGGTTCAGTTTTTCCATTCTCCATTCTCCTGGCCAGGAAAACCTAGGACAACAAATCGGTCATTTTATTAATATCCCATTACGCTCCTTGCTAACACTGTTTTTCCAGTAGAATCTGTGTTACACATCTACAAGAATTCAGAACCTGAGTGTACACATTTTTGTTTGAGAAAAAATTTTGATATTCTTTTTTAGATTAATATGAAGAATAATAAACATTAACTGAATTTTATTCTGTTCTATATTTGAGATAAAATTTTAAGGTGAGTTATTACATAGTCACATGCTGGTAGGCAGTATATACCTATACAACTGTTTAAAATTTTTCCAATCCTTGTACTTTGTATCCATATTAGACATATTCGCCAGCACGTAAACTGGATTTCCCTTGTAGAATAATAATTTTATAATATCTTTATACCAATTATTCGATAGAAGATTGCCAGATAACTTCTTTTTGCTACTTCTGGTATTTTTTTTTTAACTTCCAGGTTATTAACTTTTCTTTGTTTCTTCTGGAGCTAGAGTTTATAAATGGTGACTAAGCTGATAGCTTCTATAAAGCTGTGAGTTATTACCGCGCATATGTTAGTATTAGTCTTTATGTGGATTTTTCAGTAATTTATGTCAGTTGCTGTCTTCATTAATGCGTATAACAGGAAATATATCAGTGATTTTTGTTATGACTTTGAAGATAAGGTTTATAGTGTTTAGAATTAAATATCTCTGACTGGTGTAAAGAGTTCTGCCTTTGCCTTCAACTAACTGTAACTTCTCTGAAACTCAATTATTTAATCTATAAATCGAAGGACTAGATGATATCTAAGTGTTCTTCCAGATTTTGAGATCTAAGTTTATTTTAACATTTATTTTCTGGTTATAATGTCTGTAATATGAGTAACTTCCACCAGGTGAATTATGGTACCTGATTTCAACTGCATGGTTCAATTCTCACAGTACTATTCTAATAAATTACATCTTTTCTCTGAAAACATAGGTATAAATGTAGAACACAAATACTAATGTGAAGGACTATAATATTGAAGACAAACTTGGTCCTCTTCTATATTTTTAATTATTATCAGTTACTGTTTCAACTGATTTTTATTATAGTATTTTATACTACAATCTTTATCTAATTCTGAACTTGCTTTATAAAAAGTGGTTTTGATTTTAGGATACTATAGAATATATTTTAAAAGATAAAGATAAAACAATTTTAAAACAGAGCTTTGCAGGGATTTTCTCATATTACCAAAAAATGAAACCTTGGCTGCTAATCATTTTTCTATAAGATGAACATCGTGCTCTATCATCATAATCCTGAATTAGCCAAAAAATAAATCTTAGGATCTACTTGTTTCAGTAACAGTAGGAATCACTGCCCAGTGTTCATATACCAATATATATATTTCTATATAGTCATCCTTCTGAATTATGTTTAGCCTCAGAAAATAATTATTGTTTTTGACAGACAGGCAGACACACATATATAGTACAAAAGGCATGAAAGAAAAGAGAAATATTAATAAGGTACAATGAAAATGTTTTTTATCTTAGTCCCCTGGTTGCATTTCCTCGATTTAACTTGTTTTATATTTTCTTTTGCAGCCCCTCGGATATCTTCCAGGCACATAAAAATGTGAATGTGTCCTCCTTTTTTTTGCTTCATTTTTACACATATGTCACATATTTTACATACCTACTAATAACTTTTGCTTTTTTCCTCCCACAATAACTATTTCTGCAGGAGTACTTAGAGAACTTTGATTCATTTTAGTGCTTGCAGAGTACTCTTTCACATGATGTACTGGTTTTCATGTAACCAATTATTTCCCTCCTAGTTTCTTGCTGCTTACAAACCCCTACAGTGAATATTCTTATATTGATGTTCAGCGACACTATTTTAATTTACATGATAATTTATGTTTGTGTGACATACTAGAAAGATCAATAGAAATTACCAAATAGTTCAATTTACTCACTTTATTAATGTAAGTATGGGGCAAACATGCTCTCTAGCTCTAAATAATGTTAGGTTTCATATTTATATGGTCACACATAAGAACTATTGATTACATTGAATGTGATGGTAATTTTATGAATACATGGAAAATAGTCTTTTTAGCTGATCCTGGGTAAATTAGTGGTAGCATGATAGGTTGACATGGTCTTTAGTTGTCACATTGCATTTTTTAATGTATCAAATAATGTTTATTGCAACATTGTTTAGAATAACCCTAAACTAGAAAAAACCCAACTGTCCATCAAAAGTAAAAAGTTTAATATTTTGAGGTATATTTATATAATACAACACTATACACTTGGAAAATTAACAATCTACAGTTACACATAACAGCAAGAAAGAATCTCATGAACATATATACTGTCCTCACTATCTTTAAGGGATCATTATGAGGTCTTAGCTGACAAACTGTTTTATAATTCAGATCCTAGTGCTGGAATCCTTGAAGTCTACTAGGTCAGCCTCCCTTTGGAGTCCTGGAATTCTTTCTTTCATTTTTTTTTTTTTAATTCCCAATCCCCCACCTCCACCCCTTTTGCAAACATTAGCTTGTTTTCTATATCTATGGGTCTGTTTCTATTTTGTTTATTTTGTTTTGATATTTTTAAGATTTCACATTTAAGAGGATCATATGGTCTTTGTCTTTGTCTGACTTATTTCACTTAGCATAATACCTTCTACGTTCATCCATGTTGTTGCAAATGGCAAGATTTTATCTTTTTATTGCTGAACAATTTGTGTATCTATACCACATCTTCTCTATCCATTCATTTATTGTTGGCTGTTACTAGTAATGCTACAGTAAGCACAGGGACGCATTTATCTTTTGAAAATATTGTTTTTGTTTTTGTTCAGATAAGACTCAAGTGGGATTGCTGGATTGTATGGTAGCTCTATCTTTAATTTTTTGAGGAATCTCCATACTGTTCTCATAGTGGCTATACTCATTTATAATTCTGCCAATAGTGCATGAGGATTCCCTTTTCTTTACATCCTCACCAGCACTTGTTGATTTATTGATGATAGCTACTCTGACAGGTGTGAAGTGATATCTTATTGTGGTGGGCCTCCTTAGATGGATTGGTTTGGATAAAGTACCTGTAATAATGGACAAGTATTTTAGGATAAACAACACAGAGACCATCTAAAGTATTTAGAAATTGTAACAAAGATTTTTCAGGATATACTTTAGAACTGTGAAGAAATAGTGGAGTTTTTATCCACTCTTAATCCTGTAGAAAGTTTGCCTGATATAAAGGATTTGATCATTTTGTATTTGTCAGGTTTGAGGTCAGGATAAAGGAAGTAGGTAAAAGGTGATTCACCTAATTTAGGTGGAAACTTTAATTCAGTTTGGCAGATATCACAGAGTTGGCAAAACACTGTAATCAGGTATTACATATAGTTTGGTTATTATGAAACCCAACTAAATTTAGCCAACTAAATCAACTGTTACTTTTCTTCTTCAACCATCTGCTTAACATTTAGGGACACATAGCAAGTAAAACGAAGGAAAATTTTGGTGATATATTTGTTCATTTACCCAACAGATAAACATTTATTGAACTTATTAATTCATTAGGTTCCCAAAGGGACATTCTTATATTATTTTAAATCCTTGGTCTTTTGATCTAAACACAAATACTTAGTTTTGATGGAATGTTTGATGAAATTTATGAATTTTATTTCTCCTGAAAGTTGAAGATAGATTACCTGTACAATGGTTATGATCCTGTTTGAAGCGAGGGGGTAAGACTCTTTATTTTCTACCTTCTCTTGTCCCCCCCCCCCCCCGTTCAATAAGCACTTGTTATGTATTGAGTACAAGGAGAATAATGGAAAACAAAAAGATAGAAAATGCAATGAATTCGTTAAATTAACATTTAAATGGAGTGTAGGTTGCCAGATAGTTGCATTTCAACTGCAGACTGCAAGAGAAATTGAAATACAGAAGTTTATAATTCACAAGTCCTGGAGAAAGTACATGGCTTGTCTCAAGGTACCACATGGGGAAGTCAAGGCAGGGTGCAGACAGAGAGACAGGACCTGGGATACATGCCTTTATTAGGGTCCCTGGGGAGCGCTTTAAGGTCCTTGGGCTAAAGCTAGATTAATCAATTCAAACCAAAAGAACTAGGTTTTTGTAAGCTCCATGGGGATGTTATTTTATCTAAGGGGTGCACAGGGGGAAGACCCTGGGAGGCAGGGAGAGATTGTTGATCTCAAGGGCTGTTGGAAAAGTCATATCATATTTTCTTGTGACTCTATAAGCTGTCATATAAGGAGTGTACTTGAATGAGAGGACTAGTGTCAGTTTAAGGTCTCTGCAGACCACTTGGCCAAACAAAATGGATGCTCAGGCAGCAAAACCACGGAGTAGCTTAGCTAAACTCCTGACATACAAGATGTCTGCCTTCGTGAGTCTTATAAATAGAAAGATGCACAGAAATTAAATAATTATAGATAATTAATTATAACTAGGATTTTTTGAGTAGATACAGGTGTCAGTGTGAACAGAGAGAGTGAGGTGAGCACTGCATTATAGCCAGAAAGGATATCAGACCACTGCCCGAGTCCACATAGGGGTACACACGGCAAAGGCCTATAATGTTTACGGAGGCAAGACTTATGTGAAAGACCTCAAAGCTTTGCAGCAGAGAGGATATAGATCTTTTTGCTTTCCAAATATTAACTTCAGTCAATGTCTACACTCTATTTTGGTTTTCTGGTTTATTAATTTCTCCTTGATGATTGTTACTTGCTCTATTTTGTTGGGTTTATTCTTGTATTTTTCCTAATGTAAAAAACTTTGATGTTTCTCTCTTTAACTTTTACCTTTCTTTTGAAATATAGGTGTTCAGGGTTATAGCTTCTTTATCCAGTCGTCTTTAACAAGTCAGCATTAGGTTGCTTCCAATCATGGCTATTATGAATAGTGCTGCCAAGAACATAGAGATGTATAGATCTTTACGAATTATTGTTTTGGTTTTCTCTGGATAAATACCCAGAATTGCTGGGTCAAAAGGTAGATCTATTTTTAATTTTTTGAGGAACCTCTAGGCTGTTTTCCATAGTGACTGTACAAATTTGCAATCCTACCAACAGTGTATGAGGGTTCCCTTTTCTCCACATCCTCACTAACATTTGTTATTTTTTGATTTATTCATGATAGCCATTCTGACAGGTGTGAGGTGATATCTCATTGTGGTTTTAATTTGCATTTCTCTGACGATTAGTATACCACATCTTTATTTAATTGTCTACTGAAGGTAAAGAGATTAAGAAATAGAAATTGGCAGTTTCAAAAGTCACAGGGATGTAAAGTACAGCAGAGGGAATATAGTCAGTGATATTGTAATGATTTTCTATGGTGCCTGGTGGGTACTAGACTTTTTGGGGGTGAGGATAACTTCATAAGTGATAGAAATATCTAACCACTATGCTGGACACCTGAAACAAATATAATATTGAATATCAACTGTAATTGAAAAATAAAAAAAATCAAAAGAACAAGGATAAGCACTTTCAAACAATTATAGTGAGTTTGCCAACAATGACCCTCTCTTTCTGGAAAATTCTCAAAGATGAACGTCCAGAAGAAGGAAAAAGATTTGTGATGGAGAGTCCAAGTTGCAAGAAGAAATAAAGAAAATGGTAAATATGCAAGTAGTCCAATATACTTTATCTATATAAGAGATAATAATAGCAATGCCTTGTGGAGTTAAAAACATATTTAATTATATAAATATATATGCAGATTTGGGGAATATATATGTAAAAAATACTGGACAACAATAGCATAATAACCAAAGAGGAAATTATTCAAGTTTAAATGTTCCATAGTAATTGTATTTTTCAAGAGGAGAATAAAGATACTGATTTGCTTCAGGCTTTAATAAGTTAAGAATGCTTGTTAAAATTTCTAGGAAAACTACCAAAAGAAGAGGACTAGTGTATTTAACTTCCATACTGATAGAGCATAGGAAATAGGAAACAAGAAAATCAATTCCAAAAGGTAAAAAAATGAAAAAGAAACAGAATGACAGTATAAATAGAAAACCAAAACTAAGATGATGGGGAAAAAGTACCATATATGTACATCAGTAATTACATTAAAATATAAATGGACTAAGTTTTCCAATTCAAAGACACTGATTGTCAGACTGGATAAACATATAAAGCCTAGCTTTATGCTAGATATGTATGTATGGAAAGGAGTTGTAAACCTTTTAATTAGAAGCTCTGTTTTAAGATATAGTAAGAACCATCTGAATGTCATAATTTAAAACTTAAAAATGTATGTATAGCTAAGTAAGGGATAACTAAGACAAAGAAAAATAACTTTATTCAGAATATTTACAATGAATAAAAGAAAGCCTTGTATACTACCATTAGGTTGAGTTTTTTTTTTTTCTGTCTTAGATAATTTTTATCATCCTATCCTTGTAAAATAGTTTTTTAAATTCCAAATGAAATCTAATGTGATTTAAGGAGAACTATGGGATAATCATGCTATTCACCATAGAAGCTGAAATATATGAAAGAATTATTGTAGAATTATTGATAACTTTACTAATCTATAAGATTATTTGAGTTGCTTTATAACTCTAAAACTTGAAAATAACAGGAATATCATCTTTATTGCCACGTTTTTTGCTTAGATTTAAATTTGAAATGTACTTAAACTGACACTAGCCTCTCAATTCAAGTACACTCCTTATATGACAGCTTATAGAGTCACAAGAAAATATGATATGACTTTTCCAACAGCCCTTGAGATCAACAATCTCTCCCTGCCTCCCAGGGTCTTCCCCCTGTGCACCCCTTAGATAAGATAACATCCCCACGGAGCTTACAAAAACCTAGCTCTTTTGGTTTGAATTGATAAATCTAGCTTTAGCCCAAGAACCTTAAAGCGCTCCCCAGGGACCCTAATAAAGGCAAGTGTCTCTTTGGAAGCCATAGTTTTGGTGTTTAGTAAGTGTGTTAAAACTGGTAACTAAATGTGTGTTTTGAGACCATGGTAGCTTTGCCTAGGTTGTTTCAAGAGATACTGACTCTTGTGGAACATATGGCAGGCTTCTAAGCCAAGGTGGGTCTCACCATCACCTGTGAAGACCATGTCTGCTTGCATATAAGTTGTGACTTGGGTTGATGGCAGAGACTAGACCCTTTATTGCTGCAAGGACTTGTGAAAGAGAAACTTTTGACATTGCTTGTGTGCTTTGTTTTTATCCCATATTTTGTAAGTGAATCTGATACCCCTTGTGGTCTAGGGTAGTTTTAAAGAGTCCAAGTGTCTAGTTGGAAATGAAAGACCCTCTTGCGGCATTGCAAAGTTCAGGTATGAACTTTCTGCCCCTAACCTTCTCCACCAGCAGCCTTCCCCATCTTAGTTGCTGGCAACTTCCTTCCATTATTACTTAATCAAAATATTGGAATCATCCTTGATTCTTGTTTTTGTTTTGTTTTTTTTTGTTTTTTCTCGTTCCCTGTATCCAATCTTCCAGGGAATCTTGTTACCTGTACTTTCAAAATATATACAGTATTTTGTCATTTTTATTTTTCCATTCTCACCATTTTGGTCTGAGTCACCATCATCTCTTGACTGTATTACTGAAAAGGCATTCTGAATAGATCTCGTATTTTCTACTCTTGTCCACAGCATTCTGTTCTCAGAACAGCTACCACAGTGATTGATGCCTTTAATACATAGGTCATCTCTGCTCATAAACCTAAATTGACTAACAGAAGTTTCTCAAACTTTCTGGGAAGCAGAAAATTTATTTCTGAGACAGACGTTTCTCCCAAATTTTAGGGTATTTTAGGGTATTTTCTACGCACATATTTGTTGCAGTACAAATAAACTGTTTTCTTGATAAAAGATTTAGTGTATACAGAAAACTTTTGAGGTTGCCTGATTCAGTTAGGTTTTCTGAACTTTCTAACGCTCCCTGCTTTCACCCTTTGTGATATGTACTTTTTTGTATTTAATGTTTATTTATAGGAATAGTGAATGCCAGCCTATCCTTCTCCACCTCCATAAACATGGCTAGGCTTTACTTTAAGTTTTTGTGAATTCTCTATGTTAGGATTAAAGAGCACAATTTTTATTCATGGTCAGCAGTGGGGATTAAATAAAAATAAAAGTTTGTTATTTACTCTAAAAATGTTTTTTTGTGGGGGAGGGGATCTGGTCTTTGCTTTACTCTTTATGAAATACTATATATTTAACTATCTCCTATAAATAGCTTCTAAAAGCAGAAGGATTTTTAATCTCTGAAATATAACTCTGTTTTCATGAATTTGAAAAGTTTCAAGGAATATTCCTCCAAGTGATATTATATTATGGACAGTGGGTAGAAACAACTGTTATTAGGAATTAGAAAAGGTCCATTGTAGTCTTAATCTGTAACTGTTTAGCAGAATGATATAGGTAAGACATTTGAATTTTTTAGACCTCATTAACTGTTAAAATGTAAAATTTCTTTATGCTCTTTTAGTTACAGACACTGGTTTGTTGTAACCAGGTGAGAAGTCTGGGGTACTTTCTCCAAAGAGGCCTTAGAGATGGACAGTCATTTCCTTATTAAATTTGCCTCTGTTCAGTGTTGGGAATTGGTCCTTGCAGACTCAGTAAACTGATTTTGTTATTATGTTGAGATTCATATCTCAGAGATAAACTAAATTTATGAAATTTAAATATAAAAAACAGAATGTCAGTTTATTAACTTACAGTGATGAATTTCTCTGCCAGAGATAGGAATATTCAGAATCCATTCTCTTCCTATAGACAGAATAAATGATAAACTACATTATGATCAAAAGAGGTGTGGTGAACATAGAATTAGAATAGAGTTAAATAAATTGATTTTAATGACACCATGGTGAGATAGCATGTTTTTTTCACATTATAGAAATGGATTTGCCCAAAGGACAAAAATAATTTAAAATGTTGGTTTGTGTCTTTTTTCCTTGGATAATATTTAGATGAACTCTGCCAATATTTGTCTGTATATCTTTCCTTTTAAGTTTCTGGAGTGGCTAAACAATATTTTTTCTAATTGTATTATTTCTTTGTTACCTAGAAAAAATATAATTTTCTACTTCAGTCTTTCTGTCTTTGGAATAGTTTTATTTAGAGATTTTTGTATATTTGTATGTTTAGATAATTCATGTGATTATTCTTATTTTTAAAGCAGTTCTTCAGTCATATTATTTATCATAAATTTTTTTGAGGACGATAGTATTATTTTGTTTATTTTTAAAATAAAGAAATGAAAGTCCAGTGACTTGTCCTGAGGTATTGAGTTTTAAGTGTAGAACTAGGAAACTAGGATGTGACTATTAAAGTTCAATTTTTCCTTGCCATTCTATGTTTTCTCTTGAGGAGTAGCTTGAGTTCCCTTACAGGGTACACTGAGGAAGTAAATATATATTTGAGGTATTGATGTCCCTCTGATCTCAACCTTTTTTTTCCTTTTCTAAATTGTACCTTCATAGACAATCAAATAAGTTTTCATCAAGGCAATGTAAGTCACTTGTGTTTTATTCTTTGTTCATTGTAGATATAGAATCATACTGCAGTTGACTATCACTTTTTTTTTTGGCGTGTTAAATACTGAATATTTTAAACCTCAGACTGATATTTCCCTTAAATGAACAATTTGTAAGGCTTCACAACTAATCATGAGTTTTTTTTTTTTTTAAAGCATAATGTTTTTCAGTATTGGTATTACTTAAATTATTTATTTTTGTTTGTTTTAGTCTTTTATGCTTCCAAGAAGTATAGTTTGGCATTTTATTGCACATTTTTGTGACAAACATTCCTTAGATGAAGGCATATTCCCCTTTTGAATTTTTACTTTGAGATCTGTAAGTTGCACACCTCTTTCAATTTACTTCAGCCATGTGGCTCATTAAGTTTAATGAATATAATGGTCATAGAACTTTATTTAAATTACCAACTTCTGGATTTGGGCATATAACATTTTTTGGAGGTAATTCTAGGATTTTAGTTGTCTAATTGCTGCTATTAGCTATTAGGTTCCTAATAGCTGCTTTTAAATTTTTGGAAAAGAGTACATAATGACATCCAGTAAAGTTAAGAGTTTTGTGATATGTAGCACACTCAAATTTTGCTTTTGAGTCCCTGCTTTGGGTTGATTGGTATATGGCTTTACTTATCTAGTTCTAAGAATATGTTGGTATGCTGACTTAAATTTTTTTAAGAATGGTATTTTCATCATATTGATTAAAAAAAAGTAGGCTGTTGTTGGTGTCGAAAACTTATGATTATAAAGTGTACAAAGCCACATAGATGTATTATATATATAGTCCTGTAGTTGGCTGCTTTACTTTGATGAGAATGCTTAAATGTAGCACTCTATTTGGGTAGTATAGATGCTTCAGACATAAATGTGGGCAAAATATCCCCAAGGCTCTAAAGTGAACAGTACCATTTGTCAACAGTAATACTCTTGTGTAAGTCAGAGTCAGCTTCTGGCAAATGGAAGTTATGTTGTAATCTGTGGATACCTGTCAGTATGTTGCTATCAGACATTTTTAGATACTTCTATTTTTTTATATTGATAACAGGGAAAGGAAGTTTAACTTCAAGACACATAGTAATTAAGTCAAATGTATGAATATACATTATTAAAAGATTTGTAGCAAGTAACGTGAGCATATAGAAAGAAAATAGTAAGAATAGTAGAATAAGAGAAGAGGAAATCTGTAGTTGAAGAAAGAACAGTACACTTAGAAGAAAGAGAATAGAAAATAATCTCCATAGTTTAGAGAGGAAATTGTGGTAAACAATATTGAAGGTTTAAAGAAAGGGTAAAGAAGAAATAATTGTGCATTATGTTTTGCTAATATTCACACACTATGCCTAGATTTCCTTTGCCATTTGATTAACTGGAAGAGCAGAAGTGGTCTTTTGTTTCACTTCATTAGTTTTGCTTTCCTTTGGCAGTAGGATACAGTTAAGTTCATTTGAGGACTAATGGTTTTACTTTATTCTTTTAATTGGTATTGTTAAATTACTGTATATATGCTAGATAGGCATGTTTTTCTTTCTTTTTAGGTTTTTTAACAACAGAAGTAACTTGTTGGTATCATTGAAATGCACACTTAACTGAGAAAATTAGTTTCTTAAATTATTCTGAAGTTTTCATCTTTTATTTTTACTTGATGCTTTTATTATTAGGTGGTCTACATTTTGTTTCCTTGTTTTGTATTTTTCATTGTTTGTTTACATACTAGAAAACACACACACTCTCTCTCTCACACACACAAATACAAAAATCCTACCTGATTTTAACTTGCATTTTTTGTCATTGCGGAGTGGAGAAGCTTTGGAGTCAAACAGCGTGAATTCTGATTATGAACAATCTTGTAGCTGTAAGATCACGAATATAATAGTTTAAGCCTAAAATCTTAGTTTCTTCATTTAAAAATGGTTGTTATTGTAAGGATTGAATCAGTTGACACACACAAAATATTTTGCACAATACCTGTGTGGGTGTATATATTTGGTCAATGACAGTGCTTTCGCCTTTCTTCAGGTTAACAGAAATTTGAGCTATTCTTTTCATTTATGGAGAAAAAAAAGTTTTAATGAAAACTATGCATTGTCTAAATTTCAACACAAGTTTCAGGTTTTTTCTGATTCTGGCTCTGTTCATATTTTGAATTATTTTATATTTTTATAGCTTTCTATATATTGAAGGTTACCGATAGACGTATAAATTCTGTGATGTCTACTTGAGTTTCGATTATTTCTTCTCCCTTTTGAAACATGTTTCACTTCCAATTGTAATTTATTTTAGCATTGCTTTAGTCCCATAAATTAGTGCTATTTTGACTTTTCCTTTGAACTGGTTATAACATTTACCTGGTTCCTCATTGTTTGAATAGAATAAAATCTTTCACATGTATTCCTCTAATGAGAAGTCAAATTTGACCTTTAGGGAGATTATCTTATATTTCATATAATCAGTTTTTTAAAATATCTATCAGAAATGTATAAATATAAATTTTAAGAGTAGATTAGTTTATTAAATGCCTATTATGTGCAGCACACTAGTATTTTACTTTAATCATTTGATACTTGGGAAACATCCAACAGCCGATAATCAGCTCTACAAACACTGGTCTTTCATAATACCTAACTACTAAGTACTTTTGAATAAGGATTGATTGATGATTGTGTTTTTATAACCAAATACGATATTATTAGGACATGTTTTCCAATGTAAAGGATTGTGTTCTAGCTTTCATCGCATAGTGTCTTGAATATAGTGTTACTCTATAATTGTATTTCGAATGTATGGATTAGAGGAGTCCCCAAAAGAGCACAAGCACTTTTTCCTCTTAAGTGTCTCATCATGTTGTAATGAGTTTTAGAAGAAACTTTTTTT
Source organism: Eonycteris spelaea (assembly GCA_003508835.1). Taxonomy (NCBI): domain Eukaryota; kingdom Metazoa; phylum Chordata; class Mammalia; order Chiroptera; family Pteropodidae; genus Eonycteris; species Eonycteris spelaea. The sequence continues at coordinate 754,345 of PUFA01000357.1, read as the reverse complement.
TTTAAATTCATGTATATAATGGAGATGTAACATTATTTTTAAGTTCCATGTGTACAACATAATGATCCGATATTTGTAAATATTGCAAATAATCACAATTAGTCTAGTGAACATCTTTACCATACAGTAGTTACAGTTGTTTTTTTCTTGTGATGAGAACTTTAAAGATTTACTCTCTTTAGTAACTTTCAGATGTGAAATACAGTATTATTATATTCCCATGACTTAATCATTTTGTAACTGTGCATTTGATCTTTTGACCCTGTTCACCAATTTTCATCCACACCCCACCCTCTACCTCCGGCAGCCACCAATCTGTTCTTTGTATCTGTGAGGTAGTTTTCTTTTTTGTTTGTTTGTTTGTTTTATTCCAACATATGAGATTATATGGTATTTTTCTCTTTCTTATTTCACTTAGTATAGTGCCTCAAGATCCAACGATGTTGTCACAAAAGCAAATTTTCTTCTTTTTATGGTGAATAATATATAAATATATAATAAAATATTTAACATAATATGTATAATATGTATCATATATAATATATAATATTTGTGTTATAATATTATGTAATATATTATGTAACGTATGTTCCCACATTTTTTGTATTCATCCAATGATGTTTACTGAGGTTGTTTCATATCTTGGCTATTGTAAATAATGCTGCAGTGATCATGAGGGTGCATATATTTTTTTGAGTTAGTGTTTTTGTTTCCTTGGATAAATACCAAGAAGTAGAATTAATGGATCATATGGTTCTATTTTTAAAATTTTGAGGAACCTTCAAACTGTTTTCTGTAGTGGACTGTACTAATTTACACTCCTACCTACAGTTCTAGAGGTTCTTTTCTCTATATCCTCACCAACACTTTTTATTCTTGCCTTTTTATAATAACCATTCTAACAGGTGTGAAGTGTTATCCCTTTGTGGTTTTGATTTGCATTTCCCTGAGGATTAGTGATGATGGGCACCTTTTTCATGTATCAGTTGACTATCTGTACGTCTTTGGAAAAATGACTATTCAGATTCTCTGCCCAGTTTTTAATTGGATTTTTTTTACATCGATTGCATGAATTTTAAAAAATATATTTTTGGATACTAATCTCTAATCATATATATGATTTGCAAACATTTTCTCTCATTTAGTAGGTCGCCTTTTTGTTTTGTATGTTTTTTTTTGCTGTGCAGAAGCTTTTTTGTTTGATGTAGCTCCACTTGTTCATTTTTGCTTTTGTTGTCTTTTGCTTTTGATGTCTGAAAGAAACTCTTAAAGTCCAGTTTCCATAGACAGGAGCCCAAAACTGCCTTAGCATATCACTCTGCATATTCCTTTAACTTAAGTTTTGATATCTTTTTTTTCTACCCTTTGGAAAATTGCTTAGAATCTGTCTATGTTTGGTCACTTCAAGTGAGCAAGATTTAAGGAAAGCAAACCTAACATTTTAGATGGTAGCTTGGCTTAAAGATATTTATGATTTTCAATTTTTTTTTATGTTCTTTAAACTTCTAGACTCATTAGGTAAAACTCTCTGGATTTTATTAGTGTACTTCTCTTCTTATTTTTATTTATATTTTGGATGCTGTGGAGTTTTTTCCTGTTATGATAATAAATAAGCAGTGTTGAATTAAGTAGATTTTTTACAAATTTTCCTTTTCAAAAAGTTATATTAATATGTATTTTGTGTTGGTCGTGCTAGCAATCGATTATGAAGACTCCATGTGTTGTCTAGAAATTAAAACAGTTTTTTTTAGTCACTTGCTTAATTCTAAAAATCACTCATTACAAATTTGTGATATATGGTATTGCCTACCTAGTCCTTATGAACACACTATTATTCTCAAAGAAACAAGTAGCAGTAGAACTTTCATTAATAGGAGAACACTCTGGAGAATAATGAAAGATAACTAAAAGGGTAGAAGTTTCATCAATTATGTAATCCCTCTTTTATTAAAAAAGTAATCATTAGTGTTTCTTGTGTTCCTGCCTATTGTCCTTTTTAAAGCTATTATATATTTTTTTCTTAAATCTCTAACCTGGATATACTAGATGAATCTTGAAATCCATTAAATTATCCATTAAGTTATAAATCAAGGGGCATGTCCTGTAGAGAATCCTTGTATAGAGTTAATACTTTTCTAAACACTGACTTTTATTCTGTTTCTGTCAATTAAAAAAAAGTCTCCTTATTTATATTTACTAAGGAATCTTCAGATTTAGATATACTATTTGGATCTTCCAGTTTTCACAATATTTCTTTTCCATACATGAGTGATTTTGCTATCTATGTGATATTGAATATTCTCAACAATGAGCATCAAACAGGAAGGAGTGGGTTCATACTTAGACCTGAAAATAAATCAGTAGATTAGAGGACTTGAGAAGAGAATTTGTAAAAGCTAATTACTAGCCTCTAATGTACTTGTGAGATGAAAGAATGGTGGAAAGAAGCACCTGGGCTGGTAAGAGAGTGTTTGAAAGACAATTAAAGACCAAAAATATTTTTAACTTAAAAGCTATAAAATACATTTTTTTAACTGTTGACAAAGATAAATTTTCTGGGTATAGTTAAAAATGCATGGGTACTTACACCTGTTTCTTGTTTAGACTTTATAAAAGTTATGCTTATGGAAACAAAACAGAGCTGACCCACAGGCAGGATACTGGAAAAAAAAATTGCATACTGTTTGGAAACTTGTGTCTTTTGCTTGTGTGATGTTCTGACGTAGTGAGCTTTTTTTGTGTTTTAGAAGAGGTCCATCAATGAAAAATGATATACCCAGTGAATTTGCTAATTATCATTACAAAAGTTAAAGATGAAGAGCTGCCATTAATTGTACTTTTGATTAGCTTTTATAAGCTATAATGGAGTGTATGGCTTACCTTGTATCCTCTAAGTCATAGGGTGGAAATATTTTACATTTTGAAATGGAGCAAATTGTCTCTGTACTCTTACAACTTAAAATCAAGGAAACAAACAAAATATCCAAAGAAATAAATTGTATATATTTCTACATCTTAAAATTTTTTTTGGCTGAGTGTGGTGCTGTGAGTACATTTGACTTGAATTTAAATGTTTTAAACATGAAGACTTGACACCAGTCAACTGTTAACAGACCAGAGAATATTGTACAGTTTTGAAGCTTTAAAAATTATATCTTTCTGACTAGGTGAGAAGGTAGTAAAATTTTACATATTGGAAATTGTAGTTTTCTATTATTAAGCTTAAAAATTCCCATTAAGCAAAAATATATAGAACATGTATTCCATAAAAATTATGATATTTTGAATCTACAGATGTGGACATTATTTACCAATGCAGATTTTTTAGGGTGAGTTATTCTTATTGAATAGTCACTTGAAATTCAGTGAAGATGTATGTATCCTAACATAGCAAAAAACTTAGAGGTTACTGAAAAAATTCTAATTTCCCTTTAGAAGTTGATATCTTTATATGTTCCCTTTTCTTTCACAACTACTCATTTGTTTTCTCATTTTATTTTTAAAAGAGGATGTGAATTATGATATATTCAGTGAACATTTTATATTATCAAGTTAAGCAAATTTCAGAAAATCCCACTAATGTCTCATGTAAATTATAGTCATTTTAGGTTCCACTTTATGTTTGGAGTAGTATTGATGTGATTGATTAGCAGGATATCAGAAAGGCTGGCAACTTCAAATCTTGTGTTTGTCTGTTACTGATTCTTGACGTCTTTTCACAGAAGCATACTTTTTTGAGTAAACTTATTGGTATTATCTTTATTTTAGATTAGGGTTCTGCCCCCCTTATCTATGCAGAGCGTTTAATCTGTGGGGATAATGTAGCTCATGGGAGTTGAGTATTACAACCGGGAAGGGCATAGAAACAAGAATGCTTCAGTGTTATATTCTTTAGCATGTGTAATTATTTTTTTTTGTTATATTTAGGAATTACACTCATGTATCTAACATTTAACTTAAGAAAGAGAACATTACCATTTCTAGTGCTCTTCTTCTGTTCTATTCCTGTGCTTTCCCCCAGAGGAAACACGATAATAAATATTTGCTATCGTTTCCTTGTTTTTGTAAAAAACACTTTTTTTGTGTATATATATGTGTGTGTATACATATATATTATATACACATATGTATGTGTATATAAATATATATGGAGTTTTGCTTGTTTATGTGCTTTATAAAAATGGGTTAATAACTGTGTGTACATTACTGCAATTTGTTTTCACGCAAGTTTATATTTCTAAAACTCATCAGTGTTTTTGCATATACCGGTACTTCTGCATATACTTTTAATTCCTTTATTTTCACTGAAAAAAAAATTCTAATGTATGATTTATGCCTCTGCTTATTTAACCTTTTGACTGTCAATGGGTATTTATGCTGTTGTCACTTATTTGCTGTTATGAACAGACTTCTAGGGCTATTCTTAACACATGTTTTTGGTGATATCAAGTCTTTATTTAGCACTTTTGAATAGGGAAGACTTCTGTTGAGACCAAGTATTTTTCCCCTTATGAGTAATTCTTTGGATCTCTCGTTTTTTTTTCTATTATATACTTTCTTTTTTTGCTCTTTTCTTTTGAGTTTTATTTTTACTTACAGAAAACTGCAAGAAATGGACAAGTAATTCTCATATACCCTTCATCCTTTTTCTTCAAATGTTAACATTTTACATTTACTTATTCTTTATTCTTCTTTTCTCTTATCCTCATTGTCTTCTTTTTTCTTCTTCTTCTCAATGTTTGTTTAGCATCCTTTCTGTTCTTATATTGAGCCTATATAGTCAAAATATTGGGTCCCAAAGTAACTTAGGTTAGTTCTTACCTTCCAACCTTGTAATGTGATTAGATTATTTATTTGAAATATGGTTTAGTTCATTCATTGCTCTTTGTATTCCGTTTTAGGGTTTAATCCCCATATTCCCCTGGCAGTTGATTTTATTTTTATTTTATTGAGTATGTGAAACATTGAAATGGGTCTGAAACTCAGAATCCTTAAAAAGTACACTCAGTGAAGAGATATTTCTCACTATTCATTTCTTTTGTCCCTCCACTTCATTTCACCTATTCATCTCATGAGTTTTGGCTTTAAGTTCCTGTTTGTCCCTTATGACAAATGTATCTGTATCTTTTTATATAGTACAGGGCTATTTGTATGTTTTCTTTTTGGTGAATTGTTCACATTTTTTGCCCATTATTCTATAGGCTGTTTTTTGCAATCTCTTTGTCCCCAAGTTTTAAATAGTCTTTATATATTTAGGAATATTAGCCCTTGTCTGTGATACATATTGCACATATCCTTTTTTTTTAAGTTTGTCAGTTGTTTCTTGATTTTATTTAAGATAATTTTTGACAGAAAAAAAAAAGGTTTTTATATCCATTGTCAAATTTGTTAATCTTTTATTGTATCCAGATTTGAGTCATAGTTAAAGAGTACTTTTTTTATGCCCAAGGTAAAGAGGAGCTCATATTTTCTTTTAGTACTAATATGTCTCTTTTCAATCATTTTGATCTCTGATAGATTTGGAGTTTATTTATTTTTATCTAGTGTGAGGTTAGAGTCTAATTTCATCTTTTTTCAAAGGGATAATCAGTTGCCCTGGCACTATTTATTAACCAGCCCATCTTTTGTTGGAGTGATTTTCAGGGCCACTTCTCTTATATGCCTAAGTTTCACATCTGTGTGAATCTGTGTCTGGACTTTCTGTCCCATATATTCGCTGCATCAAATAAGTACACTTTTTAATTATAATGAGTGTCTCATGTTTTAATATAATTGAATATAGTACATCTAATAAGGTCAGTAGTATGTTTTAATATAATTTAAATTAGCATATTTTAGTAGGACGGGGCTGGTATCCTTATACTTTTCTTTTTTTTGTATTTTCTATTTTTTGCATTTTTAAATTAGACCTTTTTTACTTATTCCATGTGATGTTTAATGGCCATTTGTCTGCCTCCATTATAAATAGCTTATTGATACTTTTATTGGAATTGTATTTAGTCTATAAATTAACTGAAGGAGTATTAGATCTTTATGATGTTTAGTTCTCTATCCAATTATAGGGATACATTTACACTTGTTCAGATCTACCTTTGGGTCTTTTGAAAGTATTTTAAAGTTTTCCTCACATTTTCCACTAAATTTATTCCTAAGTGTTTTATTTTTCTTGTTGCTATGGAAAATAATATTTTCCCTAATATTATATCCTCTAAATATTTTTACATGTGAATGCTATTCATTTTTTTATTTATTAAGTTTATATTGTGCTACTTTACAGAATATGTTTATTAGATCAGTAGGAGCATTAGTTTATCTTCTTTTCTTCTGTTTATGCTTTTTTTTTTTTTAATTTTACTTGTCTGATTGCATTGGCTCATGCCTTTAGTGCAATGTTAAATAGTATGGAGATAATAGGCATTCTTGTCTTGTTCCTAATCTTAGCAGAAACACCTTTTTTTTTTCTCCACTAATTAACATTCTGACTTTAGGACTAAAGTCTATATGTTTTATTGTGTTAAGAAGGTATCCATCGATTCCTGTTTTCTTGAGTGTTTTTAAAAATACTAATATAAATATTTGTTTTTACCAAAAGTATTTTCAGTTTTGGAGATAAACATCATTTTTCTCTTTAAGTCTGTTACTATGGAATATTATATTACTGAATTTCCTAATTGTGAAACAGCTTTCATTCCTGGAACAAGACTTTTCATTGTATATCACTTTTTCTGTATGGTGTTGGATTCTATTAACTAATATTTTATTTAGAACTTTACCTCATTATTTTTAAGTGATGCTCTAATGATCTGTAATTATTTTTGTACTGTCTTAATCTGAATTAGCCTTTAATGTTATGTTATTGTTCTGTAAGCTAATGAAGGTTTTCCTCATTTTTAATTCTCTAGAATAACTTTAGAGCATTGGTATTACCCATTTTTTGAATTTTCATAGAAATTCTCTTGAAATGCTTTCTCAGTGGGGTAGTTACCTGATAACTTTATTTTTTCCAAGGAAATAGATCTATTTTTAAACATATATTTTTAGTTGTAATCAGATCAACTTTTTGTGAACTATATTTCTGTGACAAATTGTTCATTTATCTGGATTTTCAAATTTATTAAAAGTTTACAGAGGAGTTTTATGATTTTTAAAAAAATTTCTTGTTTTAATTATGTTCCTCTTGTCATTTAATTTGTGTATTTGTACTTTTGTCCTTTTATTGTTACTAAGTTCACTACTATTTTATTTTTTTAGAAATTTGGTATTTGGATTAATTAGATCTTTTTTTCTTAATGCGTCACTATCTGCATTATCTTTATATTTTTATTGTGCTCATTCAGTTTTTTTGTTTCTATTTAGTTTATGAGCTAGAAATTTAAATCACTTATTTTTTAATAGATTTTAGCATTCAAAGCTATAGGTTTTTTTCTAAACACTATTTTAAATGTAACCTATAAATTGATATGTAATGTTTTAAGATTATTATTTCTTTAAAAATTGTAATAAATTGACAGTGGGAAATTAAAATTATATTATGATTAGGTAGGTAGTGGAGTAGGTGAAAATATTCTCAGAAAAACTTTTTTTGAATGTTGTTAAATGATAAAAATTTCAATGACAATTGCCATTTACTAAATGTTTACCATGAATCTATCTGGTACAGCAGTTTATTTACATTAGCTAATATAAGTGGTGTAATATTTTGAGTACATATTATGTCCTCATTTTCAGAAGAAGCAGTTGTGGTTGTGTGTAATTTGCCCAAAGCTGTATAACAAGTAAGTGGTTACTGTTGAAATTTGAATCCATTTCTGACTCCCTAGCTATAGCTTTTACTTAAGCAGTAATATTATGAGGTCACAGAGGTATTGAACAGTATGGCATACTCAGGGAACTGTTAGTAACACAGCATGACTGGAATGAAGGCAGCACTTAATCTTATCATTTCTGACTTGGGCAAAAATTCTTTGAGATACTTTTAACTAAAATGGAAAATATGAAGCAAAGCAGATTTATATAAGACAATGGGTAAGTTTGATGTATCTACTAGATTGCTAAATGGGACTGTCTGGTAGTTAGATGAGAATATGCATCTGGAAGTCTGCAGAGTGTTAGAGTTAGAGATGTGAATTTAGGTGTCGTTAGCTTATAAGTGATCATTAAATAATGGGTTTCAAAAGTGGTAAGAATATGTAAATATTGATAAGACCAGAGTGTGTAGGAAACTGAATTTTAAGATTGAATGGGGAAAGACCCTGAAAAGGAAACAAGAAAAAGAGGTTAAAATAGGAAGAGGAAATCTAGTATAGTGGTTCTCAGGTTCCAGGGGAAGAGTTGCAAAGTAAAGGGAGGGTCTTGTATTATGTGCTGTGGAGAACTAAAGGAAGAATAAAATAAGATGTATTCACTTGGTTTAATAGTAACTGAAGGGAAAATTAATGTCTTAATTGATGGGTCCAGTGGAGCGGTGAGGATTGGGTGAAGAAGAAAATTGAGACAAAGTCATTTGGAGATAGGACATTGACTATGAAGGGAAGTGTGATGGGTGGTGATAGCTAGTGGAAATAGCTAGTGGAAAGTGTGAGGTGAATGCCTCCCTTGCCCTCTTTCTACTCTCCTCCCTCAACCTCTCCCTTCGCCTTCTCCTTATTTAGCTCTTATTTCTACTTTCCCTTCCTCCTTTCCTTTATTTTACCCACTTTCCTTCCTTTTTTCCATGATGTGATATACTTGAACATTTAATTTTACAGATTGAGAATTTAACTTTGGTCAGCATGACATTTTGTCTTAGATTTTGGCTATAATTGTAAAGACATAAAGAGATCTTAAAATGTTCTGTACTAGATCAGAATTATATTTTTAAGTTTCTTGAACCCAGGCTTCTAGTGACACATGCCCTTTATGCCCAGAAATAAACATACTTGTCCAACAAATTTTAATCTTTGAAATAATAATGAAAATAATATCGACACAGTGCCTAAAGCTTTACATATTTTAGTCAATTTAAACCTCATCAGGAATTCTATGCCGATTTTACAGATGTGGAAACTGAGGAAAGTTAGTAAACTTGCCAGTTGTTCTATACCTGCTACGTCAGTATGGTTCCAGAGTCTATGCTCTTAATAATGCTCTTTCTATACTATAGTACTTATTTTCATGCCTTTAAAATTAGTAATATTTATGCTATAAATTATAACTTAGAAGTTAGAACATTTTGACACTTTATAGAAATCTGTTAGCATATGGAATAGTAAAGATCAGGGAAAAAAAGTAATTTCTAAAAAAAGATAGATCAAGTACAAACATGAGTTGAAATTCCAGTTTTCTGTATTAAAACAGTGAAATTTATGAGAGAAGCTAAAATAACCTTATTCAGTATGGCACATGGTGTTTTAAAAAACACAATGTTGCTATAAAAGTATGTATAAGATAATTAAATGATTTCATAGGGTGCCAATCAGAAATTAATATATTCTTTAGTTTATTGATACCTAATGACTGTATAAATGTCTTTCTTCAGGCAAAAATGCAATTTCCATTGTGAGCTGCCTTCCAGAATTTATGGTAGAACTTCGCTGACGTTGCCACTGATGCCAATGTGGAATAAAGGTCTTTATAATTTAGAAAGTCAAAACATACAAATGGATTAATGCTAAAAATTTACCCTTCTGAAACTTTAAACACATAACACAAATAAATGTATTTGAATTTTTAGAAAGAACATTTGAAAATAAAGTAATAGAATCTGTTTATTTTGCCTTCAATATTTTTGTCTTATTTCATGCTTGACAATTGACTTTCCTTACATGACCTTTGTATAGAACCCTAATCACAATCTAATAATATTTTGTTGTGAAACAAATTACTGAATTGTATTTCAACATAACTTTTTTATGGAAACAATTCAGCAATCTAAAATTGACTTTAATATGAAAAATCTCTTGTTGAAAAAGAAGTTAACACAGACACAGTTAGTTATTTTAAAATAAGTGTTCTTCTCCTTAGCTCACTTTATTGTAATAAATAATTGATTTGACTTGCCTACTGGGTCATAAGGTCATTGAGTACATGGATTCTTGTCTTGCTTACTGCTGTCTTCTCAATGCCTGGCGCCTGTGCCAGGCAATAGTGGGCATCCTAGTGCTTTTGCTTAACTAACTTGATAGATATTATGTTTGAATACTTTCTCTAAGTTGAAAATGCACTTCTTATGGTAATGTGTCAGTATGTAAACACTAAAACATTATTAAATTGCTTTATTTGCCTGGGTTTCATGTGGAAATGTCATGTTAAATTTAGAAACACTAGTTTTAGATTTCAGGTTATGGTCTTTGAGGAATGGTCATGGAATCTTCACTTTTCATCTTTTTGCTTTTATTTCCTATACCTTCTCCCCATTCCTTTCCTCTACTCTCTTCCCTTTAATCTGTTCTTTATTTTCTCTTTAACAATCTTTTTGTTGTTTTCTTAGTCTCTGGAGTCCATCTTTCTCCAGCTTCTCCTGCAATTGTCCTGGACCATGACCACTCTCCTCCTCCAGTTGATTGCCCTCTTCTGAGCCCATCATTTCATCACCAGAGATTACACATGCAGACAACAGCATTGTCAGTCAAACTGTTCCTAAAGCACAGGTAAAGGCAAGTGTATTTTTATAGGAAATTTGCATACTTAACAAAATTTCACACTGATTTTAATTAAAGCTTTGAAGATTTTCTGATTTCTTTTTTTAAACTCTCTGAAATAGTTCAGTAGATATTCTAACTTTGAAGCTAATATATAGAATTAGAAAAACTGAATAATATGTTTGTTTTGTGGCACAACTGCAAAGTAATTAATGTTTATTGGTTCAAATATTTATTGTTCCAGGTATTGTGCAAGATTCTGGAGTTAGTCTAGATTTCCAAAGTGCTATACACAATCTCAAATCACCTGTTATTTTTACTAGAAAGTTTTGATCAGTTATAGGTTATTGATAACTTTAAATTCTGATTTACAGTTTAAAAATGTTAGTAATTTCTGAGTGTGAGTGTAAATTCAGGAACTGGTATCAGATGTGTCTATACTTAATTATATAATTTTAAGCATAAGAAAAAGGTTTTTTAGTGCTTTCCTGCAAAATAACAAATGCTTTAAACTCTAAAGTTTAGAGGAAGTTTTGTGTCTTACTACAAAGGTCAGGTTGTTGTTAACAGTTAGAGGTCTGTTGATTTACTTAAAGGGTGAAATAATTTCAGAACCCTTGCTACAACTTAATTTCCAAATGTGGTTTCTGTTGCCCTTTGGACGTTTTCATTATTGGTACAGTGTAAACTTTCTCCTCTGTATATATTTTTTTTAATGTGGTTTAGATTCAGCAATCAACACACACTGATCTGGATATCTCACTTTTTCCATTGGGTTTAACTGATGAGAAAAGTAATGGAACAATTGCCCTTGTGGATGATTCTGAGGATCCTGGTGCCAATGTATCAAACATACAACTTCAGCAGAAAATTTCAAGTCTGGAGATTAAACTCAAAGTTTCTGAAGAAGAAAAACAGAGAATTAAAAAGGTGTATTTACATTTTTTCTAAAGCAATAAATGTTTAAATTGCACATTCTGGAAATTCGATATAATCCCAATCTCTGATTAAAAACTCTTTAGTGGAAAAGGTATTGTCCTCCCTTGGCTTTAAGTTTAAGTCAGTCGTATGAATTTACCACTTACAAGTCTTTGATAGGAAATCTCTAGTCTTAAATGTGTACTTTTCTAAAAAAAAATATGAACATCTTTTACTAGATGTTTTTTTCCCTCTAATTAATGCTTTCCTTTTGGTTTACTTTTATGTACCTTGAAAGCAAGTAGTCTTGTATTTGTCATAATGATTAGGACATTTGTAACATGTCCTTTTCCTATAAGAAGTCAGGCATTATGGGATATTTGACAGTGTACTTCTTCGTACTTAAGTATAAAAGCTGTTTTAGTAAATTATTTATGTTCTCATTTCTGTTCCCTACAAATAGATCTATAAAAAATACCTTAGCAAATTTATAGAAAGTGTATGTAGAGGTAGATTGTGTTGATTTCAGTTAGTCTAATTAGATGCTTTTATTCATTTATTAAGATGAATAATTTTAGTGTTTTATCAATGTTTGATATTGGGCTGGAGAGTGAACCATAGCTCTCTAACATAGTTGAAATACTGCCTATGAGTTCTTACTTTACCAAGTATTTTTTGGTATGCTCATTGAAAAAACTAAATATATTTTATGCTATTAAGTATTACATAATTTGTGCTTGAATTTTTCTTTTAGGATGTGGAATCATTGATGGAAAAGCATAGTCTCTTGGAAAAAGATTTCCTTAAAGAAAAGGAGCAAGAGGCCATTTCTTTTCAAGATAGATACAAAGAACTTCAGGTAAACTGAGTGTATTTAAAATTTAATCTGTGAACCTTTGGTGAAGGATGCAACATAACTTCAGAAAGTGCTCAATAAATACATTATGAATGAGGGATCAGATACTTAAATATGTAAAGTATTGATCAACATGGTTGAAATTAGTGATAAATGCCATTTTGAAAGGTATAAATCTGCAAGAAGCTATGAGGGTTAGTTGTTCAAGACTCAATTTGGTGAAAAATATTGTTTGATGGATAAAATTTGGGAACTGGATATTCTGATTCTTCTTATTTGATCACGTTTGAACAGAGTTTAGAATCCTGTAAACCCCAAATGGAGATATTTAACCTTTTTCATAAAATGTCTCCTTCTCATCCTCAAATTTTCTTATTAAACTTTTTTTTTTCTTTTCTGTAGGCTTCCCCATCTTTGTAAATGGTGACTATCTACCTATTCTAGTTGCTAAGGCTGAAACCCACATTTATTCCTTTTTGTACTACTTGTCTGTTCCTTCAGGAAAACCTGTTGGTTCTACCTTTAAAATACCCAATTTTTACTGTTTATTATTATGGTCACTGCTACCAATCCATTCTTATTTCTCCCTTGGAACACTAAAGTATCTTATAACTAGTCTTTATGCCTCTGTCATTGCCTTCTTACAGATTATTCTCCACATTGCAGCCACTGTGATCTGTTCAATATTTAAAGATGATTATGTCATTTCTCTGCTTTGAAACATTCAGTGGCTTCTCTTTTCACCAAATTAAAATTCAGTGAGTCCTTAAAATGGTTTGCAAGGCTCTATATTCTTTTATCCTTTTTCTTGTCTTTTCCGTGCCTCTTTCTCCTCAGTCATTTTGCTTTATCTCCATATCTGGAACACTTTTCCTTTAATTTCCTGCACTTTTTCTTTTTTGTATTATTCAGGTCTCCATGCAGATTTTTTAGACAATACTGACACCTCTTACCAACCTTCTCCTATTATGTTGCTTTTCTCCATAGCACTTTTTGTCTGACCAACTATATATTTACATGTTTATTTGCCTAGATCATTTTAATAGTCTCCTCAGTGGTCCTCTGACTTTTATACTTGCTCTTCTCCTTCACGAGTTTTTATTTCAGTAGGTAGAGTAGTGTTTTTTAAAAATGTAAATCAGATCACTTTCTAGCCTCAGTTCTCGTTCTCCTTTCAATGTAAATATTCTTCCTTCTCCACCTTTTCTAGCTTTCCCACAGCTATTTACTTACAACAGACTTCATAATAAGGTCCAGGTGAATGTGTGAGCCTGTCGTATTCCTTGGCTGTTGGAGTGGTGAGTGGAGGGAAATGGCTTATGTTTAGTCACAGTCTCTCTACCAGAAATGCCCTTCTTCCAGATATCTGCATGGCTCTGTTAAAAATTATGCAAAACATAACAGGACAAACAAACAGAGACTCATAGACATGGACAATAAACATGAAAATAAGGAAAAGGCTGAACAGTGTGTTCTTTCAATGTTCTATGGGGACATTGTTTAATAGACCTATCCAAGGATTATTTAGGAGAATGTACTTTATTTGACTGATGGTTTGCTATTGATTAAAAGTCTCAGATGTTTTGATGTTGCATGTTAATAATTTTTTCCCCAGAGGAGATGCAAATAAATTCTGTCTGTTAGAAAAGATAACTTCAAAGAGTATAGTTTATTGCCCTATAGAGAACATTCACTCTTTCTTAGTCTAACAATCCGTTATTTAAATTTGTACCACACACACACACAACACACACACACACACATATCTCTCTTCAAATGCTCTTTGAACCATTCTTAACTTCTTATTCATTTAGTCTAAAATGATTTATTTATTAATAAATAAGTAGAATAAATCTTTGGCATACGTTCGATTTATATGAATCACATTTTAACTTTTCAAAAACTGTTCATTAACAACTCTCAGTGAACTCTTGCTTCCTTCAGATACCTGCTCCAATGCGACCTTCTTGTGGAGGCTTTCTTTGACCATGCTATAGAAAATAAGAAACATACATATGCTCAGTGTTCCATAGTGCCCCCCCCTTTTTTTGTACTTCTTTGACCCTCCTCATAACATTAATCTCTACCTATTATTTCATTTTGATATGGTTATTTTTTGTTATCCTCCCACCAGCATGTAAGCTCTATGAGATTAAGAACTTTCCAGTACCAAGAGCAATACTTGGCATGTAGCGTGGGCTTAATTAACATTCTTGAATGAATGAATGAACTGATATAATGTACCCTGCTCACCAAGGGCTAATTACATTGTGCAAGGCCACACTTACAGTCCCATATTTGGAATTATGGTGCCTGAATACTGATAGAACTTTGTATGGGAACAGTAACATACCTGAGAGATCATCTAGAACCTGTCCATGTATCCCTTGAGCTTTTCACAGTGAAGACCAATTTAAATGCCAAAGGGCATTATCATTGTCTACTGCTTTTACTCTTAATAGCGCTAATTTAAGAGTAACAACTTGAGTTAAATTTTAAAAGATATTCCCTTTTTACAAGATGCAGTACTTCCAAAGAAATCTTTTCTCCCCCAGATGATCTTACTGTAACACCAAGAAGGGTCTTTCTTCTTTTTATACCATGTGAATAAATGAATAAACTAACTTATGAATATTTTATCACCTTGGCTGAATAAGTGATAGAAAATGTATTAGAAAGTCTAATACCAAACTGAACTCAAGGGCAGGCATCCTGTTTAGCTTATACAGATTTGCCTTACATCGCTTTTGAAAGTTCACCTTACACCGCTCACTTTTATGAAAGACCTACATTAATACCTGTTTCTGCGAGCTGAAAGAAATCCAGAGAGGATTTTCTTCTTTTATTTAAAAAATGGCAAAATGGGATAATAGTGGTCAGCGTTCGTTTTGCAGCAGCCGTTATGAAGGCAACACATACCCTGAGCTTGAGAGTGGCCCCTCCAAGCTCCTTCCTAGGAACCACACTGGCTTTGAACTGTGTGTGTGTGAGCATCTGTGCGTTATCTTCATCTATTTTGTGCGTCCGTTAGCGAGATGTGTCCTACGATATCAAAAAAGCCTAAGCGATCTCGTAAGGGTGTTAAACTTAACTTGAAACTGAGCATAATTAATTACATTTAGGTTGTGGTGAATGAAATAAAAATATTGTGTGTGCATTGAATTTTGGGCCTGGGAACATTCAGAAAAATTCCACATATATTAATGGTAATTGTTTCTTCCCTTACTGCCTTTCAGATTTAGCAAAGGTTTCACAGGAACGTCCTAATTTCAGATAGTGGGGAAGCCTGTATGTCACTGCGCCATCTCTGAGACACTTCTTGTTCTGGACTTCTTATTTTGTTTGTTTTTCAGCCTGTTTTCTCTCTGTTCAGATTGAGTAATTTTTATTCTTCTGTCTTCTAGGTTCCTGATTTTTTCCTCTGTCCCTTCCATTCTGCTGTTGAGACAGTTTTTGTTGTTTATTTGGTTATTGTATTTTTAGTTCTTAAATTCCCACTTGGTTCTTTATATCTTCTATCCTTTACTGAAACTCTGTTTTTTTCCATGTTTCAATCATGTTTGTAATTTCTTGTTGAAGCATTTTTGTAACGGTTGCTTTAAAATTCTTGTCAGATGATTCAAACATTGATGTCATCTCAGTATTTCTGTCTGTTCATGGTTCAGATTTTTCTGATTTGTGGTATGATGAGTGATTTTTAATTATATCCTATGCATCTTGGTATTTTGTATGACACCTTGTTTAAATCTTGTATTTGAACAGGCCTCCTCTGAACTGCACAGGTTGGGGAAAGGTGGGTATCACTTTGTTAATGTGGGATAAAATGACAGGTTTCCCACTCAAGGTGCCTTTGGCATATTGGGGCTGAAGGGTGCCTCCTTATTTCTGGGAAAAAATGAATTTCAGGATCCCCCCTAACCTTGGCTGATAACCACCCTGACTGGGAGGAGGAGAGGGCCTTGGTAGCTGTTCCCTGTGTGCTTATCCGAACACCACAGAGTCAGGAGGCTTTGTTGCTTCTGAATGGTTGTAAAAGTTCCGACTCCCCACTCAGCTTCTTCTGACACAGGAAAGGAGGGGGAGAGGTAGCCTCCTTACCTCTGGATGGGGGTGCAAGACCTGAAAACACCTCCAAACCACACGGTTTCCTTTGTTGCCACTTCACAGGGCAGCCAGGGTGGCACTTTAGAACTGGGTGGGGATGGAAGTCCGAGCTCAGCACTTCCCTTTGCTCACAGAGCTGGAGGTGGGGTCATATTTTTTTCTGTGGGACATGGCTATCACAGGTGTTTATTATCTAAAAGTTTTCTGTTCTACCCCTTTCACGGTACTTTGGCTAGAGAGGGATGGCTTTTCTTATCCAATCATCAAGTCTTTGCGGTAAATGCTCAGTAGAGGGATTGCTGGATCATATGGTAGGTCAATTCTTAGTGTTTTGAGGAACCTCCATACTGTTTTCCATAGTGGTTGTACCAATTTGCAATCCCACCAGCTGTGTGTGAGGGTTCCTTTTTCTCCACATCCTCTCCAACACTTGTTATTACTTTTCCTGTTGCTTATAGCTATTCTAACAGGTATGAGATGGTATCTCATTGTGGTTTTGATTTGCATTTCTCTCTAGCCAGTGATGTTGAACATCTTTTCATATATTTGTTGGCCATTTATATGTCCTCTAGAGAGAAGTGTCTGTTCAGGTCCTCTGCCCATTTTTCGATTGGATCATTTGTTTTTTGTTCTCATTGAGTTGTATGAGTTCTTTGTGTATTTTGGATTTTAGGACTTTATTGGAGGTGTTGCTCGCAAATATATTTTCCTATTTGCATGGTTGTCTCTTTACCTTGTTGATGGTTCTTTTGCTGAGCAGAAGCTTTTTAGTTTGATGTAGTCTCATTCATTTATTTTAGCTTTTAAATCTCTTGCTTTTGAGGTCAAATTCATAAAATCCTCTTTAAGTCCAAGGTTCTTGAGTTTAGTCCTGTGTTTTTTTCTATGTATTTTATTGTTTCAGGCTTATGTTCAGGTCTTTAACCATTTTGTGTTAATTTTGGTGTGTGGGATAGACAACAGTCTAGTTTCATTCTTTTGCAGGTGGCTTTCAGTTTTCCCAGCACCATTTATTGAAGAGGCTTTCCTTTCTCCACTGTATCTTTTTGGCTTTTTTGCCAAAAATTATTTGCCATATAAATATGGGTTTACTTCTGGACTCTCGATTCTCTTCCCCTGGTCAGTGTCTATTTTGCTGTGAACACCGTGCTATTTTGATTACTGTTGCTTTTAGTATAATTTGAAGTCGGCAGAGTGATGCCTCCAGCCTCATTCTTTTTTTTGGATGCTTTGGCAATTTGGATCTTTTGTATTTCCATACAAATCTGATGTTTTTTGTTGTTGTTATTTCTTTAAAAAATGCCAATGAGATTTTGATGGGGATTGCATTAATCTGTATAATGCTTTAGGTAATATGGTCATTTTAACTTGTGTTGATTCTTCCAATCCAAGAACATGGAATATCTTTCCATTTCTTTGTATCTTCTTGATTTCTTTTAATAGTCTTGTAGTTTTCATTATATAGGTCCTTCACTTTTTCGTTAAATTTATTCTAGGTATTTTATTCTTTTTGTTGCAATTGCAAAAGAATTATTTTTTCCACTTCTTTTTCTGACACTTCATTATTAGAGTATAGGAATGCTATGGATTTTTGAACATTGATTTTGTATCCAGAGACTTTACTGTATTTGCTTATTGTTTCTAGTAGTGTTGTGTGGAGTCTTTAGGTTTTCTATATAGAGAATCATGTCATCCGCAAATAGTGACAGTTTGACTTCTTATTTCCTATTTGGATGCTTTTATATCTTTCTCTTGCCTGATTGTACTTGCTAGGACCTCCAATGTTATATTAAATAACAGTGACTATAGTGGACAGCCTTGCCCTGTTCCTGATCTTAGAGGGAAGGTTTTATTTTTCACTATTAAGTATAATGTTGGCTGAGGGCTTGTCATAAATGGCCTTTATTATATTAAGGTACTTTCCTTCTATACCAATTTTGTTAAGTGTTTTGATCATAAATAGGTGTTGTATCTTGTCAAGGTTTTTTCTGCATCTATTGATATGATCATATGATTCTTATTTTTCTTCTTACATTTTTAGAAAATATAATGCACAGGCCTTTTAGCTGTATTTATTGAGAAAAATTAGGGGAAGAGTGCATCTACTTTCATTTTAGTCTGGAAGTAAGATAATGAGGAACATTTTAAATTTTAAACATTCTATTTTTGTAGCTATAGCAGAAAATTAATTTCAAACATAAAATATATTAATTTAAAGCAGGTATTTTTGAGTAATTTTTTTTAAGGAACACAGATTGAGTAATCAGTTCATAGAATCACTGATAGAGGAGAGTAAATATAGATAACTCAAAGTGAGTGATAATCCATAAATCTTTATCTGCTTTATACTTACCTAGTTTGTGCAAACATAGGCATATGCATTAGACTTTCTGGAAATACATTTTTGAGAAAAATATTTAAATTGTGTTCTAAAGACCTGATTCAACAAGAATTTAGAAAAACTTGGTCTTTACTATATGACCTTTCTATAATCCATTTCTTTCTGGAGGTATAGCCTTTTTTTCAAACTGGTACAAAGTTAGTTCTGTCTAATAATTTCTTAGAAATATGAGATGTGATTAAGTTTGTGAGCATCAAAGGAGGCCACTGTATGCTAAATATGTATAGGATAAAAAATTAGCAAAAGTGAGGTTTCGAATAGCGGATATTAAATTTCTTGCTTGAATGTACAGTTTGCGAGTCATCTCTCAGAGAGTAAAATATATTTGTTATATATTTCCTGTAGAGTATAGCAATCCATATATTTTTTATATTAAGGCATATATGACATATAGGTCTTCTAAATATTTATGGAGTTTCATAAAATAGAAAGTTTTATTTTTTAATATTTATGTTGACAGTGATAAACTATTGGTGCCTGTCACTCTTGGTATCCTAAGTACCAAGAAGATAGTACTGACAAGACTAGATTAAATTAGTTGAGAAAACTTTCTCCTTAAATAACATTTGTATATATATGTATTTATAAGAATATGCTTCTCGTGGACAACGTGAACAATACAGAACCCCCCCCCCCAAATTTAGATATATTTATTACCATGAAAAATCCAGGTATTTTCATGTTATCTCCAAATATAGGGCCTGAATTTTCAATTTTGTAAATTAACCTACCTCCACTTAGGCTGGTGTTGGGTGTGCCTTTGTCAAGATTTTAGTCTGACCAGAGAAAGAGTACTTAACGAATGGAATGTTTGTCGAACCGTTAAACAAACTTTTTAAAAAAAACACAGCTATTACAGAGAATTCTCACAGTGTTGTTTTATGTGATATGGAGTAATTACCGGGTTAGGTGGAGGTTTGTGAATGCGCCCGTAGCAGAAGGAAATAATGAGTGGGGTGAACTCTGCAGCACAATGGGGCCATGCACTACCTCTCCTTTCCTGTTCCGTCCAGGGTGTGTGACGAACCAGAGGAAGAAGAGTGAGTCATGCTGCATTTGTCAGAGGTAGCTATTTAGAGGACTTTTAATGAGTAGAGAACTCATTTTAGTGAAGCTTGGATTCGTTTCTTTTGTCGTCTTTCTCACACTCCCATGGCAGGTCAGTTCACCTGGTGATGAGCGCTGAAGAAGCTTGGCAGCTTATCAAATCACACATCGCACAATGTTACCATATTTAAAAAAAGTCCGTGAACAGACCCAGCTAGTTATTAAATTATCATCTCTGATAATTATCCCTGTTGGTAGCTTTGGCTAGTGTTGGGAATTTATCTGTATAAACTTTTAAAAGACTAGGCCTGTTCTTCCAAATGCTGTTTTCTGCTGAAATACCTCTCGATTATAGTATGTTGATTATTTTGTTTGAGAATTTAATTTTTAAAAAAGTTATGTAAAAATCCAGTGTTTCAGAGTACCTTAAAATTGACTTCACAAATGGATTTATACTGTTTCAGATTACTCCCTATGTTCTGTTGTTTTCACTGATTGCATTATTTAAATATGAATAGTCTCACATTTTTGTGTACTATTTTTTTTTGATCTGAAGAATTTATTAAAGTATAGAAAGTCTGAACCACATTTTGAGAAACAACGCTTTAAAAATTCCAAAGAATTTTGGAAAAAACTGTGTTTAGTTAATTGAATCGTTTGTGTGTGTATGTGTATGTGTGATAGCCAGGTGCCTTTTATTTTTTATTTTATTTTTTAATTAATTAATTTATTTTTAATTCTTTAATGTCACCATGTATTTGACCTTTTCCCCCATCTCCCTCCCCCCTTCCCCTGCCCTCTAGTAACCACTAGTCTGTTGTCCATGTCCATGAGTCTTTGTCCTGTTTATTTGTTGCTTTTAGGTTTATATCCCACATATAAGTGATATCATGTGGTTTTCAACTTTTCTGTCTAGCTTATTTCACAGCATGATTATCTCGAGGTCCATCCACATTGTCGCAAATAGCATTATTTCATCTCTTCTTATGGCTGAGAAATATTCCACTGTATATATGTACGACAGCTTCTTTATCCAGGCATTTATCATAGGACACTTCGGTTTCTTCCATGTCCTGGCCACCGTTAATAAGGCTTCTGTGAAGATTGGTGTGCAAATATGTTTTCAGATAAAAAGTTTTCAAGTCTTTGGGGTAAATATCCAGTAGAGGGATCATATGGTAGATCAATTCTTAGTTTTTTGAGGAACCTGCATACTGTTTTCCATAGTGACTATACCAATTTGCAGTCTCACCAGCAGTGTATGAGAGTTTCTTTTTCTCTGCATCCTCTCTAGCACTTGTTATTACTTGTCCTGTTTTAAAGTGAATGCTAGTCAAGTATTGGACACTTGGGCCCTTAGCCAGAGGCTGCTGTGATAATTGGTCTTTATGGTATTTGGTTAAAGGTAGATTAGAGCAGTGGCTTGATAGTCCAGAATATTTAGCTTGAATACCTGGTATGTGAGGAAGTAACCAGTTCTTCATAGGTAATCCAAAATGTAGTTGCAGTCCTACTTAGAAGTAGAGAATGCTGAAGGGAATACAAATTAAGCATAATTTGAAGACATCCTGTTTATTTAGTTATCTTTAAGAATAATAACATTCTGAAGAATAGGAAAAAAATGAGCGGAAAATAAGATTTTATGTTCTGATTGGTCTCATATGCCTTTCATTTAATACTGTATCTTAGATTTAATTAGATATTGGGAAATGAATGAATTTTCGTTACTAGGAAACCCATTGTCTTTACAACCCCTGTAAAGGGAGAGTCATTATGGAGGAGACCCATGGTGAAATGCATGAAATATTTTCTTATTACAGAATGAATTGAATGATTTCATTATCAAATCCAGTTTAAATATGGATATTTGGAAGATTTCTTTTTCAAAAGTTAGAACACTAAACATAGGAACAATAGGTTTATATATTTTTAAAAAGTTTATTCAAAATAAACTGATAGACTTATTTATATAAAAAAGAGCTACATTTTGAGGGCATTTAATGTGTCAGTTGTACATTTCTTAAAAATAAGACTTTTAGGTCAAAGTAATACATTTTAAAATATTGTTTTATGTGGAAGTTTTTACTAATTTCTTCATTTTATGTGTTTTGCTTCACTGTTTTGACTTTCTTTAAATTTTAAAACAGTAGTCTTTAATCTAGCTCACATCAGAATCTCCAGGGAATGCTCTAAAAATTTTTCACTTACAATATGTTCAGTGGTTCAAACATCAAAAGTACATTTAGTGAAAAAGGTGTACAAAGCTCATCTTAAGCTCTATCCACCTAGTCCATATTCCTTTCAGTAGGTAACCATTGCTGGTTTATTTCTATCCTTCTAGAGTCTTTTATAACTCATACGAAAGCCAGCTATAACTAACTAACCAACCAACCAACCAACTGACCAACTTACCAACCAACCAACCAACCAACCAACCAACCAATCAACCAACCAACCAACTCATTCCTCTGTCCTCTTTTTTATGCCTATGGTAGTGTATTAAATAAATACTCTTTTATTATTTATTTTAAAGTACTTTCTCCTCTTCCTCTCATTTAAGAATATTTCTTAGAAGCCCATTCATAGTGATCCGTTAAGAGATTCCTTATTTTTTTTTCATGGGTATCTGAATATATTATTTCATTTTCTTCTATTATAAATATTGCTGTCAAAAAGTGATTTCAGTCCAATTCTTCCAATTTCTTGTTCTTTGAAGTCAAATAATTTTACTAGAATATGTTCTGGTATTTGGTCATTCTGGTTGATTTCCCTAGTTTTACAGTGTGTTCTCTTTATATATATAGTTTGAGTTCCTTTTTTTAGATTTCAAGGAGTTTTAATTAAATTGGAAGTTTAATACTTGTTTTATGTCCTTCTGGTAACTCTTATTCTGTGTATTGGATAGTCTTTGTATTCTATATTTGCCTTTACTCTTGAATCTTTTTCATCTCTTCATTTCTTTTTTAATCTAAAACATGCTTGCGTCTTTATTCTATTTCTCTTAAGGTATTTTCAATTTAACTTATTCAATCTTATGTTCTTTTTAATTTAAATCATTTCATTTATTCTGTTATAATTTTTTTCTGAAATTTCTCACATCTTTTGTTTTTCTTATTGTTATTTATTTTGTCCTTTAATCTACTTTATCACTTTTCTAATTTCTTTTAGCTTACTTTGAAATATAAGTGTAAAGTTTTAAATTTCTTTTTAATATATATTTCTGCTGTGCTTTTATTTTAGAGGGCTGTCATTCTGTTCCTTTTAAAAAATATAATAACATAGTATGAGGTTTGACTTTAATACTCTTCTGTTATTTGTTTTTATTAAAATTAGTTTTCTTGAACTTTTTAAGTGGAGGAGTGATTTAAGACAGTTTTTTACCCTTGTGATTTTATAGTGCTCTCATGTTTTTGTCAGATTAAAAAATGTGGCAACATTTGTAGGTTTTTATGACTCTCTTCCCTTTTCCACTTTCATCTTGACCCTGTTTTTCTTCTCTCTCTATTGTCTCTGGCTTGGTGAACTTGAATTCTATTTTCAGCTATGTTACCTCGGTGTGGGACTTTCTCTTGGAGCTATTTAGTTTATTGGGCCCAGTCTATCCTAGGCCATTGATACCTCACTGAGGACTATTTGTACTTACTTGCTACTGAAATGTGTAGGTTCCTCAGTTTTAGCTACTGTCCTCATAGTAAACTGCTGACCTCTCCAGTGAGTATCTGTCAGATACTTTGGAGTTCTCATGTCGGTCCGATATCCTGTTGCTTTCATCTTTGCTCTTGGGCAGTTTTGATGCCATGCAAGTCTTGGGACTGTTCACGGTTTCTCTTTACTTGCTCATATTTTAGCATTCAGAGAGAGACTATGATATCTATTTTTGTAATAGATATTGAATATGAGTTGTTAGTTTATTTTCAGGTGCTCTATATGTTTCCATGAGCGAATTTTCAGGAGATCTGAAAACTATACCACCGCTATTGCCATATTCCCAGTATCCTCTCACTATTTATTATTATTAAAGAAAATTATTTGTTATTGTAAGGGTTAAATATATGTGTTCCCTGAAGATAATTATCTCTTTTATGAATTAGTAGCACATTGCAGAGAGTTGGAGGTCTTAATCTTGCTTAATAAAATTTGAGGGAAAAAAACCATATTTTATTCATCTTTATATACTATTGTTTGGTACTTGTAGGCCATTGAGAATTGTCAAATTAAGAAGAAAATGTCTGTAGAATAAAAACACTATTTGGGAAAAATACTGCTTTATGCTTTGTTTTCATCTTCAGTTTTATAGAAAATCAATTATATCATGTTTACCTGAGTCACTGAATTTCGCACACTTTATTCCAGGCTTATTCTACTTTTTAAAGTGAAGGTACAAAAATTTTAAACTAATTTGAGGAAGAAGGTATTTACAAGCATACCTGTAGGACTACTTTGTCTTACAACATATAACTAGTATTTTTGCACCTTTTTACCTACATTCACAAATACAGATCACATCTTGATGTTCTGATAAGGACCTTAAGCCATCTTCCCCACAAATATGAATTACCTTGAAAATAACACTTCAGTTTGATACTGCTTTTCCTCATTCACCGTCATTATTCTCTAACTTAATGGTTACCAACATTTTCCTAACTTGGCTTTTAGTAACTTTTTTTAAAAAATGAAGATCATTGTAGAAAATAAAAATTATATATTTTTTTCAAAATGAAAATAGCTTAACCTCTTGTTTATAAAAACACTAGCTTGTTGGAAACAGTTTAAACAATGACAAAATTATAAACATTTCAAGAAAGCACTCCTCCAATTTTATCATCTAAAAAAGGCAGTTTTTAAATGAAACAAAAACAAATTCTTCAGTACTTTTCTAACCAATGGGAAAAATGTATACTTTCAAAATTCAATTTATTTCTTATTAAATAGCAGTAGTAATGAGAAAATTGACCTTTTAGTTTTAAAAATATGCCAAAATTGGGGACATTTTTGAGAACCGGAAATATAAGTATAGTTTTTTTAAAAATTTAATTTGGTTCATATTTTGAAGGCATTATGTAATCTTTTATTCCTGTTCTAAACAGATAATAAAGTTCTTTTATTTATGAAAATGAAACTGAACAATTTTGAAGCCGTTAGAAGACTACCATCTTTAATTCTGTAGGCTAATTGACTGTTGAGGATGTTTTTTCTCACTCACACAAAAATAGAAATTTAAAGTTTTTGCTAGTACCTCTTCAAATTTAGGATGACATAGATTTTTTAAGACATACAATCAGTTTAATAATAGATGTTTAGGAGAAAGAAAAGACAACATTAAATGTATATTTCAAGACATAATTTCGGAAATCTTAAAATGTGATGAAATATGCGTCTTAGATTTGATTCATTATGTAAAATAAGTTTTTGTGTTACAATTACTTTTCAACATATTTAGAATTTTTAAGTAGTTTAGTTAGAAATGTAAAATGTTTAAAAACAAATTGAGTGACCTATTTTGGCAAGTTTAAACAAAACTAAATATTTCAGTAAATAGGAAATAAAGGGTTGTGTCCTCTTTTAAAATTTAAAAACAGACCCTCAATTTAAATGAATTAGCTTCATTAAAGAGAAGATCTCCTACAGAAAAATGAATTAAAACCAAAAAGTGAGCTAAGAGTCTACTTTTACATTTAAGTACTTAAGTTATCATAATATGATTTTGCATAAAATCTCTTCAGCAAGCATGTATTACATCTATAGATTCACTTGGTCTTAAATTTTTACTCATTTTTCATTGTGAATGATTCAAGGCTAATTTCATAACCATAATTTTTTTAAAGGTTAGGTAGTATGTGATCACTTGTGATTTATGCTAATGGAAAAATTTATATGAACATATTTCAGAAATGCCGTAAAATTGTCATTATGATACTTATTCTATGACATTGAGTTTGATCATAAACTTGTCTTATAAATTCAAATAACTTAAAATTGTCTTTCAGAAGCATATAATTTGGTAAAATATAATTTTAATGTTTATTTACAGTCATCTTTTATGTTATTAAGATGTTTGTAAGCACATTTATCACTAGAGGTGGGTGTTTTATCTTCTTTAGTAGTTTGTAAATCACCCAAGGATAATTTTTAGAGTGCACGCAGATTTTTTTGTACCCAGTAAACGTTTTGAGAAATGCTTAGTGATAGATTTTGTGTGTGTGTATATGCGCGCGCGCGTGTGCGTGCATAGTGGTATTGCCAAAAAATAGGAAAACATGGACTTCTAATGTGGCTAAGCCTCATTCTCATCCAGTGGTGAGGCAAACCTGTTATTTTTGAATACTCAAGCTTACAATCTCAAGGGATGTATTTACTGTATTTCTCTACTTATCTGAGGTCAAACTCTGACCTCAACCATTCTAGAACAAAGCCACAGACCTCAGCAGTAAATGAAGACTGGTTTGAAGCAAGTTCTTCTAAAATCATGTACTTTATTTGGTAGGTAAGTCATGGAGCCTTTGTCTCCAACAGACAGTATGTGTAAAGGAGAAAGGATGCATTTGCACTCACGGTAGCCAGATGAATTTTGAAGGACAAGACACACCCAAAGCCTCCAAAATCAGAAATTCGAGGTCATGGTTACGTGGCTCCTAGGGTCTATGTTTTCTGTATATTTTATGGATATTTATTTTGGACCTTTCTCAGGTAGAAATACTTAATGTGAAGAGGTAACATGATGTAAAAGATATTTGCTATGTATTAATAGATAATAGTTGCTTTGAAGAACTCTCTTTTCCTCTTTGAATGTCTACTTGTTGAGAAGTATGTGTGTGTCTTTATATAGTCTATCTGAGGGAGGAAAGATATTATGATTTTGAAGAGAATAGGCAAAGAATTTACTACTTAAAACCTCTTCACAGTAGAGGTTAGTGTCTTAAGACCAAAACTTTGGAAAGGTGATTATATAGAATAAATGCTTTCTGAGCATTTTGTGATTGCTTTAGCTTGTTCATTGCTACTTCGTCTTCCTGATTTAACTCTCAACTGAAAGACCACTTCCTGTGGCAGCCTTTTTCCGATTTCTCTGGCTTAAGTAGTTCATTCCACCCCAACCCCCCATCTCATTGCTCCTTTATTTTACTCAAAGTTGTTAGTGGAATCTTGTTCATATTTGTATTGCTTGTTTATTCCTCCTTTCTCCTAGAAGATAAGTTCCTGGAGGGAGACATTTTTTTTTTTTTTTTGTCTTACTTAATCATTACATTATCAGCTTCTAGAATAATGCCTGGCACACACACACAAAAAAATAGTTTGGGTGATTGAATTATGTGGAGGTGCTATGGATTGAGTGTGTCTCCTCCCACCCCCATGCCCAAATTCATATGTCAAAGTCCTAATCCTTACTCCCTCCCCCAATGCGATGGTATTTGGAGATAGGGCCTTCGTGAGAGAATTAGATTTTAATGAGGTCATGAGGACAGCACCCTCATGAGGGGATTAGTGCTCTTTAGGAAGAGATACCACAGAGCTCTCTCACTCTTTCTTCTCTACTATGTAAGGACACAGCTGGAAGGCAGCCTTCTTTAAGCCAGAAAGAAAGCTCTTATCAGAAACCGACCTTACTGGCAACTTGGTCTTGGGTTTCTAGTGTCCACAACTGTGAGAAAATAAATTTCTGGGTTTAACTCTCCCAGTCTATGATTTCTGTCATGGCAGCCTAAGCACACTAAGATGGGGAGTGTAGGTCTGTAATATTTAAAGCTATAGTGTATTTCGTCATCCATTTAATGCTCCCTGTTATGATACATTTCCATACTAATATCTAGTTGTATTCAATTTTTAAACAGATAAAAGTAAAATACTTTTTAGTTCATACTATAAAGCTACTAAAAGAATTTATGGTTTTTAAAGGTTGTTTTGTGCTAAAAGTATTAGGAAATATAAACTTGATTTCAAGTGAATACATATATTATCTTTATATTCTATTGGAATAACATAAGAACATACTAAATTTGGTTTCAGCTGTAGAGATAGAGATCATTTTAATAATGAAAAAAAATAGATGTAAATATGCTGCCTACTTTATCTGCTTCTAAAGTTACAGACTAGCTGCCAAGGAGTTTCACAAGTTACAGCAGTATCTGAAATCACAGAAAAGCACGAAATCTGCAAAATCTTAAAAAGCCTGCTCTTTACTGCATAGGAATTTATGGATGTGGCAACAGATCCAATCCTGCTTCTGCTTTAAGACTTTCCCAAGGACCTCACACATTTTTAAAATCGTTAACTCCTCTTTTGCTTTCAGTTTCGTGAGACATTTTTTCCTGTATCATTCCTAACTTGTTCCCCACTTGGTTTTTTGGTCTCTCCTATTTTGTTTTAGCTTTTTTTCCCCTCTAAATAATATGCTTCCTAGATCGTTACGTTTTTTTGATATGCATACATTTTACATGTGTCTCAATACCTTCTCTGCCTTCTTTATTTCTTTTGTCTTATAAATTTTCTTTTGCACTTTGTCTTAAAATATGAATAATTTTTCTAGCAACATAGTCTAGTAAGAAATTCAAATTTATAGAAATATAAATATTTAACTCAGTGCAAATTACGTGTAATTTCACATCTTACAGATAACAACTTTTAGACATATATTATCAATTTGTCTTCTAGCATTTTATACAAATTTACACTTTTACCAAGAAATAAATAAGAGGGCCTATTTTACCACATTCTAGCCTACAGTAGGTATTGCCAGTCATTTTAATATTTGCCACTTAGAGAAGTAAAATGTATCTCTTGCTCTTTTAAATTTTTCCTTATTAGTATATATGATTTTTATACGGCTATCCATCTGTGTTTTCATACTTAAAGTATATTTCAAATTTTAAATTTCATATATCTCATTTTTTTTAATTTAAAAAATTCCATTCATGTTATTTTTAAGGATTTATAGGTATGAAGGTTGTTTATACTTGCCATATCTTATGAGGACTTTTTTCTGGTTTATTTAGCTTTTTTGTTAATGGTATCTTCTATAGCAAATAAGGAAAGGAGTTTAGTCTATATTGAGTTAGAAAATATTCTGCCTTGTTTTATTCCAGTCATTTTATAATTTCATTTTGCATTTAATTTTTTATCCATCTGGACTTTCTATTGATAAAATGAGATAGAGTCTAATTATGACTTTCTCCGAACGTCTAGCTTGTTGCCCTGGCAATATTTATAGAATAATCCTTCTTTCTCCTACTCATTTGGAATGCACCTACAGTCTGATGAGGTTTAGAATAGAGATAGTATACAGGTATGGAAAGTCACAGAGAAGGGAAAGTCATTAAATGCTCTTGCTTCTTTTCCTCAGTCTCTTTCAAACCCTGAGTGCTTTTTCACTCAGTGAAGCCATTATGCTAGCCTACGGAGCAGTCATCTTTCACTTAGATTACTTCATTTCATTTTGCTTTACTCCAAATCAGTATCTGTGCTGGCCCAAAATAATTCCTCAGGTCTGATCATTTATCCTCTCTCTTAAAATCCTCTAGTGGTTCTCTATATTCTTTAGGATCAAGGCCAACCTTTCAAAAAGTCTTACTAAGTCTCATTTGCCTAACTTGTAAAATGGGAGTAGTAATTGTGATACTTCCTCTTTGGGCTATTGTGAAGATTAAATGAGTTCATGTTCTGAGGTGTTTAAGAACAATGCCTGGCACACAGCACTATATAAATGTTTATTCATGTTATTTTTATTACTTATTTAGTATCTTAACTTTCCATCTAACCTTAGAACTGTGAGGTTTGAGGTCATGTCTATCTTTTTTTAGTATTCTGTTTTATGTTTAGCACAAAATATAGTAATAGTAAGTGCCTAATACATAGTCATTTTATATAAGAATGAATGAACGTTATCTGGAAGCATGATAATGAAGCATTCAAAAACTTTAAAGTGTATGTAGAATGGTCATATTCGTTATAATGTAATGGAAGAGTGAATGTTCATGATATCCTGAATTACTGAGAAGAGGACCAATTGCACTTAGTTTCTTCTGCTGTAAGACAACGGGTCTGAAATGCTTTTTAGTGTTTGAAGAAAGATGAGATATAAATAGAAAGTAAAATAAAGTTAATGATTATGTGCAAACCAGAAAAGGAGAATGTTGGCAACATTCGATTACTAACTAAAATTAATAGATATCTTAACATATGGTTTTCTTATGTAAGAAAAAACCTGGTAAGGAAAAATTAACCCACAATGAGATTTAAATGTACTTTTTCTCCTAAATTGATTGAGAAGTAAGTTTGTTCATGTGTTCGTTCATCTGTGACATATTTATTATGTGTCTCCTATGTGCCAGGTAGTATTTTGGATGCAGCAGCAAGTCTCTGCTCATGGAGCTTACATTTAGCTTATGAGAGAGAATACTTAATAAACATAAAAATAAGTTAATTTTGAGGTAAAAAGTGAATAAGTGATGAAAAAATTGAGCAGGATAAGGGAGTTGGGGGTACAGAGGGAAGGAAGAGGTGGATCACAATTTTAAATGCAGTGATCAGGATTTCATTTAAAAGGTGACTTTTGAGCACAGACTTAAACTAGGTGCAGGACAGATTGTTTTAGGCCTAGAGAGCAGCCAATAAAAATGCTCTAAAGTAGGAACCTACAAGAAGACTAGTGAGGCTGGAGCAGAATGAATGAGGGGACAATGAAGGAGGAGATGAAGTCACCTAACAATAGAGATCAGGCGGGGGATGAGGAGGGCCTAATAACTAAGACTTGTACATAGGAAAAATTGTTTTATTTCTATAAAAGTGTGTTTAATTTTACATTTGAAAATGTAGGTATAGTGAAGTCATGTTTGAAGAGTGTGCCACAGTAAGAAGTAACAGTAGAGTCTGTAAGAAATAGCAAACTTTATGTTCTGCAAGATAGGATGTCAGCTGTCATTCGATAGCATGTATATTCTTTGCAAATGAAACCTGGTCAGCAGTAGAAACATTCTTCAATTGCTTTATGGGTACCTCAAACATGGTTTAGCATATTCTTCACTTAAGCTTTTTTTATGTCTAAAATATTTTCATGGCACTCTGTCTTTTTCCCTCCAAGTGGCTCTCTCATTTTTCTGTGTACCATTACAAACTGATGCTTACATTCTGCTTAAAAGTAAAACACAAGTTCATCTTTATTCCTCTACAATGTGAGATGTGGCTGTGATTCAAACTAAGGTTCATTTTTAAGCATGATTAAATGTGATAGGCTCTTACAAATATTTCTTATGTAATACATCTTTTGTAGACCTTTAGCAGATTAGCAGGTTTAATGTTTTAATGATTTTAAAATCCATTTTCTAAGAATTTAAAATCTCCATTGTATTTGTAGAAATTTTCAGTTTTTTAAAAAAAGAAACGAGAGCTGATTAATGGAACAAATTTTATTGTATGTGGAAATCATATGATCTTTGATAATTTAGAGACATGGTTAATTTGAACACTTTATTTTAAAATTTTTATACCTTTCAAAGGCATCACTAACTTAATTGATGTTTCTATTTCTATCAACCTTTCAAAGAATACAGGAAAAATGAATCTTAAAGATTTATTTCCATCTACCTTACATCGTTATCTAGAGAAAGATATCTGGACTGCATTTCCATTCAGATTTCCATTTTAGCTATTTGTAGATTTGGTTGTTGTTTGTTTTCTGTGAGCAAAAACAATTTACTATAGTTTTCACATTTACGTATTTGCAGTTCATTTCTCTCCACAAAAGTTTTGAGTGTCTTTATTGATATTAAATGTAGAAAACTGTAAGTAGAAAACAATTGAAAATAAATCAGGGTCAGGGAATATGAAGATAGAATGAAATATTAAGGCCAAGAGAAAAATCAAGACATATATTGTTATTCCTAAACATTTATAAAAATGGAGCTACAGGTTTTATTTTTAGATTACTAATTTTACTGAACAGAAAGGACGACATCATAATATGTAAAGAAAAGCTTCCAACTTCCTTAGTGGAAGTTGCATAGAAATTGAGTAGATTTTGTAGTAATGAGGCCTTAGAATTTGGGTGATGGGCTTGTGTTTAAAAGGAACATAATTGTAGTGAGTAAAAAGTGTAATCAAAGGCAATCAGCTGTAGGATAATATTATTGAAAATAGATGCTTAAAATAGGAAATTCTCTTTCAAGTTGGTAGCTTGAGGGTAGAGACAAATGATAAGCCTCAGACAATGGAAAAGAAAAGAAAAATGATGGTGTTTGGGAAAAATTGTATCCATTTACTTTCCACTAACCTCATAAAATTTGTCTTTTCAAAAATAAAAATGCATTTTTCATACCTGGACTCTGCATATGGTATTGAATGGAAAATAAAGAAGTCTTCCTGAAATAATACTGAAGAAAGCAAGTTAAATTGTGAATCAGTTCCCTGTTATGCAAATAATGATTCAGTTTAGTGTTGGACTTCAAGGGCCAATATTTTTTATGAAAGTATTACTAAAGCAAGGTGTTTGGGTTGGATTTTATAGTCTATGTCCTTTGGTTGACTTTCTTTCATTTTATTCGTTTTAGAGTACTTGTTTATAGTATTGTGGTATTTATTTCATTCCCACTAAATTCTTCCTTTTGCATCCCTGGCACAAATGTGGACATGCAGGATCTAAAACTCAAAGATATAGTCCATAAGCTAAACTGTTTTTCCTACTCTCTAAACTCTATTGCATATACTTAAATGTATTGTATTTTATTTTATATCACTGAATCCACATATGCTTGGCACACTTTTTAATTGTATAAGAGCTAAATCTGTAATTAGTGGGCAAATGACAGTTATAGAAAGTATATATAGATAGCATAAATTACCAGACATTATTAAGAACATTAGCCTAACATTGAGATAGCTGCCGAAATAATTTAATAGAATGCCTTGATGGGGACACTGCAAGGTGTTACAGCTAGATTGGTGATAAAGACAGCCACGGTTATTGCTTTTGTGAAGCTTAGTACAATCTAATGGGTTATAGGTATTTAGCTACTACCACTGCTATGCTTCAATGTTTTGCCCTTTAAAACAAAAACAACTTAGTTCTAGGAGAAAGTCTTGAAAAGAGAATGAAGGATGATAAAGTTGATTTTTTTTTTATTTCAGCAAAAAAAGTTAATATTCCCAGATTAGAATTTATTTTTATGTTTCCAATTAAGTATCCAAGTCAAAGGCATCTGTCAAATCTGTGATCTGATGTTTTAAATTTATTCAAAAGATCAGGAAATATTCTGAGGCAAAGACAGTCATTCGTAGATTTCTCCTTATATTTATTTCACCTTGGTTATATAAAAACTGATCAACTACAGACTAACTACTACTTTCTAACCCCAAAGGCATGTTTAAATACTATCTTAACTCCATGCTTGTGGTTTTTGAGTTGTCACTAATCTCCAGGATGAATACTGTGGACTGGTTATTTGCAGCCAACACAGAGTCCTCCTGACAGAGGTTCAAGTGAGGGAAAAAAAGTCAGACTGGGCTAAATTACAGGACAAAAGAGAAGCAAAAGTATTGTATTCTATGAAAATGGTGGTGTTGTAGTTTTTGCCATAAGCCATTTTGGAAAATCATTTTTAAAATACTGTGGAAATGCCACAGATCTTGAAATGTAATTTTTTCCCCTTGTTTTGAAGCCTAGAACATTATGGGGATGATAGTCATAACAAATTAGTCTATTTTTGGAAAGATTACTTTGTGTGCCACAGTTCTTTACCCTGAGCAAGGAGACAGTTCAATGTTTTTGTGTAATTATATTTACCCTGGTACACTTATTTTAGTAACCATAAGAGAGGTGAAAATAGAACCAAATGTTCATTCTATTAAGTCAAAAGTTAAATTTTTTCATTAGAATAATGCCTTTAAGATCGGTATTAGAAATTTTGCCCTTTAAAGTGTGCCTCTTTTGGAACAGATTCCTTAGGGCTTGAAAAGAAATGAATTCTTACCAACTGAATTCCTATTTTATTCTAGGAATGTGTTATGAAAGATATAAAAATGTATAAGAAATGGTACTATTATTAAAATCTAAAATTAAAGAAAAGATTATCTATACAAGACAAGACAATATGTGAAGAATTTTATAAAATAGTGGTAACAATTATTTTAGATGGGGGTTGCATTTTAAGTGCCAGTCCTTCCTTAAAGGAATTATTTTTTCATAATTAAACAATACTTAATGTAATTGAATGTTTTATTAAAGTTTATATAAACTATTGTATAAATTTATATTCTTCATCCAGAAAGGACTTATTGTGGTTAATTTTACTTATTAGGGAATTACAAATCCAAGATATATAATTAAACTGTACAGATAGTGTAAGAGAATATTGACAGAGGTATAGTCAAACCAGATGAAACTTACTCCTTCAGTAAAATAATCAGTAAATAAATATTCCACATTGGAAGATGAGAAGCATTAGCTTGAGTTAAGATATATTTAACATCTGTTGACCATTTTAAGAATGACTTTTCTAGTTTTTACAGTTTTTATTTTAGGAAAGATGTTGAAAAACCTGGTGGTGGTGGGGAGAATTCAGAAAAGAGCATCCTAAAAAATTAAAGGGAAAAATATGACCTAAAAGTATAGCGAATTTTATCTTAAATTTTTCAAAATATCTTTTTTAATAATGATGATTAAAGTACTACTTTTATATACCTGTATATTACCTTTTTAAAGGAATAAATTAACAAATGAAAAATATACTTGTTTGGACTATTTGTCGATTTTTCATTGAGAAATTGTATTCTATTAACTTGTGAAAGTTAATAAAGATTGGGGAGTATTCATGTTTGAGAATATTAGTGAGAATTCTCAGGAATTCCCCGATGGGGCTTATGTGGATAGGGGTGAGAGCAACGTTATGACATGCTTCTCCCTGTCCCTCTAAAGTTTCTGTTCTGCTTATTTTCAATACTTAGTTATATTATTTTTAAAAATATCATTAGATATTGGGAGAAAATATGATATAATTTATTTTACCATCTTGTTACTTTTATTTATATGTATCAATTTGGTATTGCTGAATAACTTTACCTCAAAATTAGTAGATTAAAGCAGTAAACATTTATTATTATTCATGAGCATAAGCATCAGCTGGCTCTACTAATCTAGGCCAGATTCAGCTGATTTTAGCTCTGCGTCATGTATCTATGGTCAGTTGATTGTGTAGGCTGAGCACAGGGATATCTAGATTGGCTTTGCTTACATGTGTGGTGGTTGGTTAGCTGTTGTCTAGGGTGACAGGGTGAACAGGCCACATGTCTCTCATTATCTAGTAGGCTAGTCTGAATGTGTTCTTGTGGTGGCTGGGAAGGGTTCCAAGAACATCAAAAGGGCAAGCTCTACTGTGCAAGCACTTTTTGAGCTTTTGCCTGCATCATGTTTGCTCACAACCCATTGACCCAAGTAGATCTCATGACTATGTCCAGAGCCAGCATGGAAAGGCATTACCAAAAACATGGATCTTGGGAGATATGAACAGTTAAAGCTATGACCTGAAGCAGCATGTAATTAAAAAGTTTTATATTGTCAGATTCATTTCCCTAAATTTTTTTTTCCCTTGATGTTGGAAAAAGGCCTCCTGTTGATGGCCCCTTTTTAAGTGGATTTTTTTCAGTTCTAGAGTAGAGTTCTTAAATTTCTTCTTCTTCATCCTCCTCCTCCCCATTCTCTCTCTCTCTCTCTCTCTCTCTCTCTCTCTCTCTCTCTCTCTCTCTCTCTCTCTCTTTAGTTCTGGAATTCTTATTCTAAAAGTTGATTGCCTAGTTCATTGTAATTATTTTCTATAAAATCACTGCAAACACTGACTATTGGACCATGGCTTTTAAGGGGAAATATAGGGTTAGGTTTTTGAGAGCCTCTCATTATGACATTTTCATTAAGGGATCAATCTATAACCTCATTTTATTTGTGTTTCTATTACAGTGATCTTATTTAATGTATGTTGTTGATTCATTACCATTGACCACATGGCCAACAGCACTGTAACTCATGCTTGAATGAAGCTTATCTAATACAAATATTTTCTCCATCAGTTAGATCACAGCCTTCTTGCACTTAGAAACACTAGACAGCACTTCGGCACTATGCTTGGGGACCATTTTAAACAATGAAATCACCAAAAATAAGCACAAAAATTACAAAAATCATGGTGGTGAGTAGACTGTGAAAAGATACTTGTTTATAGAAGAAGAGCTGGAACAAACATCATCTTCTTTGACCTTACCTGGGAATGTGTGTTTTGGGGAAGTTCAAAATTTTAACCACTCTGTGTGTGTCTACAAATGGCCATGAAAGTACCTCTAAAGTATTGATTTTGGGGTTACAAGTAAATTTTAGTAGGTGAATTTATATATATGGAATCTGTAAATAATATGATTGCCTCTATTTGAGAACAAATGCCTATGGATGTCTTATCATTTGCTTTTTATTTTTTACTCTATCTTTTTGTGTTTCTGGAGACATTCTTCAAAGAATCTAATATTTCATTTTTTTATTGCTTACATTTTAAAATCTATTTCTTATTGCCTCTGTGGCAGCTTTAAATTTAGAAATCATTGGAATAATTTTTGTACAGTCTTTCCTTACCTCATAGTATATAGACTGTATCACTATCAAGTCCAGTTTCCATATATATCTCTACCCTGTTAAGTTTTAATGTGAAGTGACATAAAATTTCCAAAATCTTTTCCTGTTTTTTTTTTGTAGTAACATTTCTGAAGAAAACCTTTTCTCTAATTATCTAGTTATACCATTTAAAAAATATACCTGATGATTTATTTTGTTTTTGTTTCTATACTTATTTTTAAGATGGACTTTTGTGTTCTTTATTTGAAATTGAAATGACTTCTGGCAGAGAGAGAGAGAGAGAGAGAGAGAGAGAGAGTGAGTGAGTGTGTGTGTGTGTGTGTGTGTGTGTGTGTGTGTCTTTTAGTCTTAAGGTCTCAAGTAGGATGAAGTGTTTACTAGTTTTATTTTGTCAGAAATCTAATAGCCTAAGGAATGTGAGGTGCTGAAGGTAGCAGGGAAGTTTTCTTCTGTATGGAACAGCAGCTTTTCTACATTTAGTGTGGGAGTCAGTGTGTTGGTGTATTTCTGTTGTCTTTACCTCAATTGATTGCCTCAAGCAATTTAAAAGAATGGATTTGAAGAGGAAAATGGTTTTTGAAGAGGTTAATATAGTTCCTTTTCTCTAAAGAGATCAGTTGGCTTGAAATCACCCATTTTTATTTCTTTTGTATCCCTGCACACAGTATTCTCTTTTATTCTTGCCCCTTCTAATCTGTTGAAGACTTAGAAAACCAGATAACTAGCCTTGGTAGAGTAGCTTAAAGAGAAGGGTAGGTGGCTTCTGCATTAGGCTTTGAGGACATTCTCTTTTTTTAAAGAACATAAATTCTAGAGCACAAATTTTTGTCACCTGTATTTGCTTTTTAGTATGCATTTATTTTATCTCCTACTTTAAAAAGAATGTTTTTCTGGTTTGCCTAATAAGGTAAGGAAATCAGTGGCATGGCATCATATATATTTAGCTCATA
This sequence comes from Eonycteris spelaea, assembly GCA_003508835.1. Lineage (NCBI taxonomy): Eukaryota > Metazoa > Chordata > Mammalia > Chiroptera > Pteropodidae > Eonycteris > Eonycteris spelaea. The sequence continues at coordinate 716,850 of PUFA01000357.1, read as the reverse complement.
GACAATTTTGATCTATGTTCTGGAAAAAGCAAAAACACTTGGGACCTAAAGTAAATTAGCAAACATAATAATGACAACCCTCTCTCCAAATAAACACAATTAACTTATGTCCTATAATGTAAAATGGCAGGTATAGCTGTGTCATGCCCTCAGCCAGACTATTTCAAGTATCTCTCTTATACTGTTAGCATTTCATATAATATATTTGATTTTAGTGTTATTGTTTTCTCCATACAGCATGACTCCTTAATGCAAGGCAATTAGTTCATCTATGATCAGCCAGAGAGAGAGAGGGATTTGTGTTTAGTGTTAGAGAAGCTAGCTATATTGGATAAAGAGAGAAGATAACACTGTGTGTGTTGGGCTCCTATGTGTCCCTTTCCAGGGAATTGACAGGAGTAACTGTTGGCGTATGATTTTCTCCATGTATTCTGACTACAGCTCAATTTCCCTATAAAGTACCAAACACCAGATACTATACTAATTATTTGACATGCTTTCTTCCACCTAATTCTTACTGCAAGACAGTGTGGTTGGCATTATTAATCCCATTTTACAATTAGAAAGTGATAGAAATAGTAAATTGCTTGTCCTCAGTCATGTAACTATGAAGTACATTCCCCAAATTTAAAATTAGGTTGACCTGATCATATGTGCTCTTTTTACTACAGTGAGATTGGAGGTGAAATTATACTGTAATTACTTACTTAGAGGAGATATCAACTATTACTATTTTGTTCAGGGTTTAATTTGAAAAGTATTTTATTTAAATACTTTAAGCATTTTGAATAGAACTCTCACATATAGTCAACATCTTCCTGTCCCTGTTTCTTTCTTTTTGTTTTTATTTGTTCTTAGAGATTATATTAAATATCTGTTACCGTTTGTTTGGTGGAAGCACAGCTTTCTGAGCACCAGTCCTTATACTGACATGTAAACAGTGTTGCTACCATGGTCTGTAGAGGAGTCAGGACTCTTTGTCCCTACAAAACCCCCTTTCCCCCTAAAAAAATTACATAAATATTTTTTATTTGTCTCATATTTAGCATATATTTGCATAGATTTTAATTTTCTCAGAAATGATTATAGTTTGTTATTAGAGTAATGTTTGAGCTACCTTGAGTGGTAGAATAAAAAACAAAAAGCAGCCTCTCTTGCTTTTTTCTTACCCTAATTTCCTTCTCAAAGAATCACAAATAGATCATTTTATCTAATTTCTTAGTAATAAATGGAAAAACTAAATAGGCAACTCCCAGTCACTGGAGCCCTTATTCAAAAGAACAGGATACTCCCAGAGTGGAATTGGTTGGAATATTTTATTCTCGTCTAGCCTGGTTAGCTGGGAGTATAAAATAATTAGTAATTGATGTCAGGGCAGGAAGAGAATCTGATTCATAGATACACTAATCAAAATAATAATTATTGGAAAATTGGGACATATCCATATTATACTACTAAATGTGATTTTTGAAAGTATTCCTTAAGTCTTATTAGAACAAACAAGATTTATACTGCATATTATTACACATGTTGGACATCTTAGTAGTGGTTACAATGTGGTGATTTTTGTAGTTGCGGTTACATTATCTTTAAGGAAAACTTGTAAAGGGCTTATAATTCAACTTTAAAATTTAGTTTTAGGCTAATATTTGGCAGCATTAGGCTTAGTCCATTGGTGACTAATTTATTTCCTAAAGTTTGAAGAGTTTTGTTTAAATCCTAATCAATTATATTTATAGTATGCATGATCCTTTTTGTTCTTAGAAAATGAACAAGCATTTTGGGAATGATTACAAATATAAAAGTAGGCAGGGGAATAAGAAGATATGTCATTGCTTGTACTTTTATGACCATAGGTAATAATTATATCACCTTAAAGAAGAAGAAAAAACAATAGTCCTTGCCAGAATGCCTTGTGGGAATTTTTTTAAACTAAAATTTGATAACTATACTAATTTTTCTATTTATATGGATCATTGCATATAATTTTCCATTTTTTAAAGGAGTTTCCACTAACTGAAGAAGATATTTTTCATTTCCAATGTATTTATTTAAATTAATCCCTTATGTAAGAAAATTTTGTTTTAATAGTGAAGTGTTTCATCTGGATGATACAAAAGATACTTTTCCATCACCACTGTTGATTCGGGTTACTGAGTGCCTACTAAAGCCTTGGCATCAACTAGCATTTCCAGGTCACTTGTTCTCAATTTGAAATGATTACTTTTACTATGTTTTTTTTTTTTAATTTATGGAATAATTTTGAAGTTAATCGCTGTTCCTTGGAGATAAATGTCTATTATGCCAATAATTATACAATTATTTATAATACTTCCACCAGACAACATGCAGTTGATATGCTTTTTTAATGAATATTTTGAATGTGGTTGAATTCATATTTGTTTGCTATGATCCATCTAACATAACTTGAACATTTCCCATATTCTTACAAATTCTTTACAAATATAACTTCATAATCTGTCATAGGAATGAACCATAACTTTCAAAATTATCTCATTATTATTATACGTGAAGATTGTTATTTTTGTTTTCTTTACTATTTTAAAACAATATTATCCCTAAATATCTTTACAAAGAAAAGTGTCTTGATTTATTATTTTCTTTTTAGTGTAAGTTATTAGAAGAGGAATTACTGGATTGGAGGATGAAAATATACACTTAAATTGGTTTCATGAAAGGTAGGGAGGGCCAAGTTACATGGTCAGAACTTGTCTCATATTTGCCTTATGGTCCACTTAAATTACATTTAAAAAGAACTTTGTTATTCACAATTTATAAAATATTATCACCTTTAAATTTGAATTTTTTAAAAATTATACATTGTGTTGTACTTAAACATATTTTCATGAAGTACTTTTTTTGTTGTTTTTACTAATTGCCTATTCTCATATTTTGAACAATTTCCTTTCACGATTGTAATATTTCTTATGAACTTCTATAGATGCTTTCTAGGCATTAACTATTATTTTTATTGTGAATATTTTTCCTAGGTTAATTATTAAATGAATAATTAATAAATAATGAGCACCAACTCACCAGACGTTGTTAGGGGGAAAGCCCAGAACCCAAGATACAAAGTCCAGAATTTATAGAGACTGCCATTTAGTGGAGGTAAAAAAGATATATTTGCAGTTTGTCAGGCTATGGTAAGTGCTAAAAAAAATGGCTCAGAATAAAGGAGCTAGAAAATGATAGGCTATGATAGGGCAATAGTAGAAAGCATCTTTGATAAAATACCTTATGGAAGGAAAGATATAGGCCTAATGGATCTTGGATGTGTGTGTGGGTGGGGGAGCAGGCAGAGGAAACAATGTAAAGAGGTAAGGTTGTATTTGATGTGTTTTTAGAAAGGGCAAGGAAGAAATAATCATAGCAAATAATATTAGAAAGATACCATGGAACCAGATTATATAAGGCCTTCTAGACTAAGGTTAGGATTTTGGATTTTCCTCTAATTGACATGGGAAGCTAATTTGAGCAAAAGAATGATTGGCCCTTATTTTAAAAAAATTGCCTTTGCTTCTTTGGGGAAAATATGCTATATAGGTGGAGGAAGACTGGGAGGAGGCTATCACTGTGTCCCAAAGAGAAGATGGCTTGCTTGCCATCCATGGGTAGTGGCCCATGGATGTGGTAAGTGGTGGGATTTTGGTGTATTTTAAGGCAGAGCTGACCAGAATTTCTAATACACTAATGTGAAACATGAAGGAAAGAGAGCTCTTCAGATCTTTGGTCTGAAAAACTTGAACAATTTTCATTTACTGACATGGATGATTTGAGATGAGATATGTTTGAGGAGGAGAGGAAATCAGTTTAGCTTGGAGAAGGTTAAATTTGAGATGACACTTAGTCATCCAGTTAGACTCAGCGAATAGACAATAGTTTGAGTCCGGAGTTAGAGACTTGGGACTGGAGCGTTTAAACATGCTACGGAGTGAGATCACCTTTAGAGTAAATGTCAACAGAGAAGTTTGAACCCTGGGAGGCTGTGTTTAACCACAGACTGGAGCCAGACTGCTGAGTTTGAATCTTACCTCAGCTATTTAGTGTGATTTTGGGTATGTTGCTTATTTCTAATGAACTTCAAATTTTTCATTTGTAAAACAAGCATAAACATAGTCTTTATCTGTTAAGTTTATTGTGAGAATTCAATCACACATATACACACTACTTAGAGCTATGTTTGGCACTTAGTAAGCTCTGTCATTATCAGTAGTTTTACATTTTGTATTTAGGACAGTTTTATACTCATAATAGTTATCGAGGATCCCAAAGGGTTTTCAATATGTGGGTCATATCTATTGATATTTACCATATAAAATAAATTTAAGATATTTATTAATCATTTAAGAAACAATAATAAACTTATTACATGTTAAAATAAGTATTTTTTTATGAAAATATAACTTCATTTTCCAAAGTAAAACCAAATTTAGTGAAAAGAATAACATTGTTTTATATTTTTTGCAAATCCCTACTCTAGTTTTGTGGAAAACACCTGGATTCTCATATCTTCTTTTTGATTCAGTCTTTAATGATATCATAGGTCCTTCCACCTCTGAAAAAAACCCACTACATATTTGTAAGCGAATGAGAGTGAAAAAGACAAATAACATCTTAGTATTTTTATTAACATAGTTTTGAGTTTATAAATTTTCTGAAAGGGTTGCAGGAACACCCTGAATTAGATTTTTATTGCTCTTGTAACAGCCTGCATTCCTTGGCTCGTGGCCCTCTTCCGTCTTCAAAGCCAGAAATGGCTGGCTGTGGCTTTCTCCAGTTGCATCACTCTAACACAGACTCTTCTGCCTCCCTCTTCCATGTTCAAGGAAGGACTCTTGTGATGACCTTGGACTGGCCAGGATAATCTCCCTATCTTAAAGCCAGCTGGTTAGCAGTGTTAATTCTGTTTGCTATCTTAATTCCCCTTTGCTACATAATCTGATATATTCACAGGTTTCAGGAATTAAGTTGCATTATCTTTGGGAGGCCATTATTCTGCCTATTGCATTTAGGATTCCTTGATCACATTTTGGAAACTGAAGTTCTATGTAGATGTTTTTTTGTAGTTATTTCACCGCCCTCATTATCATCACTTCTGAAATTTGAGATATTTCAGTATTTAGGGAGAAAATGAAGAGGGACCAGAAAAGGAGATTTGAGAATAAGTGTCCAGTGGGGTCAGAGGAGAACTGAGAGTTGGTTGTCCAGGCCAAGGAAAGACAAGACAGCATTTCAAAAAGGAGAGAGCGGTCAGGTATATCTAATGCTGCTGAAAGGTTACCTAAAATGAGGACTGAGAAATGACTTATGTAGGTATAGCCAGCCCAATAACGTACCCATCTCCATCCATGTTCACACCCTTCTCTAGAACCTGGGAATATGTTATGTTATATGGCAAAATGGACTTTACAGATATTAAGGTTCTGGGCTTTGAGGTGGAGAGATTATTTTATAATATCTTGGTGGGCCCAAATAGTCCTTAAATGCGGAGAACCTTTTCTGGCTGTGGTGTCGTGTACGAGAGAGAGAGAGGGAGAGACAGACACACAGGCAGGCATAAGAAGAATTTTGTCCTATTGCTGGTTCTGAGATGTAGGAACTGTGTGCAGGGAACTGAATGTTGCCAATAGCAAGGAAGAGTTTCTCCGCTAGAGCCTCCAGAAAGGAACATAGCCCTGCCAGCACCTTGATTTTAATGCAGTGAGATCATGTTGATTTCTGACTTACAGACTGTAAGATAATCAATTTCTGTTGTTTTAAGCCATTAAGTTTGTAGTAGTTTGTAGTAATTTGTATGGGAGCTATGGAAAACCAACACAATAGGTGGTTACCTTGCTGTACAGTTTTGGCCTAGTGGTGAAATAAAGGCCTGTTGGAGAGGATTTAAGAGAATGGAAGGAAAGGAAGTGGAGGCACAGTAAGTAGAGGTAATTTCAGTGGATGTAGAGCAAAGGAGGTTTTATTGGATGGTAAATATTAAAGCTTGGTTATATCATTATAGGATTGATTCACTTGAATGAAAAATTGATGATCAAGTGAGGGAGATGCCAGAGGGAATCAAAGGCCCTGAATAGATGAGTACAGGATATGTAGATGAGTAAAAAGTGTTATATTTAGATGAAACCATTATCTTCAGTTCTTTTATAATGACGGTAGGGAAGACTGCATACACGGGTGCAGATACAGATTGTCTAGTAGATGTACTAGTAGGAACATGTGGAAAGTCTTTTCAGTTAGCTTTTGTTTTACGAGAATAAAGACAGCTGAGGTACTACTGGAGGTTAGAGAGTGAAGAGAAGGTGGGAAGTACTAGGATTACATTTGTGGAAAGACAAGATTATTCATATTACAAGTCTGAATTTGACAGACTTACTTGCTTTTTTATTTTGTGTAGTTGGGCAACTTTAGATATTCTGCTTTGGAGCCTGGCCCTACACATTTCAGGCATTGAAGAGTAGAAACTGCATGTTTTCCGTAATCAATTGAAGCAGGGTGGAAGGAGAGGAAGAAGAGATTGACAGTGATACTGATATGCACAGTGATACACACACAGGCATACAGCGTAATGTGCATATGTATAAAAGATACATTTATATCCCCTCCATTAATATCCCTATCAATTTCTCACATGTAATATGTAACATATATGCATGTGTTTGTGGATGCCTATACCCATATACATACATAACATACATACATACATACATATATGTATACATACACATCTATCTACATATGGAGGTGGGAAAGGAAAGGTTAAAGGAAAGAGACTGCGGGTTAGAGTGAGGGTGCTGAGCCACACCTGTGCCACGTTTTCTTACCAACTCTAGGAGTATACAAATCACCTCACCTTCTTTGTGTAAGGAAGGAGGGAGTTTGTGGGTGAGTGGAGCAAGAGGCCAAAAGAGTAACTGAGTTTCCTACCACAGAATGAGTTTAGGGGAAAGTTTTTCCCAACAGTAGTTTATTTGTATCATTACCTATAGTTTCATCCTTTATAAAAAAGAGAGTAGGGAGAACGAATGTCTTTTTCATCATTATAGTATTTTTTTTTTTAGTATGAAATTATAAAATGAAATAGTTCACTACTAGGACAATTTTTAAAATATAGCAAATATTTGTGGAATATTTTTTCGTCATTTTATCAAACAACTTCTCTGGAAATATGTATTATTTGACCTTTTTGTGCACCAAGGATTTTATAGCCCTGTCCAGGCTGATGCTCTGTTTCTTGACACATAGTATGCATTATTCTAACATTCATATCAGAAAAATTGACATGACTTTCCTCAGTGAGCTAATGTATTTGCTGTTGCCAGCTACTTTTGCTGGAATAGAAGAGACAGAAAAATTTAGCATCCGAATGGTGTAATTCATATTTTGTAAGTCACAGTTACTTTCTTCTGGTATTTTAAATTGATATCTAAAATAACTATTGTTCTTATACTTTGGAACCAATACATATTTTGACAAAAGGATTAAAGTGCAGTGTGAAATTTTAGTCAAAGTTATTGTAAGAAGGTAATATTTATGGAGGACTTAAGACTTGAGACTTTTGCAAATCTTAAAAGGATATATCTAATTTGGAGTTAATAAAATCAAATGCTCATCATCATGTGACTATTTTTATAAGAAAATAACAAATTTAGGTGGTGCATTTGCCTGTTCTTTGTTTCCTTTTTGACACTGTTGAACTCCAATAAATGGATGTATTAGAATAGATACCATCTTTGTGTTCACATATAGAGAATAGAAGAAATGTTCTGGTAGTATGGGCTTTCTTCCATTTCTATGAATGTTTTCTGCCCTCATTTGAAAAAAAATAGATTTCTTTCATAAGTGTAATATGCTTATTTGTATTTAATGTCAAACTTGTCGGTATATATAGTCTTCACTGTGAGACAGGCATTTTCAATAAAATCTCTGTGATTTATTTTCTTCTCAATTTTATTCAAAAGTGAAAGGAAAATGATGATGTAGAAAACATTACTGGCTACTATGTGCAGGTCACTATACTATGTACTTTATGTGCATATTTATTCTCACAATAATCATGCGAGTTTATTATCTCCTTTTTACAGATGAGATTCAAGTTTAGCTATTGGTATTTGAATTAGATCTTTCTCCTAGGCCCTCTAGTCTCTTTCTCAGTAAATATTTAGTAAACACTTACTTGTAAATATTCTTTGCTTATTACAAGCGAGGTGTCAGTAAACAGAGAAGGCACATACCTACGTGGAGTTGCAAGAAAGTTAGAATTATTGTTTCCTCCCTCAAAATGTCAGCTATTATCCTCAGCTTTGGTATCAGAAATTGTAACATTAGTAATTTATTTCTTAAGTTTAGATTTCTAAGATACTTCATATTTTATTATTTTAAAGGTTAATAATTTATTTTTTGAAATGGCAGTATATTTACATAGTTCAATATTTTAAAAAGTACAAAAAAATAACAGTAAAAAGTTTCCTTTTACAATACCTGCTGCCCAATTTCCCTTCCTGGTTTTAGCCAATATGAGCAGTTTCTTATATATCCTTTAAAGGTATTTTGGGTATATACAAATATGCTGTGTGTATATGCTTATGTGTGTGTGTGTGTGTGTGTGTGTATACTATGTGTGTGTGTACACACATAAACATATATACATATGCACACATATGCATATATTCATACACATACTCATTTTTTTCTTTTTCTAAAAAAAGACAAAAAGGGTAGTAGCCATGGCGCCACGCGTTTATTGCAGCGAGCTTTGGTCACTGTTGTGGCTGCTTTTTCTGGCCGCTGTTTTGGCACTCGCCTTGGATTAGGGGACTTCCTGATGCGAGGCTTTCTGAAGACTGCTCCTGTGACACACAGTGTAGACTATGGGAAAAGACTATCATCAAACCTTCTGGATTCCATGACAGGCGTTTTTTGAATTTAATGAAATTCTACATTTTGTTGACTGCAATTCCAGTAGCAACTGGCATAACACTGGTGAATGTATCCATTGGCGAAACAGAGTTAGCAGAAATTCTAGAAGGCTATATCCCAGAACACGGGAATATTTCAAGCATCTTATATCAAGATGGATTGCTCGGACTTTCTATGGCAATCCTGAAAATAATTATGAAAGAACAATGGCTATTCTTCAAATTGAAGCTGAAATAGCTGAATTGCAGTAAAAAGAGGAAGTTAAAGGAGATGGAAGTACGAAGATTAGTGCATGCGAGAGGCGATAGTCCCTGGTATCAGTATCCAACCATTGAGCTTGTTGATTATTCTCCAAAAGCAAGTCCCAACAACTAATCTTTTATTTCTCTAAATACAAAATATATTCTCTTTATGGGAAAATAAATTAATAAATACATTCTGTATTTTTGCTCAGTGTGATGAATAAAAGATCCTCTTCCATTGCTGTTTCTCAAAATAAGTAAGTAAATAAATAATAAAAATTAAAAAAATTTAAAAATGACAAAAGGTATCATGTGCTTTTTCCCTTAAGAACATAACTTAGATTATTTCATATCAGTAGGGTAAGAGTTTTTTTAATCTGTTGAATTGATGTGCTGTCATTTATTTACAAGTTCCTTGTGATGAATGTTTAAGTGGTTCCTGACATTTTATTTCTGTCACCTTGGACATGCATTCTTATTCATTTAAGACACTATTACTAAATATGGAAAGTCTAAAGATTTTATGGTTATTTATTCATTTACCATCTACAGTTATTGCTAGGTGTAAGATCTCAGCACAGGCAATATTGCCATTAAAAAAAATTCTTGTTAAAATTATATGTAACCGTATTTTAAAGAGTCATCTAGTTCTAAACACTAAATGGCTTGTTATGAAAAACAGCGTTCACCGATCCTTTCCTGCTCCTGCCATTTTTTGGCTACCCAACAACAACTTCCAGCTTGTTAAATTAATATTTATGCTCATATTTTTAAATAACATACTTAAAATACTACTTCTTAATTTTTCAGATTTTTAAAATTCTTACCTGCAATCCACAGAGTCCCTTCATTCTCCTAGTATAGTTATATAATAAATCCAATAATTTGATTAGATCAGCATTCATCATTGACATTATAATGATTATGTTAACTGCTATTGACACCTGAATCACATGTATATATATATTGTTTCATTTCTCTTTCTTAAACTTTTGTTTATCTTGAAATGAATATTGTCCTATGTGTATTCTTACTCATTGTGATTTTTTTCTATGCAGTTTGTTAATTTTTGTTGTAAACTCATATGTTTCATCTCAATTAATTGAATTCGTGGGCCTTAATTGAGAAGTCTATCTCCCACAGGTGTTTTGTGCTTGCTTGTGCGTGGAACTGGGGGTATCAACTGTCCTGGCATTATCCTGGTACACTTTTAGGTTTTCTGTTGTAGTGTAATTTTCTAATAATGAGTTATTTACTTGGTGCCACCCCAAGACTTGTTTTTCTGATTGAAAAGCCTATATAAAGACATTTGTTCTAATACTTTGAGGAATGGTTCCCATTTAAAAATCAGGTTTCAATTCTGCTTCCCTTCTTTTGGTTTTGTTTTTTGTCCCTTTAGTAATTTCCCTTACTTCCTATAAGCCAAACAATACTGTAAACATTAAGCTGTGTGTATGATATAGTTGTGCTTTCACTAGAGGCCCTTTTATGCAGGAGTGCTGGAAATAAAGTCCCTGGGCCTGCGTTTGACCACTGTGCAGGAACTGGAAGCATCCTTTCAGTATGTAATGTTTAGATTTGGTGAATTTCTTGAATAATTTTTGATGAATTACTTTCCTATTATTTGGGTAATAATATCCAGTATCTACTCTCAGTAACGCCTATTATTTGGGTCCTGGTTCCACTGGATTGATCGTTTTACTGTATCTATTTCTCATTCTTTTATTTCCCCTCCCATTTCTGGTTGATATTCGTAACTTTATTTTCCAAGTCTTCTATTGACATTTTGAGTCCCTTAAACAATACACAAATATTAACTCAAAGTGGATTAAAGATTTGAATGTAAGACCTAAAACCATAAAACTCATAGAAGAAAACATAGGTGGTAAGCTTTTTGACATCGGTCTTAGTGATGTTTTTGGAACTGACACCAAAAGCAAAGGCAACAAAAGCAAAAATAAACAAATGGAACTACATCAAACACAAAAGCTTTTGCATCGCCAAGGAAACATCAAGAAAACAAAAAGGCAACCTGTTGAATGGGAGAAGATATTTGCAAATGATATATTCTATAAGGGGTTACTATCCAAACTATATAAAGAATTTATACAACTCAACAACAACAACAACAACAATCCAATTAAAAATGTGGGCGAAGACCTGAATAAACATTTCTCCAAAGAAGACATATAAATGGTAACTAGGCAGATGAAAAGATGCTCAACATCACTAATCATCAAAAAAATGCAAATAAAAACCACAGTGAGATACCATTTCATGTCTGTCAGAATGGCTGTTATCAAAGAACAACAAAGAACAAAGTGGTGCGGATGGAGAAAAGGGAGACCCTTGTGCACTGTCGGTAGGATTGTAAACTAGCTCAGCGACTATGGAAAACAGTATGGAGATTTCTCAAAATTTTTAAAAGAACTACCATATGATCCAGCAATTCCACTTCTGAGTATTTATCTGAAGAAAACAAAATAATTCCAAAAGATATATGCACCCCTGGGTTTATTATAGCATTATTTACAAAAGAAAGCCAAGATATGGGAGCAATCCAAGGGTCCATCGATAGATGAATGGATAAAGTTGTCCCTGCCCCCCGCCACTGGAATATTACTCAGCCATAAAAAAGAAAATCTTGCCATTTGTGACAACATGGATGGACTATTATGTTAGGTGAAATAAATTAGAGAAAGACAAATACTGTATGATTTCATTTAGATGCGAAATCTAAAAAACAAAACAAATGTACAAATGAAACATTAAAGAACTCATAGAAACAGAGAACAAACTGATACTTCCCAGGAGGGAAGGGGCTGGGGAAGTTATGTGGAAAAGGGAAAGGAGATTAAGAAGTATAAACTTATTATAAAATAAGTCACAGAGATAGAATGTACAGTATAGGGAATATAGTCAATAATATAATAACTGTATGGTGACAGATGGCTACTAGACTTATTGTGGTGATCACTTTGTAAGATATATAAATATTTAATCACTATGTTGTACACCTGAAACTCACATAACATTGTATGTCAAGTATAATTAAAAATAAATTTATAAAAATTAATAACAAAAACAAAAAAACATGGGCAGAGGAACTAGATAGACATTATTTTCAAAGAATACATACAGATGGCCAATAGGAACATGAAAAGATGTTTAACATCACTAATCATCAGGGAAATGCAAATCTAAACCATAATGTATTATTTCACATCCATTAGTATGGTTGTCATCAAAAAAACAATAAATAAGTTTTAGTAAGGATGTGGAGAAAAAGGAACTCTTTTGCACTGTTGGTGGGAAGGTAAATTAGTGTAGCAGCTATGGAAATTAGTATGGATGTTCCTTTAAAAATTAAAAATAAAATTACCAAATGATTCAGCAGTTTCACTTCTTGATATTTATTTGAAGAAAATATAAACACTAACTTGAATAGCTATATGCACCTTCATGTTAGTTGCAGCATTATTTAATATAGCCAAAAAATATATATGTATATAAAATATATATTCTAAAATATATGATATATTATAACATAATATATATTATTTATAAACTACATTTATTATTCAGCCATAAAAAAGGACATCTTGCCATTTGTGGCATCATGGATGGACCTTGAGGGCATCATGCTAAGTGAAATAAGTCAGGCAGAGAAAGACAAATACCCATGTGATCTCACTTATATGTGTAATCTAAAAACAAACAATCAAAATACTCAGTAGATACATAAAACTGATGGTTGCCAGAAGTGGTGGGTTGGACTGGGCAAAATTGGTGAATGGGATCAAAAGGGACAATTCTAGTTAAAAAAGGAATAAGTTCTGGGGATGTAATGTACCACATGGTAACAATTACATATTGTGAAAGTTGCTAAGAGTAAATTTTTTTTAAATTTATTTTTCAGTTATAGTTGACATACAATATTATATTAGGTTCAGGTGTAACATAGTGATTAGACATGTATATACCTTAAAGTGATCACCCCAATAAGTCTAGTAGCCATCTGGCAACATATGTAGTTATTACAGCATTATTGACTATATTCCCTGTACTTTACATTATATGACAATTTTTGCAACTGGCAAATTTGTACCTCTTAATCCCTTTCACCTTTTTGGCATATCACCCCAACCTTCTCCCATCTGGCGACCATCAGTTTATCTCTGTGTATGAGTTTGTTTCTGTTTTGTTTGTTCATTTTTTTTTTTAAGATCCCACATTTAAGTGAAATCATAAAGCATTTTTCTTTATCTGACTTATTTCACTCAGTATAATAACCCTCTAGGTCCATGCATGTTGTTACACTTGGCAAGATTTCAAGTCATAAAAATTCTCATCACAAGAAAAAAAAATTGTAACTATGTATGGTGGTGGATATTAACTAGATTTAGTGTGATGATCATTTTGCAATATATACAAAGATCAAATCAATATGTTGTGTACCTGAAACTAATGTTAATGTTAATTATACCTCAAAAAAAAAAAGTGAGAGAAACTAGTTTTTGGATATTTAAGGACATATCCTAAATCCAAGATGACCTCATGTTGCAACCCTTAACTGAGTGATATTTGCAAAGTTATCTATTTTCCAAATAAAGTTATATTTGTAGGTACTAGAAATTAGTACTAGCACATATCTTTTTAAAAGTTTTTAATAAAATTTATTGGGGTAATGTTAGTTAATAACATTATATAAATTTCAAGTGTACAATTTTATAATACAATATCTGAATTCTCCATTGGGTACTCAGTACTCAAAGTCTAGTCTCCTTCCATCAGCATATACTTGACCTCCTTCCCCTTCTCCGTCTCCACACCCCTTTCCCCCTCTGGTAACCATCATTCTGTGGTCTGCATCTATGAGTTTATTTGTTTCTTGCTTTTTGTTTTATATCCCACATGAGTGAAATCATATGGTTCTTATTCTTTTCTGTCTTACATATTTCACTTAGCATGATATTTTCAAGATCCATTCATGTCGCAAATGGCAGTATTTCATCCTTTCTTATGGCCGAGTATTATTCCAGTGTGTATATGTACCATACCTTCTTTATCCAATCAGCAGTCAGAGGACAACACTTAGGTTGTTTCCATGTCTTGGCTATTGTGAATAATGTGTCAGTGAACATAGAGGTACATATATCTTTACGAATAATGTTTTCAAAATTTTCAGGGCAATACCTAAAAGAGGGATTGCTGAGCTATATGGTAGTTCTATTCTTAATTTTCCGAGAACCTCCATACTGTTTTCTGTTATCCTTTTGCAAAATGTACAGCCTTCTCCCTCACCCCTCCCAATTTTTGTTCTTCCAAAGTATAATATACATTCACCCTATTACAATATCTCCAGAAATTTCAACCGATTTTAGCATCAGCTTTAAGTTCAAAGTCTCATCTAAATATCATTAGCTAAAAAATCACAAATGTCATTATCTAAATTATCTAAAACCCAAATATGGCTGAGATTCTGGATATGATCCCTTCTGGGGAAGAATTTCTCTTTGTTGGGCCACCTGTCAAACTAGAAAACAAATCATCTGCTTCTAGAATACAATGATGGCAACAGGTGTGGTATAGATGTTCCCAGTCCCCAAGGGAAGAATTGGAAAAAATAAAGGGATCACCAGTCCTAAGCAAGTTTAAAACACAGAAGGGCAAAGTCCATCAGGTTTCAGGGCCTAAAAATAATCCTCTGTAGCCTCTGGAACTATGACCCTGGCTTGGTCAGTATCTGGGCTCATGACTGCAGCTCACTTACCTTCTGTGCTCATGATTCTGGCTTGTTCAATCTCTACTCTTGACTCTGTCACCCTCTGTGTCTGACCTCGGCCTCTGCACACATGGCTCGAGCTTCTGCATCTGCGCCAGTGGCTCTAGCTCTGCATCAGGTTCTGCCTTCAGAGTCATTCCTTCTTTTTCTTGAAGATTAGTGCATGTCTGTGGCCTATTTTTCTCCCTGTGGAATCCAAGAAGTCTAACCACCTTCCATCATTTCATCCTATTTCTGTCTTTTTCTGTCCAGGCTTGCTGTTTTTCTGCCAGTGTAATATTCTCATAAACCTTGTGGATCTCTATAACTCAAGGTCATTTATGCCATTAAACAACAAGTTGTTTCTCCATATATCCTTTCTGCATAATCCTGTTTCTTTCTGGGCTTCTGCTGAGATGGTTGATTGGATCCATGAGTCACATACCTAATCTCTTGAACAAAAAGTTGTACAGTCACATCCTTGACCTCTCTCAGAGCATGTTTTCACAAAAATGAGCTTTTAAAATCACTTTTAATTTTAGTATTCTTTGTAATCTAGATAGACTGAGAAACCTCCACCCCACAAATCATCAAATTGTTTCCTTTCTCCATTTATCTTTTTCCTTTTGCATTTTACTATAAGCAGTGAGAAGAAACCAGAGCACACCTTCAATAGTTTGCTTAGAAATCTCCTCAAGTCAGTAGGTTCATCACTTGTAAGTTCTGCTGTCCATACAACAGTAGAACACAGTTTAGCTAAATTTTCTACTACTTTATAACAAAGACCACTTATATTTTAGTTTCCAATAACATGTTCCTCATTTCCTTCTGAGACCTCATCAAAAGTACCTTTAACATTCATATTTTTACCACTATATCATGATATATCTATTCTTAACATGATAGAGTTCTCTACTGTGCTATTCACTGCTTCCTGAGCCCTGACCAGAATCACCTTTAACGTTCATATTTCTACCAACCATCTCTTCAAAGTAATCTAGACTATTTCCTGTCTTCCAGCTTTAAAATTCTAACAACTTCTACCTACTATCCAGTTCCCAAGCCACCTCCATGCTTTAGGTATTTGTTACAAGAGCAACCCTGTTCTCAGCACCAAAATCTGTATTAGTTTCCTAATGCTTCTATAACAAAGTTTTATAAACTTGATGGCTTAAAACAGAAATGTATTTGGCAGTCAGAATTCTAAAATCAGCATGTTGGCATGGCTATGCTTCCTCCAGAGATTCTAGTGGAGAATATTCCTAGCCTGTTAATCCTTCTGTTGGCATGTGATGTTCTTTGGCTTGTTGGCAGCGTACTTTCTCTTCTGCCTTCGTCTTCACATGGCCTTCTCCCCTGTAGCTCTGTGTTTCAAGTCATTATTATTATTACATTATTATTATTATTATTATTATTATTATTATTATTATTATGTGGAAACTAATCCTAGAACTTAAGGTCCACTCTAAATCCAAGATGATATTATCTTTCAATACTTAATTACATGAGCAAAACTCTACTTCCAAATAAGTTTGCATTTATAGATACCAAGGATTGGAATTAGGGATTAGATACCAGAGGTTAGGATTTGAACATACCTTTTTGAGGGGTTACAAATCAACACAGTACAAGCACCAAAAGTGAATTTCAGTGTATTTAAAAATGTGAAGGCAAATTATAATACTGTTGTCAGTAACACTCAGAATATAAAGACAAATGACCAAAACACTAAAAGGTGATTTTTTATCATTCAGCCATTTTAAAAATCAAAATAGTAAATATTTTGAGAAACTGTGCTATTAGAATATCCCTTTCTGTTATCAGAGTTAAAATACAATTAAACTTTGGAGAGTAGCCTTAAAATGGGAAAAGTCATAAAAAATTAGAATTTTGGAGAGGTTTACATCCTTATTGATTATGATAAGTGTAGATTTATTATATTCATAAGGCATAAGTCTGTTCTTTAACATTAGCAGGCTGAAAATTGTTCCTTGATACTTTCAATATAGAGAACCTCAAAGTAAAGATGATTTGTTGTAACTATCCTAGTAGGTACAGCCCTTTTAATGATTGCAAACTGTCTGCTCTTCCGTGCTTTTCTCCCTGGTCCCTGGTTCTCCTTTTTTCCTTGCTCTCTCTTTTCCTTATTTTTTTTTTCTTTTCTCCTTTCCATTCTCTTTTATTTTTCCCGTGCTTGGCTTATGTTCGTTCTCAAAGGCACTTGGACTTTGAAGACTTTAACAAAGTCAAAGATAAATAGTAATTTCTTTTAAATCTTGTGCAGAGTAGAGTCTCTGCCCTTCCTATGGGAGCAAATAATAAGGTGACATTGAAGTAGCAGTCAGAACAGGTCCAATCCAATCAACAAATTAGCCAGGAATTTAGCCAGGGTTATACAAGAGGCCATATTCGCAGGCTATGCAGAATTTGGCTTTTATTCTCTAACAGATTGTAGTTGGTAGAGGAGAGATTGTGCTAATGGAGAAATTATGATGACAACAATAATGGCACTGTTGTAAACATATCTGCTCTTAGGAATTTCACTTGAATAGTTGTTTTCATCTTCAGAGTGATGAATTGTGTGTGACCTGCTTATTCATTCCTTACTTGTTAACTACTAATTCCTTTCCTTCAGGTTTTGGTTTTGACAGAGAAGTGACATTGTCATGGCTGGCTTTTTTAAGTTAACATATAGGAAAATCAATTACGTATGTGTTGGTATGGACAAATTATGGGGTTCTCTGCATACATTTATCATTGTATCTGTTAGGAAAGGTCCAGAAGAAGTTTGTTTTATTATCTTGTTTTTGATCAAGAAGATTCAGCAAAGCTGATGATTTTGGAGTCTGTGTGTAAATGAAATCCATTCACTATATTAAAGGCAGCTGTAAATTGAATAGGGCCAGAGATGAAAGTAAACTCTTTGAAAGATCTTGAAAATGTTATGCTAAAGGGACAGAGTTATTAAAGGTATCTGTTTCAGTATTTGGTATAGTTTACTCTATGGCATAAATGCTTTATTTCCATGTGTAATATTACTTTATTCCTTTCGACTGATTCTTACATGCTTGTGTTATGTTTTCTCTCATTTTATATTAGGCTAAATATTTGAACTAGCCTGTGAGACTGACTTGGTAAGATTTTGATGGGTTCCCTCATGTGCTGTTATTTATTACTGATTGTATAGAGAGACTATGAAATGACGTAGAATGAGGAGGCAGAGATTAAACATTCAGTGGAAAGACTTCTTGTTACATAATGCTGCATCATGACTGTGAAAGGTACTTTTAGAAACCAACTAGTCTTGTTGCAGCTGCCACATATGGGGTCAGTGAGTGATGGAGAGGTGGTGTTTTGTTGTTTTTCTGTTTTGACAAAGTAGGTACATATGGGATAATCTAATCTTCCTGTTTCTCTGACATTTACATTTAGGCTACTTTGGTGCATTGGATTCTTCAGATTTTGGTGGGGGGATTTTATGATATTTCTTAGTTAAAACCTTTCAGTGCAATGGTTGGATGTTATCCCACTATCTTTGTTTTGATTTCTTGCCCTGCAGTTTTCCTTTTGGAATATCTGGAGGTGTTTATGGCTGCCTTATCCAATATAGTTGATTAGTTGTTGTGAAAAGGATGTAATCTTGTGGCTTCAGAGAGAGAGTGGTGGTGGTAAAGTCTGTGTTGGAAAACGTTTCTCAGTCAGACGATACTAGTTAATTATGTTCTGCTAATTATATTCAGTCTAATTATAGATTTGTCTTGACCAAAGAATTTAGAAAGTGAGAAGCAACTGCTTTCTAATAGGGGGACTATAATGGTTTATTGGTCTTCGGAGTTTCCACCCTCTCTCTATCCCTCCCTCTCTCTCCCCCTTCCTCTCTCCTTTTTTCTCTCTTTTAAGTACTGTCATAATTCATGCCAAATACATCAATCACATGTTAGCTTTTAACCACCTATGTGGTAGAAGATCCTGTTACTATGCGTTGATTAATTTATTAGTGGTGATTAGTATGATTAGTGATTAGGGTTTCACTTGGTTTGGCATTTAAACCATCTTAAAGTGTACAATTCAGTGTTTTTTTAGTATATTCACAATATTGTTGAACCATCACTATCTCATCTAATCATTAGTATTTCATGCCAGACATTTTTATCACTTAAAGAAGAAACCCCTGTATATATTAAGCAGTCACTCCCTATTTCTCTCTCCCTTAGCACCTAGCAACTGCTAATCTATTTTCTGTCTCTGGATTTGCCTTTTTTGGATATTTCATTTAAAATGGAATTGTGTAACATGTGGCCTTTTGCATCTGGCTACTTCCACTTAGCATAATGTTTTCAAAGATCGTCCGTGTTGTAGTATTCTTTTGATGAATGAATAATATTCTACTGTATGAATAATGTTGCATTTTGTTTATCCATTTATTAGTTGATGAACATTTTCATTGTCCTTTATGGCTATTTTTAATAATACTGATATGGACATTCATGTAGAAGTTGTGTGAATATGTTTTTAGTGCTCTTGTACATATAATTAGGAGTGAAGTTACTGGAATATTTGGTAACTCTTATGTTTAATTTTTTGAGGAAATGCTAAACTGTGTTGCATAATGGATGTACCATTTTACATTTCTACCAAAAATGTGTGGGGTTTCATTTT
The DNA here is from genome assembly GCA_003508835.1 of Eonycteris spelaea. Taxonomy (NCBI): domain Eukaryota; kingdom Metazoa; phylum Chordata; class Mammalia; order Chiroptera; family Pteropodidae; genus Eonycteris; species Eonycteris spelaea. The sequence goes on along the minus strand of PUFA01000357.1, from coordinate 697,245 downwards.
CTCCACCTCCTTGCCAGCACCTGTTTTCTGTGCGTGTTTTTAAATTTTTATTATAGCCATCCTAATGGATGTGAATGGTTTTGACCTCAATTTCCACAATTGCTTATGATATTGAACCATTTGTCTCTTTGGAGAAATATCTATTCAAGTTCTTTGCCCATTTTTAAATTTGGTTACTTGTTTTACTGAGTTATGAGAGATGTTTTTATATTCTGATTACTAGACCTTTGTCAGTTAAGATTATTTGCAAATATTCAGTGGGTTGTCTTTTTGCTTTCTCAGTAGTGTCCTTTGATGGACAAAAGTTTTAAATTTGATAAAGTCCAGTTTATGTATTTTTTTTTCTTGCTATGCTTATGGTGTCACCTTTTTTAGAAACTGTTGCTTAATCCCAGGTTACACCTATTTTCCCCTCACTTTTTACTTTCAGGGATTTGAGCCATTTTGAGTTAATTTTTATATATCATGTGAAATAGCATTCCAGATTTATTGTTCTGTATGTAGATTGCTCTCCAGTTGTCCCACCAAAATTTGTTGATAAGACTATCCTTTTGTTATTGAACTGCCTTGTCACTCTTGTCAAAAATCCATTGATTATAGGTGTATTAGGCTTATTTTGGGACTTTGTTTCTTTTTCCATTGAACTGAAGCTCTATCTTTATGCTAGTACCACACTGTTATGGTTACTGTATCTTTCTGCTAAATTTTGAAGTTGGGACATATAAGTCCTCCAACTTTGCTTTCTTTTTCAAGATTGAGTTATTCATAATCTCTGCAATTCCATATGCATTTAAAGATCAGCTTATCTGTTTCCCATTGGAGAAATAGCAACTGGAATTTTGATAGGGATTGCATTGAATCTGTAGGTAAATTTGGGGAATAGTGACATCTTAACATAGTAAGTCTAATCCGTAGAATGTCTTTCCATTTATTAAGTCACCACAGTGTTTTGTACAGTGTTTTGTATTTTTTAGTGTAAAAGTTTTACACTTTGGTAAAGTGTACTCCATAGTATTCTTTTTGATGTTATTGTGAATGGAATTGTTTTTCTTAATTTCATGTTTGGATTTTTATTTGAAATGTATAGAAAGACAGCTGATTTTTGTGTGTCGACTTTGTATTTTTTTAACTTTGCCAAACTTATTTATTAGATCCAGTCATGTTTTGTTGATTAGATCTAATAAGTTTGTAGTGTGTCCAATATGTAAATTATGTCTTCTGCAAATAAGGATAGTTTTATTTCTTCACTTCTAATCTAATAATTTCTAAGGATGCCTTTTATTTATTTTTCTTGCCTAAAGCCCTTGCTAGAACTTCAGTGCGATGTGAAATTAAAGTGGCAAGAGTGGATATCTTTGTTTTGTTCATGATATTAGGGGAAAAGCTTTTTTAGTTTTTTTTTAGTTTTTTGCCTCTAATATGATGTTAGCTATGGGTTTTCCACAAATGCCTTTTATCGGGTTTAGGATGTTTCTTTCTAATCCAGTTTGATGAGTATTTTTATCATGAACATGTATTTGATTTTGTCATTCTTCCCCTACATAGTGTGATGATCATATTTTTTTTCCTTCATTATTCTAATATGGTATATTAAATGGATTGCTTTTTGTATGTTGAACTACTTTTGTATTCCTGAGATAAATTTCACTTGGTCCTATGATTAATCCTTTTAATATCCTATTGGATTCTGTTCATTGAGATTCTATATTCATAAGGCACACTGCTTTGGACTTTTCTTATCTTTGTCTGGCTTTGAAATAGTATAATGCTGGTTTCATAGGATTAGTCAGGACATGGTGTCTCTTCTTCTATTTTTAGGAAAAGTACAAGAAGAATCGCTGTTAATCCTTGTTTAAACATTTGTTGGAATTTCTTAGAAGTCACCAGTTGATGCTAGGATTTCTTTGTTTAAGGCATTTTGATTACTCATTCAATCACTTGTTATAGGTCTATTTGATTTTCTGTTTATTCTTGAGCCAATTTTGGTAGCTTGCAATTTCTAGAAATTCATCCACTATCACCTGGTTATCTAATTAGTTATCATACAATTATTCATTAAAATCTCATAATTTTTTTTGTTTAAGTTCAGTAGTAAGTCTTTTCATCCTTCCTAATTTTAGTAATTTGAGTCTTTTTTTTAAATTTCTTGTCAATCTAGCTAAGGTTTGCTAATCTTATTGGTTTATTAAAAGAATCAACTTTGGTTTGATTTTCTCTATTGTTTTTCTAGTCTCTGTTCTATTAAATATTTTTTCTAATATTTTTATTTCTTTAATTATGCTTACTTTGGGTTGTTAGCGCTTCCTTTTCCAGTTTCTTAAGGTGAAAGATTAGGTTATTTGAGATTTTTTCTTCTTTTTTTAATATAGTCTATTAATTTTCCTTGTTATTTCTTTGACTTATTAGTTATTTAGGAGTGTGTTTAATTTTCTCACATTTATGAATTTCTCAATTTCACACTATTATTTAAAATTTAATTTCCATAATGTCAAAGAGCATATTTTGTATAATTTCATTATTTTAAAATTGTTTGAGCTTTGCTTTGTGGCCTAACATACAGTCTATTCTGGAGAATGTTTGATGTCCACTTGAGAATAATGTGTATTCTGGTGTTGCTGGGTGTAGTCTATAGCTGTTTGTTTCTTCTAGTTGGTTTATATGTTGTTTAGTCTTCTGTTTTTTTGTTTGCCAATCTTTTGTCTAGTGTTTCTGTTCATTATTTGAAAGCCGTTAGTAACAAATGCGATACTAGTAGCAGTAGGAATAATATCTTATTTGTCTTCATTAACAGTTAGTTTATACACATGATCACTTTCAAGTTACTGTACACAAGTAAATTCAATCTTCAGTGTTACCAGACTGAAGATAACCATTATATTTTTCTTATCTTTTTATCCTCAGAGTGAGGCAGACTGTGGCACATAGTAATTATTTAAATTAAATATAATGCTTACTGAGAAAATTCAGTATGGAATAATGGCATCTGGGAAAATTTTACATGATCGGTAGCTAAATTTCACAGTACTTGGAGAGTTTACATTTTCTTCTTTGATTTGTGTTGATTCTTACTGAATATATTGATATCATTGGTAAATTTTTATGAAGTATATATTGACTATAATAGTCAAAATTTTAGTTCTAGTATCTCAAATGATTATAGAAATCCATTATGTAATGAAAATTTCAACATAATCCAACAAATATTTGTTGACAGCTACTGTGTTCTAAGGCACTATGGAAAGCACTAAATTGCTGTTCCTTCTAGGGGAAGAGATGAGCCATTGGTAATGTGTTCAATTTCAATTTTAATAAAACATCATAGAACATTTTGACCATTTATAAAATGTCTCTAAGACCTTTTATGTGAATTACTTAATGCATTATACTCTATGTTCTTCTTTAATACTTTTAATGCACTAATACTTTTAACACTTTTAATCCACGAGTACTTTTCAATGATATATGCGATTATTCAGGACCATGGATTGAATGATCAAATGTTATAATTGAAATGGTGCATAGTCATCTTCAGTTATTAATTAGGTAAAATAGAATACATTCTCAGTTTCATTTAGTTGATCTAGGGTACTTTGCTTAGCTTTAACCTAATTAACTCTGAAAAGCTGTTAACCTGTTTTCATCTCAGTTTCTTTAATCCTAAACTGAAGAGATTACTTAGTAACAGGTATTGTCAAGAGAAAAAAACAAACCAGTGAATATTTGATTAGTTAAGTTTGAATAATTCTGGTTTTAGAAAGGTTTAACGTATTCCTTTCTGGGCTTTTCAGGTTTTATATGTTAATATGTGTTATTAATTCCCACAATGTATCACCATAATAACCTATTTTATATGAACTTCTCATATATCACTGGTCCCAAGGTGGTTATATGAATCTCAAGAACTGCCTAAGATGTCCCATTATGATAAAGAAATGTCAGAATACCTATTTCTATTTACTTTTTTGATGTTGAAAAGTAAAAAGAAAAAAGAAAAATATATATAATATTTAGCACAGGGATCCATACTTTTGCCCTCTCTAGGTCCCTATATGAAGATTCACATACCATTTGTGAAATAACCTGATATAAATGGAAGTTCCAAAGTGATGAGTTGGTAGTGATGCCCTCATTTATTTTCTTGATTTTAATGTAATGTAATGCATGGGCTTGTTTAACCAGGTAATTGGATTTAGCTGCAGTATTATTTCATTTTTATTCAAATAACTCTCACAGAAATGGGAAAATGACTTTAAAAAGATTACTACCATGAGCCATAGATTGGTAATCAATCATACCAATAAAAAATCAGTGTTGTATTGAGCTCTCATGGTGGTGCTTTATGTTTAGGCAGTTTGGAAAAATAGTAGTTTAGCTATAATAATATATGTTAAAGGACATACCAGAAAGAGAAATTAGAAGCTAATAATGAAACAAGAACCTGTCGAGTCAATAAGGTGTAATAAATGAGGGCTGTGAAAGAATAAGCAAGCATAGCTAGCAGTAAATGGGTGAGAACTATTGACATTTTTAAAATCCTCAATATAGTTGAAGTTTAATTTTCTCTCAAAGTGCATTAGGGTATTGGTGCACTCATTCCTTGCAGCCATTCAGGGTCCCAGACTAGCAGCACTTGGCTTTCATTGTCTTCTTGGGCATTGACGTCTAGCACGTGAATAGGGGAAGAAAGGGAACATGTGGAGAATTGTGTGGGAGGTTTTTGTACTTTAAGCCTGAAATGATGTACAGAACTTGCACCAACCTGACATTCCTAAAATAAATCCCACTTGACTGAGGTGTATTATCCTATTTATATTCGGCTACATTCAGTTCGCTGATATTTTGTTTAGAATTTTAGTTTCTATGTTCATAAAAAACTGGTCATAATTTTCTTCTCTTTAAATAATGTCTGCAGATTTTAGTTTAAGAGATATGGTATCCTAATGAAATATATGAAATATTTCCTCTTTTCTTATTCTTGGGAAGATGTTGTGTAAGATTTCTGTTACTGCTTTCTTAAGTGTTTATTAAAATTCACCTGTTAAGTCATCTGGGCTTAGAGATTCCTTGGTTGGAAGTATTTTTGTGTTTGTTTTTTAAATGAATATTGCTTTGATTTCTTTAACACATATAGGACCGTTCATATTTTTAATTTTATCTTTCAGTTTTGGTAAATTGTATTTTTTCCTAGGAGTATTTTCATTTCATCTAAAACATCATATTTATTGATATAATATTTTGTAATATATAATCTCTTTTAGATATATATAAATTATGTACTATCTTGAATTTGTGCATGGTGTTGGATATTTGTGGTTTTTATTTTGTTTCATTATTTTTATCATCTTACTACATTTCATTTTTTTCCCTTTCTTTTGGAATATTTTAAAAAGATTCTTCTGTTACGTGCCTGTTTGACCTTTTTACTCTGTTTCATGTCTTTTTAAAGTTTTTTTTTTGTATTTTCCATATTTTTTTTCCTTTTTGTTGTAATCTCTATTTTTTCCCCACTATCTTTTGTTTCTCTAATGCAAATATATGTGGAAAATAGTCCTTTTCCCCCTATTTTTGGGAAGATTTTGTTTAAGATTTCTGTTAGTTCTTTCTTAAATGTTTATTAAAATTCACCTGTTAAATTATCTGGGCTTAGAGAGTCCTTGGTTGGAAGTTTTTTTGTTTGTTTGTTTTTTCAGTTAATTTTTGTTGTGCTTCATCTACAGTTTATCTCATCCTTTGAGTTGCTAATGTTACATATTTCTTAGCTGTAGAATTTCTATTTTATGAATTCCAGTTCTCTAAATGAAAATATTCTATCCATATTCCCTATTTCTCTCTTTTTCTTTAAACATATTAATTATCCATATTTTAAACTCTTTGATAACTAATATCTGCATCACCTGTGGGCCTTTTTCTTTTGTCTTTTCTGTTTTCTTTGGTGTCATCTATTGTCATCTCTGATAATTTTGTATTGAAAGCTGTACATTGTTCTTGGAAAATTTGAAAGACTCTATAGAATGTTAACATTCTCCAAATAGTTCATCATTTCCTTTTCTAGGAAGGTGAAATGGGATCAACCTTAATCCAATGGTTCTCTAACCTTGTTATGTATTTAACTATTAGTATGTATGTGTAAAACAAAATTAATTTTAGACTGTAATAAGAATAAAAAGCATTTATTTGAGCAAAAGGAGCTACAGACTGAGAGACACAAAACCAGGTCACAAATTAAATTGTGTTCTCCCTAGACAAAGGGGAGGCCACTTTTTATAGTGAAAATTCCCACCCAAGTTTCTAATTAGGTCTGTTTTATGAAAATGAGGTATCCAAAGTGTGCAATTCTGATTGGACAAGGCAGGTCTCATTGGTAGAAAGATGAAACCAGGGTTTCCTTTGCAGTGGTTAACTCAGATGGCATAAACACAGGAAAACAAATGGGGCGTAATAGTACAGGGAGTTAAGAGTTCAGTCTGAATTCTTTCCAGTTATACAGTATGTGAGGATCCCTTGTCAACTAATGGCCCCTAGGCTCTTATTATTCATAAAATGTTGGCCCTTAACCATTAACCATTGTGGAGTCCATCTCAGCTGATAGATTTTTTCTCGGGGTTCACATCAAATGAATGTTTCTTCTTGGGATCCACATATGTGTTGCCAGAAAAGTAATAAAAAAAAAAATTTAGAGCCATAGGCTTGTTGAAGTAACAATAAGGGCCTCTGTCTCTTCATCCAGTGCCAGAATTGCCAAATGACCCAAGGGATAACACCATCACCTTGAGTGATCTCATCTCTCAGTGTGGTTTTCCTTTCTTATTGTTTCTCTTTAATTTCTAATCAACACAGTCCTTCCTAATGCTTTTAGATAAAGTATTTTTTTTAAACAGCTTTCTCTGTTTTCAGCTGTAGCATTGGCGTTTTCACAAACCACTCAATTATTTATGGTAGCAAAAGTCACTGGTTTATTATTTTGTAAACAAAAGAACAAGTCATGGTTTAATTTCTTTCTTTCTTTTTTTCAGGAAAAACATAAACAAGAATTGGAAGACATGAGGAAAGCTGGTCATGAAGCCCTCAGCATTATTGTGGATGAATATAAGGTAGAGGATTGAGAGTCTGTTTTCTTTATTCTTTTAAACTTCAGCAAACTTTATTTAAAATTTTATATATAGGCATAGGCATATGCAAACATGCACAAATTATAAAATTATAGTATATTCTTATTTTGGTATAGAATTCCTTTCAGTTGACCAATTAGTGTTCATTGAAAGCATACTTGGTAAATTACAGTGGTAATGCTAGATGCTGCTCTGAATTTGAGAAGTTATAGAATATTTGAGAATATAGGATTGGCAGCTGAAGTTCGAAAATTATATCACATTTCGTGATATAATTTTAATTTATTTTTATAAGAATGTTTTTCTACTCAATATATTCTTTTGTTTCTTGCTATATTTGCTCAGTATGACTTGGAGATATTTTCATGTTAGAATACATAAACTCACCCTGTTTTTGTCACTGTTCTATATAGTATTCCACCATAATTGATTTAAGCATACCTGTATAAATAAGCATTTAGTTTCTTTTTGATTGTTTATTATTATACTACATTTTTAAAAAAAATCCTTCTACCATATATGGAATATAGAAATTTTTTGTTGAATAAACTTTATGCCTAGACTTGATAGAAATTAATATAATTTTAGTTAGGTGGTAATTTAATGTCAGAAAGCTTCCGATAACATCATTTGGATAAAAGTAGGAAAAAAAGTAGATCCAAAATTAATTTAAGTAAAAATCCCCACTCTCCCCAACATTAAGGTATTAAAATAGTATGGTAAACATGTCTTGGGACATGAAAGGTCATTTGTGTGACTACACCCAATATTGAAATTGGTGCCATTGGTAAGAAAGTCACTAAAAAATATGTTTTTTACACCTGTGATTATTGGCTATTTTCATAATGTTGTGAATTTTTAGTTCTACTAATATAAGCCAGCTTTACAGTTATTGAGTTAGGTGAAAGTAGAGGATCTATTTTGAACTATCTTCTTTTTATGTCTGAAGCTAAGGTTGGGAAGAATTAAAATACTGAAATTTACATAACTATCCTTGTGTATATTAGGTGATATATTCTAAGATGAATTTATATTTTACCTATTTTTCTTTATAATTTGTATTTATTTTATTTTTTAAAAAATTCTTTGGCATATAATTTATTTTTTAATTTTAATTAATTATTTTTTTATGGTGACATTGGTTAACGAAATCCAATGAGTTTCAGCTGTACACTTTAACAGTAAGGCATATATATATTTACATTGTGTGTTCACCTGCCATGTTAGATTTCTTTCTGTCACCACATATTTGACCTCCTTTATAAATTTTAAACTTAATGTTTTGAAAGGATTTACATTGTGTGTGTGCTTATATGTGTTTCTGAACAGCTCAGTATTTGATATATTAAATCCTTTTTCTGTTCTATCTCCATGTATTTCCTTTACTGAAAACACGTTTACTGTGTATTACTTTCAATATTGTCAACTATTATGGTTAAAACCATGTGTGAAAACTTTGCAAATATATTTTGCAAATTTCATTTTGAAGAGATTTGGTTGAGCGCTACTCATTTTACCACTTCTTTATCTAGTGTCATTATTTGATATTCATTTAAAAAGAGAGGATTTAAATGTTTCAGGCATTAGGTATTGCAATTTGTCTGAAAGGACTGAAAATCAAATGAAGTAGCCTTCAAAGTTATATTTCATTTGTCATATTATACTTATAGTCAGTTTTATGCAAACTACATAAATTCCTTTATAGCAGGGAACTTTGATTTAAATACATTTCATATAGCTTTCCATATTGATTTAGTGATGCACAATATTACAGTACTCTGAGGAAGAATAACATCTAATATGTTAATTATCACATAAAATTTTATAACCCAGGTGTTCTGAAAACATACTGAGAATCAACTTCATAGTAGTATGTGAAAAAAAAAAATAATTTAGATAAGGAAAATAGGCAGTGTTTCCCTGATAGATTAGATTTCTTTATAATTTAAGAGTTGATGACCTGTGTCCCATTATGGAAAAAGAAAGAATTTTTTTTCCATTGTAAATTCATGCATGAAAAGTTTATGTTATCATTATTTTATTATGCTCCTCTTTTTTAAGACAGCACTTGCTTTTTATTAATATCTTTTAAAGCTTTATTTTGTTACAGTATATAAACATTTACAAGGCTGATCCATTAATCATTAGGTAACTCAAAAACAAACCAAAATAGAACTTCTAATTACTATTGCTAACTGAAGTTGTGTGAATATTCTCTTTGCATTTATTCATTTCTTAATCAAGAAATATCGACATCCTTCCTTATGCCAGGGACTGTAGATACAGCACTCAACAGAATAGACAATAAAGTAAATATCCCAGACACACACACCTGTGCACACACACATACTTGAATGTGCATGCATATACAGGAAGTAAGGAACTTAAAACCATAGTTCTCCTTGATGCTTTGGTTTCCAGGACTTCACACTTTTACCTCTTCTACCTGTACAGATATTTCCTCAAATATGGAACTGGACTAGAGAAATCTACCTTCCTATCATCATTCTAAACTTCTAGAGATCTGACATATCCTGGAGTAGATATGATCAATCATTTTTCCGCCTCCAAGTTGAGCTGAAACATTACTGAGGAGTCTGAAAAAAGATTTCATTAGTAAAGATAGCAAAACATACCAAATAAAACAGAAATGACAAAAGCCTAAAAAACACTGTACAGAAAGATGCATTATTTGTTCATTAGCCCCTGTTTGCAGATGTGTGAAGTAGACGTTTTCCCCCCATTCTTCCTATTAAGTGCCCCTAAAAAAAAAAAAAAAAAAAGAAAGAAAAATCCCTGGGCATTTTGTATAAAACAGATATAAGACTTTGAAAGTTTGTCAGAAGAAGATGGATTGGCTAGGACCTTGGGCTCCAAGTAAGTAACTACATGATCTGGATTCCTGAGTTTTCTTTTGCTTCATTTGTCCTAGATTTGGTACTGGAGAAGTGAAAAATCCAAGCATACCAAATGGGCACAGACAACAAAGCCCAAGAAAAACCTGTTCTCTCTACCCATCTAATGAGACAGAAAACTACTGTGTAAAAACCATTCTACTACCACCAAACAGTAAAATAAACTGCAGCCCCACCCCAGCCCTGCCAACACAGGCTAGTTAGAGAACCTAGGCTGTAATGAGGTACTCTTCTTCTCCACTGGGACAATGTCAAAAGGGCTGACTTTAGATCTCACTGGGCAGTAAATCCCCTCCCCCTTGAATGTCAGGTAGACTATATAGGAAACCCAAACTTCCACCCCACCCTGGGGTAATGAGACACTTTCCCCTATCCCTGTTGGTAGGTTTGAAGGAATATGTATTGGAGAGTCAGGTCTTTCATTGCTGCTCAGAAGTAATAAGGTCACCCCTGTGCAGTAACAGTATAGGCCATTTAGGGAACAGTGAGGTGGCACCCTTGGTCCTCCTAGCCAGAGTGATATCAATAATGTTCTAGTGGGCTGCTGAAATGCCAACCACGTCTAACAATAGTGAGAAGGTCCTTGTTCTCCCTGCCCTGTGTGTCAGTAGAGAATGAGTCAGGTACCTGGACCTCTGTACCTGGCCGTTCCCCTCTTTCCCTCCTGGAGTAATGTCATATCAGAGGAAGCCTGCTTAAACAAGATTTAAAATATCCAGGTTTCAACTGAAAATTACTGCCCTTACCAAGAACCAACAAAATCAGACGAGGAGAAACCAACACTGAGATGACACCAGTGTTAGAATTCTCTGACAAGGCTTTTAAAGCATCCATCAGAACAGTGCTTTGACAAGCAATTATGAACATGCTTGAAATAAATGAAAAAGTAGAAGAATTCAGCAAAGGAATAGAAAGTTTTGCAAAGTAATAGATTACATAAAGAAGAACTAAATGGAAATTGTAGAGCTAACAACCAAAATAAAATACTCAGTGTGGGCTCAAAAGCATACTGGAAAAACATAGGAAAGAATCAATGGACTTGAAAATATTGCAATATAAATCATTAAGTTTAAACAGTAGAGAGAAAATAGACTGACAACTGATAAACAGGGATTTAGGGATTTGTGGGATTAAAACAAAAGATCTAAAATTCATGTCATCAGAATTCTGAACAGAGAGGAGAAGAGTCGACCTGAAAAAATATTTAAAGAAGTAGTGGGTGAAAATTTCCCAAATTTGGCCAAAGAAATGAAAATACATATTCAAGAACTGAGCAAAGTCTAAATATGATAACAAACCAAAATATTACACACCAAGACCCATTGTGATGGTTAATTTTATGTGTCAGCTTGGCTGGATGATGGTGCCCAGATATTTGGTCACACATTATTCTGGATGTTTTTGTGATGGTGTATTTTGGATAAGATTAACATTTAAATCTGTTGACTTTGAGTTAAGCAGATTGTCCTCTTAAATTGGATGGACCTCATCTAATCAGTAGAAGGTCTTCATAAAACAAAGACTTAGCTCTTCTAAGCAAGAAGATATTCTGCTGGCAGATAGCCTTTAGACTTGAAACTGCAATATTGACTTCCTGGGTCCCTGGTCTGCCAGCCTACTGCTATTAACTTTGACAGCCTCCATAATTGTGTGAGCTAGTTCCTTAAAATAAATTTATCTTTTTATATATAAACATACACATCTTATTGGCTATATTTCTTTAGAGACCCTGACTACTGTCATACACATGTCATAGTCAAACTTTTAAAAAGTAAAGACAAAAAAATAGTGAAAAATGGCATTTTACCTAGAGGAGAAAAACAATTAGAATGATAGGGATTTTTCATTAGAAACCATAGAGAAGAGAAGGAAATAGAACTAGTGCTGAACCCTCTGAGATTTATATATCCAGTGACAAAATACTTCTGGGAGGAAAGCAATATGTTCTCAGGTGAAAGAAAACTAAGAAAATTTGTCATGGCAAACCTATACAAAACAATGGCTAAAGAAGTTAAACAAAAGAAAATGATGATGGGAGGGATTTTGGAACACTATGAAATGACAAAGGAAAGAGCAAAGATATGGATAAATACAATAGACTGTTTTTAAGTTTTCTAAATTATGTTTGACTGTTAAATGAAACATTTTAGCATAGTCTGACGTGGTTCTCAGTGTACATAAAGGAAATTTTTAAGAAAGTTATATCAGAAACAAAGGAGAATACAGGATATAAAGAAAAGTAAGGCTCTACACTTAACTTGAACGGGTAAAATGCCAACGCCAGTAACGGTATAACTTTTAAATTATGATTATTCCAAATTTATTTTCATTGTCTACATTCTATCCTATGATAACTTAGGAATTTCTTCATTAATCAAAGTTGATTGCAGGACATTAAAATATTAAAATAATTTGGAGCTAGTTTGCAGTTGTACATATGTATTTCAGAAACTATAATCACTTGAAAATGTAATAGAGAAGGCCTTTCTGCAGTTGTTGCTGTGATTTCTAAGAACCCAAAGAAATAATCCAGTAATGATAACTACAGAGGGAAGTTTATTAGTCATATATTTTGATTTAGAGTAGGCTGGTGATACTATTTTATGTTAATATTTTATGATTTTTTTGGAACAGCTTTATTGAAATATAATTCAAATACTATAAAATTCACCTATTTCCAGTTCATAATCCAGTAGTGTTTAGTATATTCACATAATTGTATGACCATCAGCACAGTCTAATTTTAGAGCATTTTCATGACCCCCTATGTGAAACCTTGTACATATTAGCAGTCACTTTTCACTCCCCTCCAACCATCTCACCCCTCAGCCCTTGGTAACCACTAATCTACATTATGTCACTGTAGATTTGCATCTTCTGGACATTTCATATAAATAGAATCATTAATTTATGGTCTTTTGTGACTGGCTTCTTTCACCTGACATGATGTTTTCAAAGATCATCCATGTTGCTCCATGTTTTAGTACTCCGTTTTTCTAAATGTGGGACTATTCTTTTGTATGAGTAAATTCTGATGTGCATCTTATGAATTTTAGAGTATTTTGGGGGGTTTTGTTTCAGCAAATTACTATGACTTCAAGTATTAGTTTTAAGCATTATAATTTAAATGCCAATCTAATTTTTTACAATGACAGTAAGATTTTTAAAAACCCTAAAGTTCTAGTACATTTTGGTTACCTTATCTTGTGTACCTAACACCATTCAAATGAAATAGCACTTTTTAAACCTACCAAATGGTGTGGTCATCTGTTTCTGATTTAAAGATAGAAATAAACTTTTTTATCATTTAAACTTATCACGAAGAATTGAAAATTCTGATCCACCTTGTATTAGTCCTGTATTTAAGGTGTTAGCTGACCTCATCAAACTGGAATTTAGTTCTTTTAGTAACTCTTTATTCATACAACTTCAAATCATCTGCCTCAGGAACTGGGTAAAAAAAAAAAAAATCTGCAACCTAATCTATATTTGAACAACTTTAAATTCCAAAGGTTTTTTTGGTCCTGTTATGTCATAAAAATTTCAATACCTTGTCATTATCTTACAGCTGATTATTAATTAACTTCTCAAAAATCATACAATGTGGATTCTTGTTTCAGTCTTTTTAGAAATATTCACTTAAGGGAAAGAGATCATAATAGCCCTGCCCTTCCTAGTCCTAGACTCCTAAAATTCCAGCATTCTTTTGTTCATTTAGAAAATAGCTTGCTCCAGATTAATGAAAAGGACATGTGAAATTCTGTTAGAGTACAGAAGGAAACAAAGCTAAAACTAACCTAATGTGCTGTATATGCCAACTTTTCCCATAATGTTTACTTAATTTTGTTTATTTTTGTTCTTTCATGTCATGATTTTTTAAATCTTTTATCCTGATAATTAACAACAGTAAAGTAAATGTAGACCTTGCAAGGCTTTCCATAGGCGCATGCCACATCTAAGATTGTTTACTACAGGCAACATAAGAATTTTCCTTTACTTATTAATTGGGCTTTTGGTTCTTGAAGCTGTCATTCTTCATTATATATACTGGCTCAAACTTCACAGTTATGTCTGTAGTTTTCTCTATCAAAGATTACTATCCATGATATAGAGTATCTTTGTTTTTCGAGAGATGATTAGTAGTTATATTAATGTGATGCTTGCTTGTTTAAGATGCCCTCAACAGTTGTCATTGATCAGGGTATCTTACCTTGGTTCTCACCTGTTGCAATATGTAAAAAATTACTTGTGTATCTTTTTAAAGATACATATGCCAAGGCACGTGTCTTCTCTAAAAATTCTAAATTAGTCCATGTAGATGGATCTAGGTGTCTGTGTTTCTTCAGAGTTCTAGAAGTCATTCTCCTACCCAAAAAGAGTTAATATTCATTATAATTTCCCTTTGTATTTATTTGTCTGTGATATATTCTATTTCAGCCTGTTGCTGTATTTTCCCATTTTTATCAGCTAATATCAAACCTGTCAAGGTTGTGTGTGTGTGCATGTGTGTGTCTGTATGTGTGAAATTAGTGGGGAATTTTTCCATACAAGTAAGGTAAGAGATACTATAACTAAGAAGCTAGAATTTATTCTACATTAAGATTTTTTAACATGTCTTGTTTTCATTGATGTGGGATAAGTGATCACAGTAAGAAAAAATTTCTTTGTAATAGAGGATTGGTGTAATAGTACAGCAGGACTATCAAAGTCATACATGAAAAATATAGGCATTCTTCTTAAAATGGATATAATTCTATAACTTAAAGAATAAGATGCCTGTCTTAAAGAGAAAGTATTCTGCTATTTTCACGTCTTGCACAGATGTTTGATTCGTTTTTCTTTTTAAAAATTATGTCTGTATACATATATTTGGTTAATATATTTTGTATAAGTGCTTGAGGTAAAGCCATTTTAGATGCTGACACATTCTCAAAATGACTTTTCTTTTTATCCTAAACAATTTTAAGGAAGAATTTTCCAAAGGAAGTACTAGTTGATCCAGTATATTAAAGCTCAAAGCTGAAACTTTTGCTAATGTGCTGTAATAGTGAGTGGAAATTGCTCCAGAAATTAAGTTCAGCATGTTGTTTTTATTTTATTTTACTTTGAGCCCAGTTTATTAAAAAATCCAGTTTGACACAAATAAGATACAAATATAATTTTTGATTAGCATTTTTTTTTATGCTACTGTATACAGAGTCTTCTTGTTCAAGGCAGTGACAACAGACTCCCCCCACCTCCTTTTTTTGTTGTTTTGTTTAATGTGGTATTTGCTTTAAGGTAGACCAGTTAGAAAAAGAACTTTCCCTTTTGAAACTCTTCTATACAAAGTTTTTAATTTCATCCCAAAGTTACAGTTACAAGTTATTTTCTTTGTTCTGCCTCAACTTGTTTTTTTTTAAATTAAATTACACTTTTTTTCCTTTAAACTTAAGGGATTTAAACATTTTTTAAAATCATAGCAGATAGGAGAATATTGAAACATTGAATTTTGACAGTGATAGATTAGAAGAAATGGTAATTAGAAAAATAACCTGAAAGAGCAAAAAAGAAAATGCAATTTAGTTTAATATTTATATGCAAACACCAAATAAATTATAATTATGATGATTAAAGATATATTGTTTCTTGGCCCTCGTTTGGTGCCTAACTAAACATTTTTCTGTGTTAGTTTTTTGGAATGTGGAAATCAGTTTCTGGTCCATCACATTCATCTTGAAACTAAAAAGGTTTTTTTACCTTCTTCTCCAACTCTAAGAGTTTTCTGGGTTTTGTGTACATGCATTTGGCCAAGCATAGTACATTTACAAAAGTCATCCTTACTTACCCATATTTACGCATCTTAAGATGTCCAAACTGAACTAGACATATAGACATATACACCCATTTTTCTTTTACAGTCTTTGTTTCCAAAGCTCGACTGAATTGATGATCTTTAATTCTGTGTATTACAACCCAGATGCCAAAAGCCAATGAATGCTGGTCATATGAATAGTGCTTATAAATACTTGACTATTTTAATGAGAAAACAAGAAATGGTTAGATTTTTTTTTCTAAAGTCTTGGAACATTTTATGAAGAGAATTTTCTGATATAAATTTTTTCCTTTTTGTTTTAAGTATCTGAGTATTGAGTCAGATACACTAGAGTTTTATTAGGCACACAAATTTCTGCTGTTCATAGTGAAAAATGATGCAAAATTGCTATATAAACTTGTTATCCTGAAATTGTCTTGATTAAAATTCTTGATAGATTCATTTCTCATGTTACCCAGCCTTGATTTTATTGAGTGTGTTGGTCCTCTGTGCATTTTCTGTAAAGGTTAAGTATTCCTTAAATACCTTTGGTAAGGATTGCTTTGAATTTTAGTAATGTACCATATGTTAAATGCCAGCATGGAGTCACATGCCTGCTATTCCATTTTTCAAAAGCACCCACTTGCTAGTGTTTTATTTGAACTCTTGGGTTGTTTGTACAATTTTATAAGGGAGAACATATTACATTTAGGAGACCAGTTTTTCCCAGGGTGTAGAATTACTTGTATTGTATAAAGTTCTGCTTCAAGGAGAGTGAAACAACTTTGTTTTTCCTTCTTTTGATATTTTCCCTTGATTAGAGATTGCTGACTTTTTGTGCAAAGAGTAGAGAAGTATAAATTAAGATATGCGAGACCTGTCATATCTTTTTTTTTTTAATTTCACTGTTTTGTTAATCCAACAGTATAAAATAAATTTATAGTTTTAGTTATTTAATTGAACAGGGATTCTCATAAATTCCAGCTTTTATCATATGATCAGATTTTTCCTGGACAAATAAAGATGTTTGCTATTGCCAATAGAGTTTGGCCTAACGGCATGCTAGATACTGGTGATTGGTTTGGAACTAATGACTTGGCTTGTTCATTCTTATCCCTCCCACCAAACTTGACCTCAGCAGAGGCTTGAGAAAGGTTTGGTAGTTGAAAATAGTTCGTGTGTGCCTCTGTGTTTCCTGGGCCAAGCCAGAATTTTGCATGCAAGGCTATTCTTGTGGTTGTATCAACCAGGCCAAAACCAAATGGCATTGGAAACCTGTCAAGAAAACTTGTTCTAATATAGATTTAAGGTTTGTCTTTATATTGGGACCAGATCATTAGCCTGGTAGTTAAAAGAATGAAGGGGAAGACTTTACTGTGTATTGAGGATATAAATTTTATATTTCTGCTGCAGAGCAGACCTTGAAAATTACCTCCAGTGATAAAAAAAAAAAAGTTAAATGAATAAGGTTTATTTAGTTAGCTGTTTCTTAAGACATGTAAAACCTGCCTTTCCTCTGTTAGTTATTTTTGGCTCACCTTCTAAAATGCACTTTAAATATTATGGGTTCCTTTTTATACCATGTCAGGTTAATATTATGACTAATGTTGATCAGACTTGAAAATTTTATCAATAGCAATCCTATACCACCCAGATGTTATTAATTAATTGCCAATTACTTCTTATTATCATAAAAATTCAGGCTACTTTATCATAACTATCTTCCATTCATAATAATGTTGTCTCTCCATATTGACCTGAATAAGGTTTGACCTATTCTGATGATGGGGTTGAAAGTTTTTTCAAATCTTCCTTTTATCTAAGCTTATTCAACACTTTTCTACCTCTAGTAATAATGCTGGAAGAGTGATAATATAGTAGCATGTGTAAAGACTATCATTTATGTAACTATTTCAGTTACTGTAATATATAAATTATATTGATTATAATATTTTTTTATTCTAATGAACTGAATTGTCAGTAAAGTCTATCTGGATCCAACATTTTCAATTTTAGATATTGTCTGAAAAGCATTTAATAATTAGACTGTAGAAAAATAGCTGAGTTGTGTGTTACGAATTTATTTTTATACATTTTTTATTGGCCAACAATATTCTGTTTAGTGAAAGGATGCAAACCATAGTTCTTAAGGCAGAAAAGATAAACTAATGAAAGTTATTATACTCAATTAATTTTCTAAGTCAAAATGAAGATATGTATGCAAAAGCTACTTTTAATTTTTAAAATTTCTTTCCTGTTTGAAAGGATGTAAGAAAGGAATGGTTAACTTTTTTCTTTTTTCCGAATTATAAAACAGACTCTGAAGAAGGAAAGCAGATATGTGAGAACCAGAATAGCATCTTAAAATATCTGTCACATTTCTAATTAGTGTGCAATCTAGTATCAAAATAGAAGGCTGGTTTTGATTTTATCCTTAAGTTCTATTTAATCAGCTTTGGAGAAACTTGATATATGAGAATGTAACTTTTATACCAAGGATAAACTATTAGAGAATAGAATTATTTGCCCTACTATTTTAAAAATACCTTATTTTTTGACAAGGCAACACATTTATGCAATACAAATTTTAAAAGACATGGAAGAATGCATAATAAAAATTAAATTTTGCTTCCATTGCTGTCTGAGTATCACTTACCTTCTATTACTCCCCTAGCTTTATTTTTTTCCAGAGATGGGATAAATTATTTAAAATTGTCATGTCTCTGATTTACAATGATTTGTCAAATTGCTTTATAGCAGTGAGAAAGGAATTCTATTGGAGGAATAGTCCATATACAGGCTGATTTAGTTCACATAATCAGAAGCACTAAGTTCAAAGATTAGCCTGTGTTGGAGTATAGTAGGATATTTAGCGAAATTTGGGGGTAATTAAGTATAACAACCTAAACTGGGCTAATGTTCAGCCAGCAAGCAGCACTTTGTGTCGTCTTATAATAGTGAAATACTTCTATACCAGTTAGTATATTAACAATTCCTCTGAGCCACTTTGATAACTTTGACCCTTCTCCTGGGGCTTTTCCCTAACTCTTCACAATCAGGCTAGAGCTTAGCACTGCAGTGGGACCTTGGTACCTGCTCCAGTCCTGGAGATGACACTTCTAATAGTTTGGTGTACAATCCAATGGATTTTAAATATTTTATACATTACCCCGAACATTAATACTTCTGTAATATATGATTAACTTTTAACTGGAAAAGAACCTAGTTAAAGTATCTTACATTATCATCTAAGTTCACAATGTTATTTTCTTATGATCAAAAAGAAATAGAGATAAATTTAATCTTTGTCAATATATTTCCTAATAAAATTGATTTAAACGAGGTCTCTAATTTTTCTTAATACTGATGGCTTTTCAGTGTGGAAAAAAGTTTTTTTTCAAATCTTCGAGATCTCTCTTTGATGAATGGATCTTGATTAATTTGGAGAATTCTTCACTTTAATGGTCTTAAATCTAGTAATTTAAAAGATAGTGTTGATCCTAACTTGAACCCACAGAGTATGAGTTTCATTTATCACACACAAAAATGAGGAATTTAGTTCTCAAAAATCAGCAAATGATTAGAATAACCTAATTTTGAAATTGTATCAATATAAAGAATTAAATAACTGTTATAATTTCACAGAATTCATTCCTTCATCACTGGCAGAGAAGAAACTGTATCAATGATTATATAAGGAAGCTGACACATAGAGAAACAAAATGCCTTGATCAAACACATATAAGCAGAAGAAGAGTTTTAAATAAAAGCCAGGTCACTCAAACTTGATGCAGGGCCCTGTTTAACAAATTATACTGCCTCTTTGGAATGTTAATGCATGTGTATTTAAGCCAACTGTTTGATATCTAGATGGGTTTCTTTCATGGGCTCTGATATTTCAAAAAATGAGATTCATGGGTCTTTAGTATTTCATAACCAGGTACTTCAATTAATCCTATGAAAGATTATGAAGAAATTGTTTTAGTCAGAATTCTTTTGTTCTCATTCTCCATCCTTCCCTCCCTTCTTCCCTCCCTCTCTCTCTCAAACAAAACTGCAGCACTTACTCAAGTCACACGGAACAAGATTGTGGCATTTGAGGGAGAGGCATATCCATATGGCAGCTTTTCAGAAGTTTAAAGTATCTGGAAGGCAGACATGCAGAGTCTCTGTGCTGTACTTAATTTTAGAAACTTCTTAATTTTAATGTGTTGTCCATGGCACAAAAGAAATTTTCGCTGGGAGACTTTTGTGGTGTTTGAGGTAACAACTCTTATGTTACTAGAATCCCTTAACAACAAGGCCAACAGGAATGATTCCCTCAGTCTTGAAGATTTTCTTTGGCTTTCACAGCCTCCAAAACACTTTATAGCATGGCTAGACTATATTGAATTTCCATGTTTAGATCTACACCCATAATTTAACATTTTTCTTTTTGAATTGTATAGTACTTCTGCACTGTAATTCAGATACATAGAAAAACCTGAGGATCGCAGTAATTCCAAATTTTTGAGATCTGTAACAGGATAAATTTTCAGCAGCCTCAACATGACCTCATTAATTCAACTTCTTTTTTAAATTAAGGAAAAAGGAAGGGAGAAAGCTTTTGTTTTTTAATCTATTTCCCCCCCCCATAATTTTGGGTCATAATTCCGTATTGCTATCTAAAAAGAAATATGGCCAAATCTGTCACTATCGTTCATCAGACATCTGGAGTTTACTCTTGAGAAAATGCATCATCATTCTCCCCAAAGTATTGAACTTACACGATCTGAGTGTTGCCTAACTTCTACCAATTTGAGTAGCAGGCGACCATGACCCTAAACTTGAATTTAGAGCCAATTTTGAGTAAATGAAAACCTTAAGTCCAGATCGAAGTTTTACTCCTATAAAATTATACTGCCTAGTACTTTTTATGATTTACTTTTTAATCACCTCTCAATAATAGGTTTTAATTATATTATTTCTTTTTGTAGCTCAACAAAATTTTCTAATATGTCTAAACATGTTTTCAGAGATGGCCTATTATTTCTCTTCTAACATAACCATATCTATATCTCAGTTGCATTACTAGCTCTCTGATCAGAGGCCTTTAAAATATGTATATACACACACACACACACAGATACATATATATATATATATATACACACACATACATATAGATACATATGTATATACATACATACATATGTGGGTATCATTTTGTATATTTGTATGATATATGCTATATCAAAATATCAGTTTCTCCCCATGAACTATAAGTCAACAGAGTTATAAATTGATGTTTTAGACCCCAAATTGGAAAAATGTATCTTTCATTAGCCAGGAGTCCTTGATCATTAAGACAAGTTGGAAACCAAGTATAACATTCAGATCCGAACCTAGTTAGCTTTCATCATTTGGACACCACATCATTTTCATAGTCCTTGTTGTCAGTCTGTTCATGATAAAATGGAGAACATAAGTATAATAGACAGCGTCTAGATGAAGTTCAAGTTAAGTATGGCAGATATACTTGTAGTATGTCTATGGAACATTTTTGTTTGAACATGAAAAACACGGAGCTGTTTCTTATTATGATTAACTCCTTCATTACCAAAGAATATAATGTGTTACCCTTAATTCTGCTGAATAAAAGTGTTCACACTTTTCCCAAGAAGACGTACAAATGGTCAGCAGATATATGAAAAGATGTGTAACTTCACTAGCTATAAGGGAAATGCAAATCAAAACCACAGTGAGATATCACCTCACACCTGTTAGAATGGCTGTTATCAATAAAACAAGAAGTAAGTATTGGAGAGGATGTGGAGATAAGGGAGCCCTCATACACTGCTGGTGGGAGTATAAACTGGTACAGCCACTATAAAAAATAGTATTGAGGTCCCTCAAAAAATTAAGAATAGAGCTACTATATGACCCAGCAATTCCTCTTCTGGGTATCTACCCAAAAAATTTGAAAGCATTTGTTCGTAAAGATATACATAAACATATATACATACATATACATATACGTATACACATACACATACATACACATATACATACATACATACATATACATGTGTGTTTATTGCAGCATTATTTACAGTAGCCAAGATATGGAAGCAACTTAAGAGTCCTTTCACAGATGATTGGATAAAGAAGATTTGGTATATATATATGATGGAATATTACTCGGTCATAAGAAAGGATGAAATACTGCCATTTGTGATAACATGGATGGATCTTGAGAGCATCATGCTAAGTGAAATATCAGATGGAAAAGGATAAGAACCATATGGTTTTGCTCCTATTGGGATATAAAACAGAAAGCAACAAACAAAATAAACTCATGGACACAGATAACAGTATAGTCGTTACCAGAGGGAAGGGGGATGGAGGGAGGATAAAGAAGGTAAAGACGGTCAAATATGTGGTGATAGAAAGAGACTAGACTTTGGGTGGTGAGCACACAATGTGATGTGCAGATGATATAGTATAGAATTGTACACTTGAAACTCATATAATGTTGTTAACCAGTGCCATCCCAATAAATTAAAAAAATGTTCATAGTACGTTAATTGTAAGTTTCTAACATATATTTGTAGCCCACAAAAATCATTACTACATATTTTTGTTCTCACAAATTATCCATTGATAAAGTTTTGATAGCATTTGAATGCTTTTGCTACTTTGAACACGGTTTGAAGATGAGAAAAAAGAAATATATATATATATATGATTATAAGAACTTTCTTGTTTAAAGCCCTTAGAGATTTCTCATTGCAACTAAAATAGAATTTAAATGCATTTCCGTGGTTCTACATGATTTTGGTCCTCTATCTCCTTGTTTGATCCCTGATTTACTTTCAGGCGTAGGGCTCAGCAACACCACACACCTGGTGGCAACAAATTTGACCCGTTGAAGGATGAAAAGAAGTCTGGGGTAGCTAAAGCATCCGATGGAATTCCCTGGTTCATATGATCTATGCTGGCCTTTTTTCTAGTTCTTGAACTCATCAGCCTTATTCCCACCCTAAGATGTTGCACTTTTTCTTTTGATGGAAATAGTCTTTTTACAGACTTTATGGCTGAGGTTTTTTTTTTTTTTCACTTGTGACCTGTCAACTATATTTAAGCTTCTCCAACAGCTCTTGACCATCCTCTGAAAATTTTCTTCTCCATCAGTGTTTTCCTTTTTATCCTTTTACATTTTCTTCATAATGTGTAGTGTGCAACACCATCAGAAATGGTTTGTTTATTGTCTACTTTCCAATCTTTCTTGTCCTTCCCACTCCCTTGTTCTCTTGCCAATAATGTAAATTCAGGAGTCAGGATCATGTCTATTTTGTTAACTCTCTATCCCCAGTATCTAGAATGGTGTCTGGAAGAGAGTACGCATTCAGTCTATATTAGATAAATGAAGAATGAATAAATAATAAAGAGGCTATAAAATATAATAAATGCTTAGCATATGAAGAGAAATCTGCTTTACTGGGTTGGAACAGCTAAGAC
This sequence comes from Eonycteris spelaea, assembly GCA_003508835.1. Taxonomy (NCBI): domain Eukaryota; kingdom Metazoa; phylum Chordata; class Mammalia; order Chiroptera; family Pteropodidae; genus Eonycteris; species Eonycteris spelaea. The sequence goes on along the minus strand of PUFA01000357.1, from coordinate 673,927 downwards.
AGACAGGGAACCAAGTGGGTAGTTCTGAATTCAGTTCTTGGTTCCATTGAGTCTCCATGTGTGATCTGTGGCACATCTCTTAACCTAGTGTCTATTTCTCTATCTGTAAAATAAATATGTAGAGGTCATGGAAAAAGATGGATGATTCAGTGAAATGAGTGAGATTCATCATTTTTCAAATGTATCTCAATTAAGTGGGCTCTTCTTTTGAATAACAAGTTAACATGATACGTTCAGAATTTTCAGGGGATATAAAACATGATAACAGTTTAATAGCCTTGCAAAATTTGAAGTATATTTTGCTCAAAAAGAGCACTTATGCCAGAAAAAAATATAAAAGTATTTCTTAAGAGTTTTAACTTACTCATTTTGCAGATACCTTTTGGTTTTGCTTTTTCATTAAATAAAAATAGTTTTTTATTTAGTTAAAAATTAGAAAAGATAAGAAATACATTTTTGAAAAGCAAATGAATATTTTTTCCAAGAAAGGTAGAATTGTGCTTAATTTTAAATAACCTTTTATAATAATTTGTTCATACTACTATAGTCAAAAAGCTAAACTTACAGATGTAATTAATATCCCAGTTTTATTAGTTTGTATTCCATGAATAGACAAGTAATCAAGCTTGGACATGCTGAAATCAGGATTTATTTCTTCTGTTCATTCAACACATATTTATTGAATGTCTTCTATGTGTTAGGTACTGTACATTAGGTACATCAGTGAATTAAACATGGATTTCTATTCTACTAGGGCTTGAATTTCACTGGGGCTATTTATTATACGTTTTGCCTCTAGCTTGCTCCACAGCTTTATACTTTCTTCCATTTATAAAGTAAGACTTGGAGGATTAAGAGATAATTTTTTTGTGACTTATACTCTAATTACTTTCCTCCAACATTTGCTATGATTCTTTTTAAGATTATATACTAAATACAAGATGCTATTAATGTTTTTTAGACCGTCTGGCCCCTTAGACATGTCTGCTCTACAAATCTGAACAAGTCATTTAATTTGATGAGACTGGAATCAGATCTGTAAGAACTGGGCTATTTTAAGGGAGAAGAAAAATTTGGTGGAATTTGTGTGACAATGGACTATAGTTTTGTTTTCAGTAGTCCTTTCTGGCAATACTTCTCTACTCATTTAAATTCCAGCATATATTCAGTGCCATTAAAACATATATGAACTGTTTATGGATGTTGCTTGGTTTGGGGTGGTTTTGGATTTAATATCTTGTTTTCTATGAGTCTAATAGTTGTAGAATTTATAACCTACTTTTCCTTCTCAGAAGTTTATAGTTCTTCACACACTCTGTTTTATTTACTGAAAATTTATCTTGTTGAGTACAAGGAATGGACATTTCTAGTCTAAAATAATAACATAAAAAGTTGAGATTCCCAGTACGGATTCCTGGTAGAGATTCCTGGTAGATACTCAGGAACGAATTTGGTAACTTGGCCATTATAATTTGAAGCTTACTGAACTTTTCAGTGAATATTGGCACCATTTGTGTGCTATGATTTTTAAAAATATTAATCTTAATACAAGGATCATTACTAACTAATTAGCTATTGTATGGATCTACTACATACAAGGAATTCTGTAAGAAGTTATTAAGTTATACATGGCATATAAAAATGAGTAAGATACAATTCCTGTACTAAAGGAACACACAGTCTCTTTAAAATTATCCTGAAAGATCAGTACATTAAATTCCATGGAGTGATAAAGAAAATCTCTGATAGGACTGAGGCCAAAACCTAAATATGCTGAAAATTAACAAAACATTCTCTGCCTTTGGTAGCATTTTTTTTCTTCGAGGAATGTTTGTATACATCTTCATTTTTCTGCCTCTACATGCTGTGAGAATCTTAATGCTTTATATGTGTTGAGAATAGTTTTAAAATAGCTTATAAAGAAGATTATTATTTCATATATTTTTCTGTAGTTTTGTATAAGCCCAAAGGAAGCCTTCCTTGTGTCTTTGTTACCTGTGGAACAAAAATGGATCAAGTTCAGGGAAATGTTAAGATTAATGCTCATTTTTGTACTTAAACAATGTATGAGAAATTAGAGGCAGTTATTATGTTATATTACATTGGAAAATAAATACCCAGTTGTATAATGATATATCAAACCATAAAAGCATGTTGCTAGTAACTGTGTGTATCTGTAAGTGTATCTGTAATGGTTAATATTCTAGGTGTAAAGAAAGCTTTCGGAAATACCTCTTTTATTTAGTGTATGGCATGAATAATCCCACTGTTGGGTAATATAGGCCACCTTGAAAACAGTCTCGGTGTGGCATACAAGGTAGTTTAATATCTGGCTCCTGCCTACTTTTCTACCTTCCAGCCTTACTATTTGCTTCCACTCTGGACTTAAACTATTCTTATCTATTTAATGTTCTCTGTGTATAGCAGATTTTCAAAGCAGGCTTTGAATACCTTTTCTTTCTCTGATACTTGCACATACCTATGTGGTTACCTTGCATATACCTATGTGTTTGGTCATCTAGAGAACATTTCTCTTCAACAATAGAAGAAACTCAGTGAGGACAGGACTTTTTTTATAATATTAATGTTCCCAGTACTTGCCCTTATGTCTCTCTTGTGGATAGGCAGGTTTAAATAACTGGATGGGCTAAGATGAAAGGTTTAAACTGTATAAAAGGCTGGTTATATTTGTATAGCTTTTCTCAGTGCTTCATAACCACAGCTTTGGCTCTTACTTGACTTGTTATCCATAGTCCTCGCCTCCTTGAAGTTTGGAAGAAAATGAATATATGGTGTACATATCAATCACTAGAGGGAAAAATGCTATTTAATTGTTTCTTAATTATGATGAGAAAATATTTTATTTCATGAACTTACCTGTCCCTCTAAAGGATATAACTTCCTAAAAATCATAATTAGGTATTTAAATTGTGGGATTCTTTGAAACCATGGCAGATAGGTAAATAAAAAAAATTTTGTTGTTGTTAAGCAAAACCAATTCTGTCATATCCTGAGTCCTAAAAAAGAGTGGCACTTTTCTCTCTACAAATTATGCGGTGGAAATACCCAAGAGAATTGTCTATAACTATACCATTTTTTAAATTTTCTGAAGTCCAACAAACAGTATGTTATATTTTACCAAAAGTTACCAAAAGTAAATTAGAACTTGACCTTATCTAATCAGAGCTTAAGAGATTACATTTTGGTGTCTTATATCGATGAGTCTTATGAAATCTTTAGGGACATGAAGTGTATACATGAAAGTATAAAACAGTTCTATTAAGCAGTTCTTTTATATTTGGTAAACATCAGTTAGAGCTCTATTTTCCTTTACTAATTTACTAGTAATTCTGCAGCTTCAGAGTGACGACTGTTGAATTATAGGAGTAGTAGCATTGTCTAACATTTATTTGCAAGAGAAAATTATCTGAAAATTTGAGGCTTATCCAGAGATTTAATATCTTAGTTTTTTTTTAATACGTGCATATTTAGCTTCTTAATGCATGTTATTTCCAACCAAGAAAATCTATTTTCATAACAGAGACTATTTAAAAGATTTGGCTTATTTTTCCTTTTTTTTTTTTTTGGTAAATGAGCCAAACGTCTGTTTTCTATAAGACATGTGTCTGTTTCAACTTACTATTTTGATTATGAGTAGTTTATTACCCAGATAGACCTTCAAAAATAGAATTTTTGCTATTGCTAAAGAGTTCTTCTGTATATGGTTGAATGCATATTTTAGATTGATTTGGGATTTATAAATAGCATGTAAGATAATATTGGGAACATGTTAAGTATAACATATAATGTTTTAAAAAAGAAAAGAAAAAAAGATGATAATATTCTAAGCATCTCCAATAAGGAAGTGAGTGGGTGGAACATCTTCAAATGCTGATTTGGCTTCCCTTAGAACAATGTTAATGTCTTTGTGTTGAACTGAGGTTCCAGCATTTACACTCCCCACTTAAGTTAGTCTCCCAGGTTTTGTTACTTTTTACAAATACTGCCTTCAGATTTCTGCGTCCACACTTTGACTTATACCTTTTCGCTTTAGGGGTGTGGACTTCCTGGGGGGCAGTTCTTTTATGTTTGAAATTGCTCAGAGTTTCCATCTGCTTTTACTTGACTTGTGGTCTTGAAGATCATGCTTGGCCCATGGGATATTGCAGTGTGCCGAGAGGATGTGGAGTTTTGTCAGCCAGTGAAATATGTCTGGGTTTTTTTTTCTTTTTCTTTTTTTTTTTCTCAGCAGCTTTCATACGCTTCTCATCCTGTGTGGTCTTCACTAAAACGAATTTATATTTAACAGAACTACTCACCCTCTTTATCATCTATGACTTGGCCTTTTTTTAAAGGAGAGGTGTGTGGAAGGAACATCTGAGCCAAAAAACTGTAGTCTTGGCAATAGGAAAACCTAAACCCAAAAGCTTAAAGTAGTGTTATATATGAATGTACTTCAATATTCACAAATGTGCATTTTCTAATGCAGAAGAATATCATATTTCAGATATGTACAACTGTCAAAAAAAATTCTCATGCCAATAGTAGACTCCAAGTTTTATCTGTGATCCAAATCACTTTTTTTTTTTTTGCTTGTTTTTAGGCACTACTACAGTCTTCAGTTAAGCAACAAGTAGAAGCTATTGAAAAACAGTACATTTCTGCAATTGAGAAACAAGCACACAAGTGTGAGGAGTTGTTAAATACTCAGGTAATAAAATTACACATCCATTACATATTTATATTTTTTTCTGACTCTCCTCCCTGAGATCTTTATAAATGTTTATTCAGTTTCACACCATTTACTTTACTTGGTGTATCTTGGAGAAAAAAAATAAGCTTATATAAACTCAATGTTAAAATTTGGGAATTGTATGATAGACTAAAAGTAGCTAAAGGGCTAAAATATGTGGGACTCCCAGAAATTAATGATGATTCTTATATTAATTTCCAGGTTATAATATTTATCAAATAGCAAGCAGTTAGATGACTATAAATGTGTTATGACATGTATAATGATTTTTAGTGGTATAAAATTATAAATAATATTTGAATTTTTAGAAGTATTTTTGCTTGAGTTACCCTTCATTGCATATAGACATTGGTTTCTATTGATTTTTTTTTCTTTTCATGATTTGATGTGTTAGAAGGCATTAATTTATGATTAGCTCATTTACATTAACCAGTCTCTCAAAGAGCATTTATGGATGTGTCATAGTCTAAATAATATATGCAGGAAATCCTCAGCAACTCTTTTGAGTAACGAAACTTGGTAGGTGAAAATAAAATTAACTTTATTTAAGGGACCTATTTTATATCATAGGAAGAAAATATACTAAGAATTAGGAAAACAGAATTAAGCATAGAATTTAAATGGTGATTTATAAATATGCTAACAAGATTGGGGTCACTTCTATTAAAAATTTTCAATGTACTTTTAATAAATGGCTTTGAAGAGGAAATACACAGGGAATGTTATAAATTTGTTATAATAATTACACTCATTTAGGTGGTGAAATACCAGGATTTCAAAGGTATGAGGTTATATGACTTCATAATATAACAGAAAATTCACAAAGAGCTAATGTCATAGAATCATGAAGCAGAACAAGGCATGCATTAGCTGTGACAGACTAGGTTATGTCCTAAACTCTTGCTTCAGACAGCAAATGTCCATACCTTACTTGTGCTATTTATACATTGAGGATTATCTCAGGGTTTGGTCTCATGTTTTCCTTACCCTAGGAAATAGCCTGATATGTAGTTCCTATGCAAAATATTTTCTGTTATTGTGGCAGAATAAAAACAAGCCCAGTCAGATTTTCTACCAGTAATTCAGTATTCTGGGCTGGAAATGACACTTCCATTCCTAATTTATATTCACAGTGCCCCCCTCAATTATAATGGAGCCAGATAGTGAGATCTTAAATGAACCTGGAAGGGAGAGAACAGGAAAGAGTTGATAAACAGCAGTACTATACCACAGTCTGCTCTTTTAGTCATCAGATATTCCATCTCCATCTCACAGGCAAATTTGCTTATCCTGTCCCCATCGGTGAAAACCTGAAAGTTCAATCCAGCTATCCCTAGGTGATAGGTGGGGAACGATGTACTGCAGTTTCTAAAATTTCAGTTTAGATATATAGTTCTTTTTGACCCAAAGAACTAGAGACTAAGATACATGTTACTTACCCCCAACAAATCTCGTTTACAGTTGTGAGACAAAGACAGGGTTTTTACTGCAATCACTCTCATTAGGAAATAAAATGAATCAGAGATGCAAAGTTGTCATTAGTATGTAGCGTGTTAAAATTCCAATGCACAGATTAAATAAGAATCGCTGCCCTGGAGGCAGAATTGCTCTTTGATTTACAGTGATTCTATTCTCAGGTTTTAGGAGTAGGGTCTCTAGACTATTGTTGTTTATGATTTTGTAGGTTTTAAATTTTTCAGTAACTTTGTTGGCTGTATCTAATGTAGTATTGAAGACTATACCATTTTTCAGCCTACTTCCTGTCTATGGAGAATTGGGATCCATGGATCATTTTGGGTAGCATACATTCACAGTTCACAGTAATGATTCTTTTAGCTGCTTATGTTTGACTATGTGTTTGATTACAATCAGCTTTGTTTATCAAGGACTAACCAACCCATAGTTATTTTAGAGACCTCCTTCCTAGACTTAATATGTTTATGTGCTTTCCACCCTCATGCTTATTTATCTGTGTCTCTCTCTTTTTCTGATTAAAAATAACTTAATTTATCAAATCTTAGTTGAAGAAATCCCAGTGATCCCTTTTCCTGAACCATTTGGTCCTAATGAAAGTATAAACAGGGCAATCACAGCTCTTATCTTATTTATAATGCCTCCTCAAAATTAGCCAACAGAAGAGCTAATAAATGAACTCAGAGAAGTGGTAGGTTAAAAAATTAACACATAGTAATCAGCTGCGTTTCCACACACCAGCACTGAACAATCAAAAAGGAAATTAAGAAACCAATCCAATTTTCAAATCGCATCTTAAAGAATAAAATACCTAAGAATAAATGTAGCCAAGGAGGTGAAAGTCTTATACACTGAAAACTACTAAACATTGCTGAAAGAAATTAAAGGTAACCTAAAAAAAGAGAAAGACATTTCATGTTCATTAATTGGATATATTTGGTGACGAGTATTCAAGGCTACCATAAGATATTTAGAGGACCAAAGGGCAGTTTGTTTAATGAAATGCTATTTAAAAAGCCAAACACTGAAAGGGGACATATTTAGATTTTTAATCTAGCTATAATTTCTGTCAGCATTTGGCAGTTTTATTTTTTTTAACATATAATTTTCCTATAAAATTTGGAGAATTCATTGATTTTGAAACTTCCAATATTACATATTTTAGTTGTAGTTTTTTTGTAATTAAATAGAGCAAACACAAAAATAATATAACAGACACAATATCAAGATAAAACATATGGTTTCGTAGGGGAGGAAAAAGTTTTTGCTACTACCCTCCTGGTTCTCTGACTAGAGCCCTGTAAATTAGACTAATAAAAGGCGGATTAAGAAAAAACAATACCAATTTATTTAATATAATTTTACATGACATGGGAGTCTTTATAAGGAAATAAAGACTCAAAGAAACAGTTAAATCTGTGTGTTCTTATAGTAGGATTGATGCAGAGTGGAAAGTCATGGAAGAATGTGGTTGGAGGAAAGGGTAGGAGCTAAGGGTAGTAAACTGGGGAGAGTTAGCAATTCATGTTCATTTGGATTCCTCTTGGCATCCCTCTGTCTTCAGAGATAAGGATGCTCCTTTTCTCTAGGTATTGGGTATGCACTTCTGACAAGAGGGTCTTAAGACCTGTTTTAGGTAGGAAGGAGCTGATTAGAGAGTCCTTCCTAAACCTGCCATTTCTCAAGGTCCATATTGTGCTTAAAATACTCAATATGTAAAGGTGCCACATTTGGGGTAGTATATTCTGAACCCAGTCAGGTTCATTGTGATGTATTTGATTCAGGTCTTTTAAATTGGCAGGGGAGGGGGGAGGCGAAAGTTATAAATAATGTCTCAACTTGTCTGTCATATCTCCCTTCTCCTTCCTTAAAGGACCAATATTATACAGAGTTCACCATGTTTTTACTCTTGACTTCAAGTACCCATAATTGTTTAGTATTTAATTCTAGTTGGTTCTTAAATCCTCCAAAATGTTGCTGTTATTTACTTTACTTATTGTGATACACTCACATATTTGTACAAATCGTTGTTCCCTTTTCTCGCTTTCTCTTCTTCCTCATTTGTTCAGTTTACTTCCAATATTATAATCTTTACTAATTGTAAAGCATAAATTTTATTGATATTTTTTCTTTCTGAAAAAGTTTGTTACACTATAATTTAATGATATTTTAACGCTATGCAAAGTTCTCTAACAGTTATTTTTCCTGAAGATATTATTCCATTGTCATTAAATCTCTCCCATTGCTTATGAAATATCTAATGTTAGTTCAACTATTAATATTTTGTAGGTAATTTATCTTTCCTCTTTAGTTGTTTTTTAATAGTTTCTCTTTATCTCTTTATCTTAGAGTAAAATTATCTATAATTTTACTCTAATGAGCTTATAATTTACTTTTGATTTATTTTTTTCATGCATCCTATGCAGGCATGGCTGTGGTGGCTAACTGCCCACCAAAATTGGTTCTTCTTCTTAGTATAGAGTTTTTGGTATAGAGAGCTGCTGTTCCCCAGGGAAACTTGTCCCTCGCTTTTACGCTGTTGGTGCAATTTGTAAAAGCCTGTTTTTGCCTCTGTCCTCCTATGAAGTAACTGTCAAATAAGACAATTGACATGAAATAATCCCATTCAAATGTACCTAGTTTAATTTATGTTATGATTTTCCTGGACAGAAAGCAAAGTTTGAGTAGCTTAGTTTTCACAATGATTTGTGAGTGAAAGTGGTATGTGTCACTAGATGGACTCTATCTGCCATCTTTTTCCCCTTTTGCTTGTGAAAGAAATGGTAAGATAATTTTTCAGTGACCATGGGTGTGAGGAGTTAGGGCCTGTGAATAATGTGTCATCCAGGAACATTTCCATGAATAGGAAAGAAAATTTGTGTTAAGTCACTGAAAATTTTGGAATTATTTGTTAATAGTAGCCATCATTACCTTAATACATCAAGAGTCATCTGGCTTCATTATCATTCAAAAACTTATATACTGTTAATCCAATATATTTTTTTAGAATCCAAATTTAATTACGGAAGTGTATACACCTAGCAACCTGTTACAAAGTTTAAAAAACTGAGAAATATTATCATAACAAATAAACATAGGCAAGAAGTCAGACAGTTTGTATCCCAAGTAAAAGTCCCTGTTTTATCTCTGTGTAAGCCTAAGTGGAAGGTGAGCGTTCATTTCAGTTGAAAAGTGGGTGATACTTAGATATTAATGTGCGAAAGTCTACAAAAATACAATTGAAAAGAAAAAAGTACCTCCACATTTAAAGAATTTACTTTGAACTGGAATACATTTAAAGTGAAGGAAAATTTTATCTGGGTCCAATTAAGATTAAGAAATGGGTGATTTATGTCTAGTCTCCTGTATATCACATGATTTTTTTCTGTATGGCGCAATCATTTGATCACACTTGGCTTTTTATTTGAGTATCAGTGTATTACATCTCCAGATCACAGGGATATTTTAAAATATTCCCTGTATTCATTTAGAGGAAAATTGGTAATGATAGATTGTTACAAGACACTCACTCTCATTCTGCTTGGGCAGAGCAGAAAAATATTGTGGTCTTGGCACCTTAAATATAGAAAAAAAGAAACAGGGGAAAGTACATGGAGAAAAGAACTTAGAGCAAAAAAGTAGAAATAAAGCAAGCAGCATATTGTTAAATCACATAAGTGAGATACTGCATATGTGAATCCCCTAGAAACAATGGGAAAACCATTCTTCTTTGTTTAAAGCATTAATTAATGCTTTAGAACTGAAAATCAAAACTTTGTATTAGCGGGGGTCGAAGAGTAATTTTTCTTACTGGCCAGATAGTACAAAAAATAATTAAATAGAGATAACCGAAGGGCTTCAAGTATAAGTAGTTAGCATTTTGGTAATATTTGTGCTGAAATACTCAAATCATTTTTTATAGTCTGAGGTTTATTTATTTTAATCATTTCTCATCCAGTTTCCTTTAAGGCTCATCTCTTGACATCCAGTTTATGAGTTAGTTTAAAATGTTAATTATTTGTTTGTAAAGTGAATTTTAAAATGAATATTTTAATCTAGAATTTATTGTTAATGAGGATATATCTAGAAATCCTGGTATAAAATATATGAAATGTGATTTTATGTATAACATTATAATTTTCATATAACCTTTTAAAAATGAATATATTGCATTAAGAAAGCACTATGTATATTTGAATTTCTAAGAGAGACCTTAAATGTTCTCATCACAAGAGAGTATTTTATAATAATGTGTGGTGATGGATGTTTACTAACTTACTGTGGTGATCATTTTATAATATATGCAAATAGCAAAACAGGTTGTACACCTAAAACTGATACAATGTTATGTGCCAATTATATCTCAATAAATAAATAAGTACAGAACATAAAAGCAAATCAAAGCTCAAAAGTCAAAATGAAATAAGGTTACTAAATAATTATAATATTTAATAAAGATTAATTATGTTCTTGTAATTTGTCAAAATGCTTAATATACATTACCTTGTTTATCTGAATGCTTAATATACATTATCTTGTTTATCTGTTTATTTATTTATTTACTCTTCATTCATTTTTCAGATATTCTATAAAAACAACAAACACTTTTGCAGGTTTACACCAAACCCTGAAGTGGGTCCTGGGAATATAAAACAACAAAAAAGTCTATGTTCCTAAAAGCTTATTGCCCAGTGTAGAATGTCAAAGTGATACCAGCAATTATGATAAAATAGGAGAAATTAGAAATTGAGCATAAATGGATAAGCACAGGATGCTGTAGATATGTTTGGAGGACCATCTAATTTCACTTTATCCTAATACATCTGGGTAGGAACAGCATAAGTCCCTACAATAGGTAAAACTATCATGACAGCACATATATTTGGTTTTATTTTCCTTATATTATGAGAGTTTTAGATCAGATTAGATTTAAAAGCAAAATCCAATATTGACTACTTATAACAGACTCATAAAACAAAACAATACAAGCTAAATATGAACAAATGAATACTGCTTTTTCAATCCAAACAAAGTATATACTTTTGTCAAAGTAGAATTATGGGCAGAATTTATTAAAAGACATTTTATAAGTTCATTTTTATTGATAAGAATCAATAACAGAGAGATAATAATCAGAAATGATTACTTAATCACGACAGTATCATCAGCTAAATATTTACTGTGTGTCAAGTACTACACTAGTCCCTTCCGTGTGCTATTTTATTTTTTTATAAAAATACTGTGAGGTTGCAGCAGCGATAGCCAGTAAGTCAGCACAATTTAGTAACTTGACTAATTTCACACATCTAATAGATAACAAAATTTGGGTTTGATTCTAGGTCTAACGTAAAGCAAAAAGTGTCAGAGAATGTAATAAAAACTCATTGGAGATAATTAAACATATCAGTGTATCTGTGTCAGATAATGTTTTTAAAAGTAATTTTATAATTACTATTAATAAGGGCTCCAATGAAAGAGGGTGATAAAAAGTTTATTGGTCATATTACATTTCATAGATTAGGCTTTTATTTCTGTTGTAAGAAACTTTCATTTCCCCCCACATCATTCACAGACACACTTTTTAGAACAGTGTTTTTATCTGTGGAATACTAGTACTCCACTGAATATTATTTTTGGAATTATTAAATCAAGGTATAGAGTATTTGAACATAATAGTTTACAAAATATAAAGAATATATGATAATGGAGCTTCTCTTTGTCAGATGCCTAGGGAGTACTCATAAAAAAAATGACGTGAAATTTAATAAATAATTTAAATTAGAAATATACAGTATGAATTGAAAGAGACACATAATTTTAACAAGTTTGAATTTTAAAAGTTCTTATGAACTTAATAACAATTATTTATTGTGTACTATTTATATTGTATTAATTGCTTCACAGCCAGGTAACTTTACCCCTATAGTACCCTCCTGAGATGGACTTTATTTCTTCCATGTTACAGATAACAAAACTAAAGCTTAAAGAGTTTAAGTATCTTGCCCAACATTACACAGCTAGCAAACAGAAGAGCTCAGATCCGTGACTTCAAATATCATATTCCTGTTATTATATTGTATTCTTTGCGCTGCATGTATTTAAAAATAAAACAAACAAAAGTGATGCCTATTTGACCACACTTTTTTGGCACTCTGCTTCAACTTTACCATCCAGGTAAATTACAAGTTTAATTTACAACTACCTAACATATTGGCATTGTTTCTTTTACTTTGGAATTTGGCCTTGTGAAGCTCAGGTGGGTCATAGTCTTTCTGTCAGAAGCAAATGTACCCTGAACACTTGTCAGCCCTCTTATTGCATTTCACTATCTTTACCAACAAATCCTATAGGTTTAATTATAAGAAATAATATTAAATTCTGTGATATTATTTTACTTATAATGATTTTTTTCTTTTAGTAAAATAAGCTGCAAACGTGTAGATTTTTATGCAATTCTTAAAGAAATGTCAATAAGTCAAGTATAAATTAGGCAGATTATCGCAATAAATATTTGACTCTTTTCAAATAATGAAGCTAATTTGCTCCATAAGATTGGCATGTATATTTTTACATCAGCTTTAAATTGCCTGTACCTTCTTCTTATACATTGTGTTATCTGGAAAATATAAAGAAAATTGGATATATTTACAATTTGATTTTGTTGAAATATTTCTAATTTTTGTATGTGTATGTGAAACTCGAAACTATTTTAAATAGGTTTAGATCAAATGGATATATTTTAGCACTGGGCATTGATGCCTAAATAGTTCTAAATGAAAATTATATAGAAATGAGAAAACTAAAAATGTGATAATTCTTTTGTTTAAAATACTTCTGTCTTAGTTTTCGAGTTTTATATGTGTAATATTCATTAGGCAAACATTTATGTAACATCTATATGTATCATACACTCTGCTGAAAGCAGGTGATGTAACAGCAAATAAGACATAGTTCTTTACCCCATGGAACTTTCAGTTCATTGCCCTCAGGGTGTACCTATTCCTGGGAAAATGAAAGGTAAAAGCAAAAGAAGAAAAAAGCCATAGTCCATTTAAGTACTATTTATATTTTACCCTATTTCCTATCAGTTTGTTCTTTTCTCCATACTTGTGATTATAGATTATATAACATTTTCCCAGTTTTACCTAACATTTTTACAGGTGTGTTTTTTAAGTTTTTTTCAGTACCCTGTGAACTCATTGAATATTCTTTATTCCTAATACCTTTAATTTTGGAGTCACTCAGTAAAACAGTTTTAAATATAGAAATGTATTTTTAGTTCTCAAATTTGTACTGGTGGTTTTCTATAGTAAGAAGCTTAGGTTATGCCCATTTCCCCCCTGGTATACAGAATTCTGCAATGACTGATTTAGCTCATATATTATTTTTCTTTTTGTATTTTTTCTTTAGTTCTGATATCTTGAAGTGAAATTAATTATATGGAAAGAACCTGTTATTATTACTCTTAATATTATTATTGACAGTTTAAGGTTTTGTAATATATGTTGAAGAAATTCTGTGTGTACAAATTTATAAATAACAAGCAATACAAGAAGGCACTCATTCACTGAACTTTTACCAACAAATTTTTAAACTTGTAATTTGATAAGTAAAACCTGTCAGGTTTGTGTGATGGTTAATTTTATGTCTCAACTTTGCTAGGCAATATGCTCAATTGTTTGGTCAGGCAGTAGTCTAGATATTACTGTGCAGGTAGGTATTTTGTAGATTTTATTAACATTTATAATAATTTGACTTTAAGTAAGGGATATTTAGTTAATGTAGATGGACCTCATCCCATCAATTGAGGCCTTGAGAGCAAATACTATGGTTTCTCAAAAAAAAAAAAAAAAGAAAAAGAAATTCTTATTCAATGTTGTAACATAGAAATCCTGTCTGAGTTTCCAGCCTGCCTTAAAGATTTCCTATTTGCTCGTCCCTACTAGATAGCAAGAGCTAATTTCTTAAAATTAATAAATCTCAATTTCTCTCTCTCCCTCCTCCCTATCTCTCCCTCACTTCCCCCCTCTCTCCCTCTCCACATATCCCATTGGTTCTGTTTCTCTGAAAAATCCTGTCTAATATGCTTTGTAATTTTGTATTTATTTGCTTATCTTTGAGATTGCCATGACTTTTTAAGGATGCTTAAGCACTTTGTCTTACTTTTCTATACATACTCTGTGCTGTTTGTCTGCAGGGTTTTGTTTAGCTTTTAATATAGTGTCTGAGTGCTGGAAACCTGTATTTGTATCAATGACTCATCACTTCTGTTGTTTTAGGATATGCCAAATCCTTACTTTAAATATTTAATTCATATGTTATATGCATGTATGTATGTATTATATGTAAAGGTAGGTATGTGTTTGTGTAGGTATTCTGTATGCCTGTATGTATGTATTTATTTCTGTAGGTATTCTGGCCATCTTTGCTATGTATATTCAAAAGTACATACTATAATTACCTCAAAATAGTCAAAATTAGTTTGTTCATAAATTCAAATAGAATTCATTCTTGTTATGTCAATTTATCAATTTGTTGGTAATTTTTATACTGCTATTTATATGGTCAATAGGTTAAAAAGTAGTTTCAGAATCCAAATTTTACAAAAATCAATGACAGATATTACTAGCTCTGAATTTTACTTAATTTTCTATATAATGGTTATAAAACAATAACAATACTAATTTATTACTTGTATAAGAGTTATGGTATTATTATTCTAATCCATTCTTAGCATACCATTAGGATCATTTGAGTCTTATTCTCATAAAATAGGCAGAAAAATGTGCCTTGAGACCATTTATCTGCCAGAAAAAACACATTTTATTACCTGCTAATTATTGTCCCAAATGTATATATGATATGTTGGCAGAATGTGGCTAGCCATAAAATTATTTTTCTCTCTTACCACATACTTTACTTTTCTTTATTCTCTACTATAGTAAATTTAAGAGAGTGATTAAAGAAGTAAAATTTTAAATAGAAATCTACACAGAAAATAATAAAAGAGTTACTTTCTCTTTCTGTTGAATATATTCTTTGAGAGATGAAGCAAATCATCATTCTCATTGAAAATAATATAAGTAATGTTCATATTAAGAGGAAAGCTACAGAAAGAATAGTCCTACTCATTGCTTGGGGAAAAAATTATAATGATTATAGGAGAAATTAGAACTTAATTCCTGTGTAATTTTCTCCAATTTCGGTGGTTTTTTTCTTTCTTTCTTTCACTACTCTCTCAGTACAAAGAACAGTCCTTTTGACAGAGGACATTGTTAAAAGAGAAGAGAAGCCCTAGAGTAGTTGGAAAATGGCTGTTATGCACCAGCCTGCTGATAATATGTACATAATTGCCTGTCCAGGTGAATTGTGATCAAGGAATTTCAAATGAAAACAGTGAAACTTTGACTGTGATCTTTTGAGGCATTAAAAAAAAATAATAAGCTAAGTACCCTAGACTGCCGATGGAAAAGTATTCTTAAATTTAAAAAAGAATATTTCACAAACTGGTGAATATCATGATAGTTCCTGGCAGGGATCCAGATAGCTTGCTAAAGGATAGTAACTTCTGGGACCAAGATTAATTCACTATGAATGTGTTGTCCAGCTAAACATCCATTCGAGGGACGTATTTACTAGGCTAGTCAGTCAGGTAAAGATTATTTAAACTTTAATAAAATAAGTCTCGCACAATGTCATTGTGAACAGAAGTATGAAATATATCAGGAAAAGGGCATTAGATAAATAAGTGGATGAGTGGCCATACCAAATATATAATATATAAAATAATATCCACTTAAAGGAATGATCTATAGTGAATTTCCACAGTGTTATCACCATCCTTTTTCTGCTCTGTATTGTTACCAGTGATCTGGATGAAAATATTGAAAGCATTTTTTCATATTTGTATATGACACGAAGTTGTATTAAGACTCTAGAGTAGTGGGGCTATATCCAAATTGAAATTCAAAAGGAATAAATATTAGCGTCTTGTTCTTAAAACTTCAACATTAGTAGAGGAATAGTAGCAAACAACAATGTATTTAACATTTTGGGGTTTTATGTAACAGTAAGTTTTAAAAGCAAGTTTTAGAAACATGTAATTTTAGTTTCATATGATTGAAATTAACTTTATAAAGGGGATAAAAAGAGAAGAGGTGAGTTCACACTCTTTGAACTCACGTCACATAATTCCTTTTAGTACAAAGTATCATACTTTTAAGAGATATTCAAATTGAAATATATTTAAACAGTAGATACAGGATCGAAGGGACATAAAGTCATATAGTATGAAGAACAATTGAAGATACTACTTGAAATAAGTTACCTATTTGGAAAATTGCTATATGAAAAAAAATAGAATTATTTTGATCATTATAGAACTGTGGTCAATATATTGAATGTAGAGGGAAACATTTTAACTCAATAAGAAAATATGAAGTTATATTAGGGTTCACCTAACTGTATTACATTAATATGAAATCAACTATATTAGACCATTTTACCTATAAAAATAGCTATTTTACATGTTTAACCTCATATAAAGGGATCGTGAGTGAGTAGTGTTCCCTTGAGGTAGCACATTTCCTTTCTCTTGAGTAACCTTGTAATAACATGGACAATCATTAAATGGATAATTTGTGGAGGGACTTCAAGCATTGGATGAATAGTCAGGTTAAGTTCATGTCTGGTGCCAAGATTTATGATTCTAGAAACTGAATTGAATTTTCTGTTCTTTGGGCATTTGCTGAATGGAGATCCAGATAGACATGGGTGTGTGTGTAGCTGACATGATCGTTCTTGACTTAGAATGTCCTCATTTGTTTAGATACATAAATGCTCTTTACTGTATTTAAGGACATGATAAAGAATATTTATGTAGTGTTAAACTGCTCCAATTCTTAAAGGGAATATTTTTTTAAAACTACTTGTCTTTACATCAACAACTTTAAAGAAAACACATGATTTTATTTTTATAAACCAATATCTTAGATAGTTTCCTTTGGAAAGATTAATGTTTTCTTTAAAATATCTACTCTGGATAAAGTTAATTCCTGGGTAGAAGTAATTTTTTATGAAATACTTTTTATTAGCTTATAGAAAATAAAGTATTGAAAGTAGATTTCTGATATTAGTAAAATGGCTGTTTATTGTAGAAAAGTTATCTTGAAAACAAGTTTCAACCTGCTGAATTTCTTTTTTTTGCTCTGAGATTTTTAAAATAATGTACGTTCTGTTTCAAATGATAACAATTTTGATGAAAAGGAGATGTGAGAAAGATCTTTATACATAATGGAACCTCATATAAGCAATTTAATAATTCATATTGGAAAGTATTTATTATTTTTGGTGTCTTACAATTAAAGCTCATGAATCAAGTTTGATGTTAGATGAATTATAGTTTTATTACTTGAATACTCAAAGCATTGTTTCAATGGTCATAAGGATTATCGCAATCAAACTCTGAAATATTCTGCTTTTCAACTCTCATCATTTGAACTACTTTCAAGGTCTGTTTTAAGAAATCGTGACCTATTAGTTATCTTGAAGGAATTTTTCATAGGTAATTATGAGTTCTTCATTTACCCTGTTGTATCTTAACCATTATTATAAAGCCTGTAACACTTGATAGTATGAATGGCAGTGAAAGAGGAAATAAATAGATAGGTGAAGCGAGGATTGGAGTTCAGATTATGAAATTACCAGATTTACCATAAGTAGCAAGCCTGAAAAAGCATGTACAGTTACATTATATAATATGTGCATGTCTAATCATTTTAGTGTATAACTCATTTAACATTTGTATTTCACTTAAAATGTTACTGGAATAAAACAAAGAGATTAGACTACCTAGAACAGAGCTATAGGAAGAGTTTGCAGTTGTGTTGAAAATAGTAACCCTGTCAATTCTTCTCAGAGTAAAGACCGACCTGGAGTAAATGGAAAGCTTTATAGTGCCAGCAGCCTCCAGCTTCTCCAGGGCAGCTTCTGTATATTTTAATTTTACCCTACAATGCTGTACTATTAAAGCCCATGAGTCAAAGGCCACCAGGAACCCACCTGTAGACTAACAAAGTTTTTTTATAAGGTTGGTGCAGCAAGGGATAATACATACCCAGGGAACTATGAATGTCTCTAAAAGGGAGAGTAGGGAAGACTAATTTTAGGATTTGGGGCCTAGAATTAGTCGTAGAATGGTCTTACAGAGATTTGTCAGAATTTATATAAAAAAAGTTTGCTGGAACAATCTCTGATTTTAGAACACATGAGTCTGTCTAGAGTTACTGTTAGATTAGTTCCCCCCACCCCCCCATGGTCATATCTTGAAATACATGGGTCTGAGTGAAGTATTGTTAAAAGATTTGACCTCAGACAGTCTGTTATGCACATGATGGCCAGGTCTGACACAATTAATTTTGTGACTCAAGGGTGTTTTGTAAAATGTTGTTTTTGTTTCAACTCACAGTTCTCCCTCTTGGGTCTAGTTTTCAGTAATATTGTTTTTTAACTTTATCAGGATAATTGGAACCTTTTTGTGTTTTAAACTTAAGTAAAGGGAATTAGCATACCCCTCAGTTCATCAGTTCATGGCATATTATCCTGTTGGGTCTTATAAGATCCATGTGGGTGTGTGCATGTGTGTTTATGTATATGCACATATATGAAATTTTTATCCTCATTCCTTACTCTCATTGTTTTCCCTCTCATTAGAGGGACCATTTTAATATGTGTCCTTATTTTGCAATCTCTGTGTTATTATTTTGTGCACATGCATTTTTATTTTACACAAATGGTATTATGTATAAAACTCATTCTGTTTCCTACTTTTTTTCACTAAGGGTTATGCTTCTAAGGTTTACTATATATTTTGTTTTTAAAATTCAAAACTTGCTATGCATACATATAATTTCTATGTTTTAATACCCTTCTGTTACTATATGTAAATCTAATTAATTTTTCTAAATTGTAGAATTTGTGGTATGAATCCCTGTTTTTTCTATTCATTCTTCCCGTAATGGATATCAAGTTTGTCTCTTAACTCTTCACCAACCTCAAAACTTTTATGTGTCCTTAAAGTTCAATGCAAGAAAAAAAGGATCATCCATCCATCAATTGTTTATAATCATCTTTATCCAAGAGTGTAATTGCTGTATGATAGACTATGTCTGTATTTAAATACTGCCAATTTGTTGCCACTCCAGAATGGTGGTGACAAGCTATAGTTCTACAGTAATGCACAAATTCCTCCATCCCTATTTTCCCCGAAAGACCTGGAATTATCCAGCTTCTAATTTTTATTCTTTTAATAAGTGATGCCTCAGTCCTAATTTACATTTCTCATTATAAATTTGTTAATATGGGGGATTACTTTTTCAATAAATTGCATAGTCACTAGCCTTTTTTTAAATCGAGGTTAATCTATTTTTCTTGTCAATTTCAGGGGTTCTTTATAAATTTAAATATTAGTCATAAAGGGTTTTAGATAAAATAAGTTTATTTTATCAGTAAATGGAATACTAACTTTTCCTTAATGTTATTGCTAAATAAAATCTCTAATTTAATGTAATCCAATTCATCAATCTTTACCTTGTTGTTTGTATTGTTTAAGAATTCCTTTACTGTCCTTAAAGCCAAAGGCTTACCTGTGCATTTTTTTCTAACTTTATAATTTTATCTTTCACATTTTGGTATTTTACCCCCAAAGAGTTCAATTTTGCCTGCAATATTAGATAAAAGTTCAGTATACATTTATTTATATGTTCCTCCCTAAAATGAGTAGCATATACTTTCCTCCAGCTTCTGGTTAAAAACCTGTATGTGATTTTTCAGGCCTGATCACAGGCAGGTACAAAGGCTTTTACCATAGGGCAAAATTATTCTCCCCCAATAGACTTGGTGCACAGTCAATGGATTGTGTAGTCTAAAGGGAGTTGCATTCAAGTACTTGGGCCCCACTGGCTGGCTGTGCTCTTCACATGGTTACATTCCTAGCTCAGGGGTCTTCATTCCTACGTCTTTATTTGAGGCCTTCTTCAGTCACTTCTTCTGAGGCCTTTTTTTGGGAGGTGGAGAGAGAAAACTTAAAGACATCTTTCCCTACTCTTGACTCAGTATTCAGCCCCCATCCTAGGATCCTTAAAACTGCCAGAGACTTTTGTTCAGGGTTCCTACAACAGTGAGATGACACCCCTTCTGTGCTACTTCACATGACCTGCCATCTTGTGCTCAGTTCCATGAGGGGAAATGGAATAGGGAGGAGTCAGTGCTTCCTCCGGTTTTAGCCACTTGCTTACAGTGGTTAAAGGTTCTCTGTTACTTTCATTTTGGCTCACTGTTGCTCAGTCAGCAACTCTCGTACCTGAGAACATGCTCTCTCCAATTCAGCTGAGCTCCTGACAACACTAAGGTGGCAGTTCTGAGAGTACAGTTTTGGGACCATCAGCTTTAATGTAAGCATCACTTGGTAGCTTGTTAGAAATGTGAGTGCGGCGCTTACCCCAGACTAATAAAACTCTGCTCTTAGGCCCATCAATCTCACTTAAATACTCCAGCTGAGTCTGATTCATCAAAAGTTTGAGAACCACTGAACTTTGATCTTCTGTTTTTTGAATACGATACACATGGGTATAGATTTTTAAATTATTTATCTTGCTTGGTGTTTTCTATGCTTCCTAGTCTATGATTTGGTGTTCATTATTAATTTTAGAAAATTCTTGGTCATTGTTATTTCAAATATGCCTAATGTCTTATTCAACTATATCTGTTATTACTTCAAATATTACACATATGTTCCTTTTCTCACAGTTCTTGCTGTTTTGTTGTTTGTTTTTTCTCTTGGACTTCATTCTAGGAAATTTTTATTGGCCTATCTTCATGCACATGGTATTCTTCTTGTGTAGGCTGACTCTGCTGATGAGCCCATCAAAGGCATTCCTCCTTCATTATGATTTCTAAAATTTCCTTTTGATTATTTCTTAGAGTTAACACCTGTATATCATACATGTATTTTTGCATGTAATCTTTTTGCATTAGATTATTCAACATATTAATAATTTTAATTTTAAATTTCCAGGCTGGTAATTCCAAAATCTTTTGTCATCTGAAAATGATTCTGATGCTTTCTTTGTCGTTTCAGACTTTTTAGCCTTTTAACATGCCTTATAATTTTTTGTAAAAGATGATTTTGTAACTATGTATGGTGACTGCTGTTAATGAATTTTATTGTGACTATTTTGCAATATATATACAAATATTGATTCATTATATGGTACACCTGAATCTAATATAATGTTATATGTCAATTAGACTTAAATTTTTAAAAAATGAACATATCGTATCATGTAATAGGAACTGAGGTACATAGACTTAGTGGGAGGTTTCGTTAATTTGGCTAGGAGTGAACAGCTAGCTGTGCTTAATGTTTTCTGTTGTTGTAAGTTGCCAGAAGATTCAGATTCATTAAATTTTTTGTCTCCCCTATTGTCTTTGGCTTCCCTAAGAACTGCTTCTTACATGGAGTCTGCATCTTACAGCTCTTTCAGCTATTGGCCACTGTTATACTAGTATCTGTTGGTTTGGTGATACAGGGTTGGGGAGGGGAAAGCATTTTATCATTTTATGATTAAACCTTTGTCTTTTAGTGGACCTGAAACCTTCGCAGATGTTCGTTGGCTTTCCCCCACCCCCACCTCTTTTATATGAGACAGAAGGGCTAGAGGGAGCTAGAATCTTGGTAATGCCTTTTCTCCAGGTGGAAGGGCTTATAAGGTTTTGATAAAGTCTTTTCCCCTAAAGAATACTCCTTTGTTATGGAGAATGATCTGGGCACAGTTCACAGTGGTTGGTTTTTCTTCACCCCTTGCCAGAGCCATGAGGGGAAATTTGTTGCCTCTTAACACTGAAACCCTAATGGGATTTCGGGGAGGGGGAGGTAGACCCATAAAAGTGTGGGGAAACCCTTCAGACATCAGCTCCCAAGAGTTCTCACACTCATACTCATCCTCACTCAGCCTCCAACAGTCCCTCATATTTACCATTTAAGTATTCCTACCAGTTTGTCTCCAGCAGCTTCTGCTCTAGGTAAGAAGATCTTAGCTGTGTCTTACTGGATTTACATATATCTGTAGATTTTGAGGGTGGTGATTTGCTCTGTGACAGTTGTCTGATGTATCTAAGGCACATCATTGATCTTAGTTTGTTCAACTTTTTATCTGTTTTAAGAATAGGAGCTATCTTCTAAGCTCTTTACATGTCAAAATTGAAAGCAAAAATACAAATATATGTTTTTATTATCTACTTCAGCAAATTTCTTTTCATCAAACCTTTTCTTAGATTAAAAGCTTCTATCGAAGACTTGCCCCACGAATAAGAACAAGAAAGGCATAGTGTCTCTAGTTGAAGGTGAGGATGGGGATTAAGCAAAAAGGACAGAATGTGACACTGTTGGTCCCTTCTAGAAACTGATCAGGACCAGGACTAAACCTTTATAAACGTTCAATTGTTTTTTTTTATCAAAGATTCTGTCTTTTACTTATGTTAGTACTTAATATTTTATTTTGCATTATGTAATATGCTCACTCATCGTTCATAGTGTTCACTGTGTGACTTCATATACTTTATACAAATGTAATTTATTTAGGGAGAAAAGAATGAAATATATTGTATATTTATATAATTTATGCGACTGTAGAAAATAAAATGTTCCATTTGAAGAAATTCCTCTTCTCATCTAGGGAATATATTTTTCTCACATATGGAAGAGAAAGAATCATTGTCTTTTTATTTTCTACATTTTTTTCTAGATAGATGTATAATATTTTTAAAAAATTTGTTAAAGGTATTTGATGTGATTATTTTATTTCCTAGCTAAAAGATACTAAATATGTGATCATCTTTCCTAAGGTGTTAGTCATCAAATCTGCATTTCACGATAATTATATAGTTTGTATGAGAAAATTGTTAGACCTTTCTTCAGTCTTCTAACAACTTCAGAGTCTTAAAACTCAGCTAAATTTTGAGGAGTGGGGCTGGGAGTCTGATATATAATTCTTTTTATTGACTTTCCAATTTCTGTCATGTTATATATGCTTCTGACCTGTTTTTCAACTGAACCAGTAATTTAGTCCATTACTGGTCTGTGCAAATCTTAGCCACAGCTATTTCCCAAGGTGGTTTTGGGTCTAACGAGTGGTTGGTGTTGATGTCCAGCAGGAAATCTTGCAAACCAGATGATTAGTGTGGTTCAAACTGTAACCTTGTTAAAGCATTGGTCAGGTTGCACTTAGGAGAGTTATTTAATTAGTTTCCCAATAATATTTGTGTACAATTTTTAGGTGACCACTACTTTTTTTTTCTTTCATCATAGTTCAGAGAAAGACAGTTGCTTGTTGTTATCAGAGTCATATATTAATCTAATACTCTCTTTTTTAAAAGTTACCTTTAGACAGTGATTTTAATGACTGGTAGAACTTCTCTTGAACACTAGTATCTACAGTGTTGTTATAAACTTAAATTGAGAACATTCAACAATTTAGGCACTGTACTTGAAAGGTTTTTTAAAAATATAAGAACATTCTCTGCCTTCAAGAAACTGATAGACATTATGAGAGAAAAATATAAAATGAATTATAATACTATATAATAAATAACACACTAGTGATAGAGACAAAATAGCCTGGGATTGTAGATAAGAGAGCAGGAAGTTCTTCCTGAGTTTTCAGGAAATAATTCAAAAGAGGTAACATTTTAATGGGACTCGAATGATTGACTTTTGTCTTGAAATGTAAGTAGACAGAAATAGTATGAATTCAGAAATAACTTATAATATATGTGTATTTTTTTCTTCAAGTTTATTGAAACATAATTCACACATAGTAAAATCCACTCATTTTTAGGTGTACCTTTTTTTTTTTGACACTCAATTTTGCAACTAACACCAAAATCAATATTTTACAAAAAAAAAATACATTTCATCACCCCCCTAAAATTCCCTCATGTCCTTTTGTAGTCATTTTATACATGTATTTTTAATATATCAAGTAGAATTCTTGAGTGGAAATTTTTTTTTTGCTTTACTTTTCTGAAATTGAATAATTTCATTTTATATGGTATATATTACCAGGGATTTTTTTCTAGCTTTCCAAATTTGGATTATTTAGATATGTGCCTTAGTAAGTTGATTTAGGAAAGACTTACAAAAGCTAATTGCTTAATAATTTACAGGTATGTATTATTTTAATCTTAAATTACAATATCTGTTTTTATTAGAAAAGGTAAATGATGTGATTTAAAAACCATAACGTTAAATGCACAGCTTTGTTTTGTGATTTTTATAAAAGCATGACAAAAAAGACAAACTGATTGTTTTAAAAAGGAGAAAAGGAGAGGATGGAAATAGAACAAAAGGAGGAAATAGTTAAAATGAGTGTTTTGACATAATGCAATTATTGAAAAAAGTACTCTAATATTTGGGGTTCATTCTATTTTGTCAGAGTCAGTCTCAGCTCATCCTTATATAATTTGTAAAAGCAGGTATATTTACTGCCCTAAAGAAGTTTGGAATAGGAATCTGATTTTTAATATTGTATTTATTTACAATAGAGCATTATTAGAAAAAGTAGACAGCCCATTAAATTTCCTGTAAAGAAATAGTTTATATATTTGAAAGAAACAAAAAGTTATATATAGATTGAATTAAAATTTTTTACATGAAAATATCATTAAATATTCCTATTTAAGAAAAAATGAACTCCATTACAGGATGGATATTCCATCAGTGAATTCCTCTATGATGAAGTACACACTTATGTGTTATCGTAAAACTTAAGACATAGCCGCCTGTTTCCCTGTGAAAGAGAAATGCTTGCTCATGCCAGGCATGTCCTGTAGTTGCTCAGTCCTGTGGCTGACTGTGACGAATAAGTATGTCTAATTCAGTATAAAATTATTTATAATGTTTAAGATTCTAAGTATGACATTTTTAAATCTCTCTTAAATATTGATTCCTAATTATTACATGGTGGTCGAGAATAATATTTAAATGACACTGAATCTTTAAATGTAAAAAAGACCCTGTAGTTTGTACAATTTCGTGAAGGCTCCATTTCGATGTAAGAAACGTTCAAAGCTGTAGAGTATTTTTATGAGTTTATTTCAGCTAAACTGACAATTGCTGGGAAGGAAAATCTTAATAGATTGAGAAAGTGCTCTGGAGAATGGCAATTTTAAAGCTTATTTTATACATTAGAATAAAAGGAAGAGGTGAGGAGAGTTACATCAAATCCATTGGTGGTAGATCAAGAGGCAGGAGAAAGCAAAACGGAAATAAATCTCTGGGATCAGATAAGAAGTGAAATGGAGAAACATATACTTCTTTTACATTGGTGAGTACAGGATAGTTAATAAGTAACATTTACAGCACATAGACCTGGTATGTGGGCAACTAGATAACAGTGAGGGGTTTTCTGGTCTTGGGCTCTTGTGAGGTTTGAAAAAGGAGGTTACTCTGGCATTTCAATGATATGTTATCTTGGATACAAAAAGACAATAGACAGACTCACTTAAGGTAAACATTGACCTTTGTTAAGGAAGCTAAGGGCCTCGGACCTGATTGCCCACCATGGCTCCCTTTTAGTTAGGAATTTTTATGCTCAGACCATCCTTTGTGCTTACTTTTGGTTTCTGAGTTTGTAGGGCCCACCATGCAGACCTCTCCTAAGCTTGTCAGTTTTAGTAGTGGCCCCTTTTTCTTCATACATGTGTGCTTGAAAAGAATGTAGATTCCACTGTTGTATAGGGTAACATATATATCCATTAATCAAGCCTGTGAATTGCATTCATTTTAAGTTACTGTACTGATTTCTCCACTGCTTGATCTGATTATTGAGAGAAATGTGTTAAAATCTCTTATTCTAATAATGGAACTGTAAGTTCCCTCTGCAGTTCTGTCAAATTTTGCTTCAAATATAGGGAGCTGTGTTATTATGTGCATACAAATTTAAATATGTTCTATCTTCCTGGTATCATTTTTTAGTGATGTCTTTATTCTAAGAATGCCTTTTACCTAAAGTCTATTGTTGATATTAATATGAATAAGTTTTATCTTGGTTAGAATTTGCCTAAAACTCTTTCCTAGTGATTAATTATCAGTCTTTCTGGGTTGAGGTACATACACTATAAAGAGCACATAATGGATTTTTAATTTGGCCCGATAATCTTTTTCTTTTCTTAAATAAACTGTATTATTTAGAACAGCTTTAGGGTCACAATGCAACTGAGCAGTTAAGTACAGAATTCCCATATAGCCCCTGCCCGTACATCACAACGTCCCTCACCATCAACATCCTACACCACAGTAGTACTTATTGATACATCATTATCATCAAAAGTCTGTAATTTACATTAGGAGTTTTTCTTGGTGTTGCCTGTTCTATGAGTTGAGACAGATGAATAATGACATATATTCACCATTTCAGTATCATTTAGCACAGTTTCACCCCCTAAAAATCCTCTGTGCTCTATCTTTTCATGCCCCCTTTCACCCTGGCCTTAGGAACCACTAATCTTTTTGCTGTCTCCATAGTTTTACCTTTTTTAGAGTGTCATATAGTTAGAATCATACAGTATGTAGCCTTTTTAAATTAACTTTTTTCCACTTAGCTATGTGTATTTGGTTTCCTCCATGTCTTTTCATGGTTTGATAATGCATTTCCTTTTAGCATTGAATAATACTCTATTGTTTGACTATACCACAGTTTATTTTTACATTCATTTACTGAAAAACATCCTGTTTGTTTCCAGGTTTTGGCAATTATGGATAAAGCTACTATAAATATCTGTGTGCTGTTTTTTGTGTGGATGCACATTTTCAACTTATTTGGACAAATACCAAGAGCTAGATTGCTAGATCAAATAGTAGGAGTATACGTAGTTTTATAAAAAAACTGCCAAACTGCCAAAGAGGCTGTAATAATTTGCATTTCCGCCATCAGCGAATGAGAGGCACTGTTGCTCCACATCTCACCAGCATTTGGTCTTGTCGGTGTTTTAGATGTTGACCTTTCAAATAGGTGAATATTTGTATGTTATTATTTTAATTCGGATTCCCTAATGAAATATGATATTGAATACTTTTACATATGCTCATTTGCCATCTGTGTATTTTCTTTGGTGAGGTGTCTGTTTTGGTGTGTTGCCCATTTTTCAGTCACCTTATTCATTATTTTTTAAGCAATCTTTGTATATGTTGATAAATAATCTTTTATAAAATATGTCTTTTACAAATATGTTCTCCAATCTGTCGCTTGTCTTCTCATTTTCTACACATTATCTTTCTCAGAGCAGAAGTTTTTAATTTAATGAAGTCCAGCTTATCCATTATTTCTTTTATGGATTGTGCCTATGGTGTTTTATTTAAAAAGTCATCGGCTTACCCAAGGTCATCTAGATTTTTTCCTTTGTCATCTTCTAGCAGTTTTATAAGTTTTGCATTTTACATTTAGGTTTATGATCCATTTTGAGTTAATTTTTGTGAAACGGGTAAGATCTGTTTCTTGATTTGTAATTTTGCATGTGGATATCTGGTTCTAGCCACATTTGTTGGAAAGCTTGTCTTTGTTCCATTGTATTGTCTTTGCTCCTTTGTGAATTATTTTATACATTTTTTGATTTAATTTATTAATATTTTATTGAGGGTTTTTATATGTGTTTGTGATAGGTATTAATTCTTAGTTTTCTTTAATCTCTGGTTTTGGTATGAAGTTAGTACTTACCTCATAGAATTAGTTAAGAACTATTCTCGCTTCTTGTTTTTATCTTCTAGAAGACATCATAGAGGACAGAGATAGTAGAGAAGCAAGTATTCTTGCTTATATCTTCTGGAAGAGATTGTAAAGAATTGGAATAATTTCTTAAATGTTTGGTAGACTTCAGGATAAACCAATCAGGGCTTGTTCATTTCTATTTTAGAAGGTTATTACTATTGATTCCATTTCTTTGATAGATATTAGGACTATTCAGATTGTCTATTTTTTCTTGTTGGAGTTTTGGCAGGTTTTGTCTCTCAAGGAATTGCCCATTTTGTCTAGGTTATCAAATTTGTGGGCATAGAGTTGTTTTTAGTATTCCACTATTATCCTTTTATTATTTACGAAATCCGTATTGATATTGCCCCTTTTATTTCTGTTATTAGTAAATTGTATCCTCTCTCTTTTATCTTAGTTAACCTGTCTAGAGGTTTATATGTTACATAAATCTTCTCAAATAACCAGCTTTTTTTGTTTATTTTCTCCATTGATTTATGGGGAGAAAAAAAATCTTCTCTGACTACAATTAATATTAGTAGTGTTAGCACGTTATAGTTTTCTACATCCCTTTATTTTTATCTACTGTGTCTTTAATTTGAAGTGGGTTTCTTTACAACAACATGTATTGTGTTTCTTATTTTGATCCACTTATCAATGTCTGTATTTTAATTGGTGTATTTTGACCATTCGTGTTTAAGTTGATTATTGATATAGTTGGATTAATGTCTATGGTATTTGCTACTGTTTTCATTTGTTGCCCTTGTTCTTCGTTTCTGTTTTTGGCTCCATGACTTTTTCTGCTTTTCTTCACTTTATTTGATCATTTTATATGATTTATATTCTTTTTTTTCTTCTCATATCAATTTTACTTCTTTAAACTTTTTTTTATTGGTTGCTTTAGACTGTGTAATCATTTACAACTAATTCATGTCCATTTTTAAATACTACTTTACATGCAGTACAAGTAACTTATAATAACAAAATATTTCTTATTCTTTTATCCTCCCTGTCTTATGTTTCATTACTGCCATTTATTTTACTTTTGTATAAGAATATATAACATATATGTATGCATGATATATGAATTTATGTATGCATTTTACATATATATATATGAATACATATAGGCACTATATACGTGTATGTATAGATAGGTTAAAAGTATATGTAATCGAATACATTGTTGCTATATACTGGGTTGAACAAACTTATCTGTTATTTGTTGGATCAATTAATAATAAGAAAAATAAGCTTTAATTTTTCCTTATTTCTTCTCTGATACACTTCCTTTATGTCCTTTCCCTATTGAGTAGTCTTAGCAACATTGTCAAATATTAGTTGACCCTATATGCATGGGTTTATTTTTGTGGGGCTCTTGATTCTCTTTCATTGGTCTATGTACCTATTTTTATATCAGTACCATATTCTTTTAATTACTATAGTTTTATAATATACTTAGTACATAGAAGAGAGCTGACTTTTGCATGTTTGTTTTATATTCTGATTCTTTATTGAATTTATCTATTAGTTCTAACAGTTTTGGGTGGAGTCTTTGGGATTTTCTATATGTAAGTTTATATCATCTGCAAACAATGATAATTTTTCTTCTTAATTTCCAATATTTGAATGTCTTTCAGTTTTTTTTTTTTTTTTTTTTTCCTGCCTAATTGCTCTGGCTAGATCTTCTGGTAGTATGTTAATAGAAGTGGTGAGAGTGGGCACCTTTGTCTTGTTCCTGATCTTAGAGGAAAAGCTTTCAACATTTCACCATTGGTTATAATGTTAACTGTTGACTTGCTATATATGGCCATTATTATGTTAAGATAATTCCATTTATATCCAAATTGAGAATTTTTATCATAAAAGGGTTGAATTTTGTCAAATGCTTTTTCTGTATCTATTGAGATAAAATTGAAAGTGCTGTTAGAGAGCACTTAATAGTCCTTTAGTGAAAGTGTGTTGTTGGTAAACTCTTGATTTTTGTTTTTATCATGATAAATTTATTTCTTCCTCATTCTTCTAAAGTAGTTTAACTACATATATAATTCTAGGTTAATACCACTCTTTATAGGTAATCAACCTTTTCTCTATGGTCGATGACATATAATCTCTTTTGTCTTTGAGTTCTGCCATTTCACCATATTATTTGGTGGGGTTATTATTATTATTATTATTATTATTATTATTTAGTATTGGTCTTTAAATCTGAGTATGTATGTGTTTTTTCATTATGCTTCTACTTCGTTCTCTCTGTTACTTTCCTCTAGAACTCTCATTTGTTATGTTATACCTTCATGAATGATTCTTAATATCTCTCATACTTCTGTAGCATACTTTTAAATTCTTTATCTGAATTCTGCGTTCTGTATAATCTCTTCAGATCTGCCTTTTTCTGTTCATAGCTTTCTATTCTGCCTGAAGAGAAGTTTAAGTCAAACATACAGCTTCAATTTTCAATATTTTTCAATATTTCCATGTTTTTTTTACTTCCAAGTATCCATGCTCATTTTTATCTCTTACACATACTTTTGACATTTACAAAATATATTAAATGTACTTTTTACAGATATTCTATTTTAGTGATTCTTGTGTCTGCCTTTTTTTTCTTTTTTTTTTAAGGTCTGATTCTGCACATCTGTCTTTTCACATTCATAGTAGCTTGTTTCCTCAGGTATTTTGTTTTATGTTTTTGAGATCATCTTCATTGAGATTTTAATTGTGATGATTCTTCAGTGTTTGTTTTTAAGGTCTTTTCTTTCATGAAGAATTGTTTTGCTTCTAACAGCCGTTCAGGGCAAAAATTTTAGTCTGAGGTTTTTGAAAACCATAGTTTGTGGGCATTTTGGCCCCAAACTGCAAAAAAGGTAGCATGTGATTATTAATTGTCTGGGGAACTCCCCCTACCCCTTCCTATCAAACACAAAACAAAAAACCTAGTTTCCTTTTAGATTCTCTTTGCTGGGTAGGTATTTTTCTAGTTCCTCCACTTAGGGTGTCACCTTTCAGTCATTGTGGCTTTATGCAAGTGTCTCCTAACTACTTCCTTTTCAGCCCCTAGGGTTTGATTTCTGTTTGAAAGCATGCTCCATTAAAACCCAAACTCCAATATTTCAGCATTCTTTAGATTTCCTAAGAACAACCACTAGATTCAAAACTTGCTTACCTCTATGAATTTGTGCTTTTTATCATTTTTGCCTATTTAGTTAACTTTCTTGGCAGCTCAGCAATATTTAAAGGGATGTTTTGTTTTCTTCATTCAACATTTTTGTACTGGGTTTTTCATGATATATTTTATGTCATATAACCAGAAAAGTATAAAATTCACTTTTTATTTATCCCCCTCTGTTTTATGTAAGTGTAAATATTATAGAAATGTTTTTAGTAAGCTTATATTACATTCGTAATTATTTCAAAGTTGCTAAAATCACTTAATAAATAAACAGCCCGGCAAGACAATAATGGTTTAAACCACCAGTTCTCAAACCACATATCAGAGTAAAAATCTAAGATGTTCTATGGAAAAAAACATGATAATAAAATACTTTCAGGAAGTCATGTATACTCTATTCCTGTCTAGCGGTTGAAAATGTTCACTAGCTTATTAAAGGTTCTATGTGAAAAATACACAGCTTTCATTTAGTCTTCTTTGATCCATGAAATATTTTTCATGGGGAGAATCTACTAAATGTCTAGAGAATTGTGGACATTGTGGTATAGCAAATAAATGTAGAAGAAAATAAGTTAGCCAAAATATGTTGAAATGACTTTAAAGATAAGTTAGATTGAAAAAAGGTATATTAGGTTAGTTTATGGAAAGTCTTAAGTTCCAAATGGCTGTGTTATACTACAGGCCAATAGGGTGAGATTTGAGAAGTGACACTTATATCTATCCCAGGAAATACACATAACCCTAACTTTCTCCTGTGCCTGTATTTCCCTGTACCTTGAAAAATTTAACCAAAAAGAGTACATTGCTTATGAGATATTCTTTATTTTAACAGTTTTTTTCTAAAATGTAGACAAAATGTATATTTGATTATTCAATTATTATCAAGTATTTTAAGCACGTTAGTCCATTCACCTTTATTTTTCACTGTAGCTCAGTCCTGATACTCCTACTGCCTTTTTCTACGAAGTTGTTCTATACTTTGTCTTTTGAATTTTTATAAAAACAATATTAAATTTAAAAAATTATAGTCCATTTACCAGTTCCCCAATAAAGTGTTCTTTTATGATCTTTTTCAATATTTATTCAGACACATATTATACATAGTTATAATATACATAGTTATATAATATGCATAATAATATACATAGTTAAAATGATGGTTTTAAATAAGTTCATGGCTACATGTAATTTTATTTTATAAACATAACTTCATGTTGATGCATATTTTTATACTGATTTTAATAGCAACATTGTACTTCTTTTGTTGACATACTAATGTTTATTGTACTGTATCCTCTTGTGGGATGTTTAAAATGCTTTGGGTTTTGCATTTTTAAAAGAAATGTTGCTGTATACATCTTGATAATACTGTTTTTATTCTTTTGTATTATAGGCAGCCCCTTACCTTTGTACAGAATGCTCTTTTGAAAGTGTGCTAATACTAATTAATAAACTTACATAAGTGTTTTCATTTCCTAGACAGCTAAAGATTATATCAGTAATTATACCTTACCTTTTCAGATAGATCTTCAATTATGTTATTTCAGTATGATAGACCTTAGGTAGACTGTCCTTAGTTGAGTGAGTAACACTTTATTTTACATATATATATATGGACAAAATTATATTTCTGAACTGATTTTAGAAAAAAGTCTGATTCTAACTGACATAAGGATATTATTGTGCAGTTTGTAAGCGGAGTTTATAAAATCGATAAAGGATCAAAAATTGAGAGCTATCTACATAGTGTTTCCTAATGATAAATTCTTAGGAGTAGGAAGCAGACCAGGAACATTTTTATGATAGTTAAGTGTAGTGTCCAATTGTTTTCTGAAAAGTACTACACCAATTATGTTACACTTTTGGGGCAGTGTACTTAAGTCTGTTTCTTTTCTTTTTTTCTTACTAAAGACATTGGCTAATGTATATCAGTCATTTATTTCCCATACCCATTTGAAGGCTAGTATTATGTTGAAATAAATTTCCTATGTTGTGCTTAGGCAAATAGAAGGAATAAAAGAACTGAGATGTGTTTTCAAAAGCTATTTCACTTAAAAATGGTTGACGCAGAAATATTCCTCTGCTTAAATTCAGGATTGTGACATATCTTTGTCATTTAACAAAATATACACTATACAAATATAGAAATTCATTATGGAAAGTAAACTAGCCCTGTCTTTTTTATAAAGCTGATGTATCTCCCAATTTTCTTCATTCCTTTATATTACTCTCTTAAGGCAAAGGCCTGTTTAAAAAGTGTGATAACTTGTTTTCTCTATTATTTTTTATAACTATTACAAATATGTTTCTTTGAGTGAAGTAAATCTAGTATAGCTTCTATTATAGTTTATGTTATTCACTTTAAGAAGTTTATTGATATTATTGGGCTTGTGGTAACTGCTTTAAGTAGATTTAATCTCATAGTTTATCTTTTTAAGGTTTTCTTTCCAAACCATACTTAATAAGTTTGGCTCATGAATGGGTAAAATGCCTGTGACTCACTTTATATTAAGATGTTTATTAAATTTATTTAGGTTTTTCATGTCATGTTAAATGGAGACATGTATGAACATGTGCTTTAAGGCTATCCTACCAGATCAGTTGATGTTGCTCAATGTTTGCACTTTGTAGAAAGTGCAAGAAGATTCTTGTTGAGTTTGCATTGCAGAATATATACCCCCCCCACACACACACACGCACACCCCACATATAGTCTGAAGTTTGTGGACCTGTGGTAATTGAATAACTGTATACCTGAACATGAGCTTCTATGATTGCTTAGTCTTAAATTTAATTCCCCAAAACTATCCATGTGTGATTGTGATTAAATCTGTTTATAGTATCTCTTGTGACTCACATTCCAGGAAAGAAGAGAATTTTTTTATATTTTCTTTCTTTCTTTCTTTCTTTCTTTCTTTCTTTCTTTTTTTTTTTTTTTTTTTTTTTTACAGGAATCAAGTAAAAACCACAGAACCTCTATATTTATATTTGAGTCTGCATCAAACATTTTTCACTTTGGAATTTCTTCCAAAGGGGTAAAAAAAAGCATAAGTTATTTATGAGTGCTTTTTGTTTTAGTCTAAATTTCAAGAGACTGTCCTTGATAATTTTGCATTAAACATAGTTTGCATCTAGTTTTTCAATTTGCTTTAAAAAATTACTAAAATTTCAATATAATTTTAAGAAGCAATCAGTAGACTATTTTAGATAAGTAAAATGTAACAAACTCCTACTGTTCTTGGATGAGATTTACTTGTATAGATTTCAATTAATTTTCATAATGACTTTTAAAATGTTGTAAGTCTATGTCTTGCAAAGTCCATAGAAAGTCTCTCTTTGTTTAGAAATTATAAATATTTGAAAAAGAGTCTCATGATCGAATTTGCCAGTGGTTCAATTTCAGCTTCTATGTAACAAAAGCTGTTCAGAACATCCCCTCCTTGGAATGATCAGTTAGTAAGGTACAAAAGAATGTATTGACCATCCCTAATACCATCAAAAACCACAGGAGCCATTTCCAGGTACTGGACCATTTGGGCAATTAAGGAATTATATATTGAGGAAGAAGAGAGAAGTAATACAGGCAATCTCCAAATATGCTTTGTAGTTTATTGTAGATAAAGGAAGGCTGAAAACTTTTGGGCTAAGCTCTCTCTTTCAATACTTTATAATTTCTAGTTTATTGTGATTAAATAACTAAAATAATTTCTGTCCCAGAGAGGAAAGGCATTCCTACTTCTAGCAGAATCTCAGACAATGAGCAAATCTCAAATTCAGTATACTCTCTACTATGGTTCCTTACAAAAAGACTGCAAAAGGAGCTCTAATGATTTTCCTTTTTTGTGCAGATAATACTAGTAGTAATAGTTGAAAGGATTAGTAGTAGTTAGTATTAGGAGTAGAAGTAGCATTTGTAAAGGTGCTCAGATATGCTTAGTCTTTAGAAAAATGCAAATAAAAACCATAGTGAGATACCATTTCACAACTAGTGGGATGACAATAGTTTTTATTTAAAAACGCACAAAGTAAATATTGTAGAGGATATGGAGAGATTGTGTATTGAAAACAGTTTGATGGTTCCTTAAAAAGCTAAACATAGAATTATTATGTGGCCCAGCAGTTTTACTTCTAGGTATATTACCCAAAAGGATTGAAAACAGGGACTCAGATAGTTACTTGTATGTGAATGTTTATAGCAGCATTATTCACAATAGCCAAAAAGTAGAAACAACCAAAATGTCCATCAGCAGATGAACAGATAAAGCAAAATGTGGTATATATACACAATGGAATATTACCCAATTGTTAAAAAGGGATGATGTTTAGATACATACAACAGAGATGAACCTAAAACATCATGCTGAATGAAGTAAGCCAGCCACAAAAACAAAAAAAAAAAAAAAAAAAACTGTTTGATTCCATCTATGTGAAATATCTAGAATATGCAAATTCATAGAGACAGAAAGTAGAAAGTAGATTAGAGGATACCAGAGACCTGGGTAAAGGGGATGGGAAATTATTGTTTAACATGCACAGAATTTCTGTTGGGGATTAAGAAAAAATTGAAATAGTGGTGATGGTTGCACAGCATTGTGAATATAATGCCACTTGCCACTTAAATGGTTGAAATGGAAGATTTTATATTACATTTTACCTCAATAAAAAAAGAAATAGTAGTAGTTATAGCAGTGTAATAATAGCATTTAACATTTAAGTTCTTAACTATTTAACAGGCGCTGTTCTAAGTGTTTATATGTCTTAACTGTATCACAATAGTGTCTCACACTATTGACATATTTTATCCATAAAAAGTTCATCTTAGTAAGTTAAAGATAAGAAAATTGTATTTTGATTTTGGGGGATCTTAATTATAATGGCTATTTTGTGTTTTATTGCCGTCTGTTCCTCTAAAAGCACTTATAGTTATATTTTTATTATAACTTTTATTTAAAATCTGTATTGTATTTTTTAAGCTGATTTCTAGTTGCTTATTTCCAAAAAATTTTTGGTACTTTCTACTTAAAAATATATTAATTGAAGAAAATTTATTTTATAAAATAGTTCTACCAGTCTAATGCAAGAAATTGTATTTGTTTGTATGGATTGTCTGTTAGACATTAATGTCCTTAAAGGCAGCTTCTGTAGAAACTAATACAGTGTCCGACATTGGTACACACCAAACAAATATTTCTTGTACGTATGATTAAAAAAATGCATTAATTTATAAATTAATATATAATTAAAATTTATAATTATAAATTAATTTATGTATTAACAATTAATTTATAAAGTTAGAGAAATTATGTGTAATAATTTATAAGTGAATATACAAGGGCAAACTTTCATTTAAGATAATTTAACATAAAAATAAGATATTAAAATATGTAGTTGAATTTCTACCATGAAGATTTATAATTTAAACAATTTTAAGAAATAAAAGACTAAGAGAAAGTGAACGGTCATAGAGTATTGTTCAAATCGTATCTATAGAAGAATTTTAAAAGTTTCAAAATAGGATGTCTGGAACTACTGCTTTTACTTTTTGACTTTACCCCCTGGACTCAGGTATTCTGTGACAGGAATAAAGCCCAGATCATAAGGTCTACTACTTAATATACAATAAATAAACACTAAAATAAAATTGGTATACTTATAAAATATAACACTTTTAATGAGAGATATTTTCAAAATTATTTTCAAAAGAGTATATGGATGCTTCTTCTAAGACCTTTAATTTTGAATGGCAACTAATATTTTTCTTTATATACGAAAAAGAGAAAACATGGGGATTGGTGCCCCTAAGTCCTACATTGTTCAAGGGTCAACTGTGACTACAACAGAAATTCTCTTTTTGGGAAGGTGAGAATGATGAAATGAACAGCAATGATTGGTCCACAGCAGATACCAAATATTGCTGGGCAAGGATTCTGTGTTTCAACAGTGGAACAATTTTCTTTGGTTTTTGCTCTTTCGGCTCATGTGATTCTGCTGTAGAGGATAATCTCCCTATGTCCATTGTCCTGTTACTGTTAGTGAAGGTATAATTTGGTATTTTCTTTCTGAAGTACAGTTTGAGAAAATATATCAAAATTTTAAAACATGTTAAATCTTCAATCTGTTAATACCGCTCCTGGGAATTTTGTGTAAGGATACAATTCTACAAGTTCACAAAGATGCATGCACAAAAATCAAATTTTTAAGAAGTGAAATATTGCAAACAAAATAAATTAAATGTGTGTAGATAGGACAAGGGTAGAATGCATAATTAATTTAATGAAAATAGCATAGTTATATTTATACAGAAATAATGAGTACCACTAATTGAGTGCAAAAAGATAACAGAACACTGTATAAATCTATTCTATAAAATGCTTATGTATAGCCACGTATTTAAGTACACAAAGAGCTCTACAGATGGATGTTTACCTAAAAGGATTTCCTTTGGGTAATTGAGTCTGGACGATTTTCACTTTTTTACATTTTTCGTAATAAGGATATGTGACTTTTACAAAAATAGTATATTTTACTAAACGATATGGTTCTTGACTAGCTACTGTGGATTATTCACTAAGAAATTGACTTTAATTTTAAGACTTAAATTTTTCCCACACCATTCAGCATTATTCTGAATTCTCTCTCCTATTATTAGTTGATATTTGTTCAGGAAATTATATTACTTTCAAAAGAACAAAATCAAAAGTATTGATTAGTCAAATTCTCTAAAGCCAGGTGGAAGTGAGGCCTTACCCGACATAATACTACCTGTATTAAGTCGTTTTAATTACTAGGTAATAACTTGTTAATACTGGGGTTCCTTTTAGCTAACAGGTAATTACTACTGCTGATAATGTGTACAGATATGATTATTGATGAAGTTATTTATTAGAGATCTAGCAAGTTAGCCTCTCTAAGCCTGAGATCAGTCATCTGAAAATGAAGAATATTGCTTGACTTAGCAGCTTTTGTTGTGAGGATTTAATGTCATACAACTATGTGTAAAACACTTTAACAGTACTTAAAACCTTAATGTACTCAAAAATGTTATCTCTTATCTCTGTCTGTCATCTGTCTATCTATCTATCTATCTATCTATCAGAAAAGTCAGGAACCTAATTATGTTTTCTTAAGTAGATCAATGGTTTTACATAGATTGCATTTTATGTAGGATGCTTCTTTCAAATGGTAATTTTGAGTTTATTCTTATATAAGAATGCTCCAGAATAATTTCTATTATATAATACTGTCAGAATTAAGTAATGACATGTAGGAGGGAATTTTCTGAAGATTATATTGTCATTTTAGCTTATATACCCTCTTTGACTAGCTCTTGGTTGGACCACAAGAAACTTGGCCTAACAATAATTAATTACTTAATGATTTCCATTAAACTGACTTATCAACCACTCTTTAAGGAGAAATCCTTTTTAAAATTATTAATGACTCTGAAAAGTTTATTTTGTAGTTTAATTTCAATAAATTTTACTTGTTCTATTTTTGTTATGTTTACTTCTGCCTCAAAGCCTAAATTGCATGTTTTGGGTCTTATATTAGAATTGTATTTGTCATTTTTAAATCTAATTATTTGGCTAGTATAATATCTTTACATATTTTCTCATGTGTGTGTTTTAAATAAGATTAGATATAAAATTAAAGTCTCAGTTATTATTATATATCATATGCTAGGTCTACTGATATGTTAGTCAACTGTCTTTTACCAATTCATGTTACAATAATTTCTCATAATCATCCTGATTTGTATCACAGTTTGGATTTGTTATTAAAGAAAATATACATCTTTCTTTTGATTTTTTTATTTTCTTGAAAAATAAAGATAACAAGTAACAGAATTAAAACTAGGAATAATAGATTATCTTTACTAGACATGACTGTTTGGTCACTTACTCCAAATGTAGACTTCCTCCCTAAAACAATGTTTTAAATAAGAACTTTGAAAGACATAGTTCTGTTTTTAAATGTTGGGTATCAGAATAAGTTTATATTTAAAGGAGGCTTCTATATAAATAGCATTCTAAATCTGAGAAAATATTTTTTTTGCCTTTATAACTGATCGAGAAATCTATATAAGTAGGAATATATTTTTTTTTTTGTATTTCCCCATTTAAAAAAAAAAAAAAAACTTTTCCAGAACAAATATCTGCCTCTACATTGAAGATGTTGAAGCTATAAAAGTAAAATTTACTTTAAAAACTCCATTCAAAATTCAAGTGCCTAATTCATGTAATGGGCTGATGAATCTGTGTGTTTTTTCACTAGGACATTGGAATAAAAGCAAATATGAGCATTCTGTATTTTTTAACATTAGCTATTGTATAATATTCCTTTGATTATTTTTATAGATTCATTTTTTAAATCTAGTAAAATCTTGGGGTAAATAATAATAATAAATTTTTCAATTTCTATAAGTTTTATTAGAAAGACAAAGAATCTGTTAAGATAGTTGTTCATGAAGCAGACATCTATTATCTGATTACTCTTTTACTGCAAGCTAATAATTTTAGTAATTTTTTCAAAGTTAATTTTTGGAAAAGAAATTTTATCAATTTTTGATTCACTTTCCAATTTAAAAAAGCTGTTCTTGAGTCTCATGTCATGTACTTTGTTGAGTTTCGTGGGTAAAAAAGTGTTATGTTGGCTGATTAGAGAAGGTGAATTCAGTATTTTTGGCTCCTATTAACCACTTCAGTATTTTGGGGCAAATGAATTCCACCATCTGTGCTCCTTGTTGATCCATTATAGGTCTCAGAGTATAATCATAATTCACTTATCTTTCCTTGTAGCATCAGAGACTCCTTGAAATGCTAGATACAGAGAAGGATTTGTTAAAAGAAAAAATAAAGGAAGCTTTGATTCAGCAGTCTCAAGAACAGAAGGTAATACTTTACGTTTGATCAATGTGTGGAAATAATGTATTCTGTTACCTCATATAATACATTTAGTGTGTGTCTTATTATTTATAGGAAATATTGGAGAAGTGTTTGGAGGAAGAAAGGCAAAGAAATAAGGAGGCATTAGTATCTGCTGCAAAGGTATTTCCATCTGAAAAGTTCATTCTGTAGTTTAATTTCAATAATTTTTATTTGTTGTATTTTTATTATGTTATCCTCACCTCAAAGCCTAAATGGAATAATTTTTGTCTCATATAAGAATTCTATTTATCACTTGAAAGTCTAATTATTTGCCTGGTATAAACCCATTTCTAATATTTGGTTTCTTTGTATGTAGGTGGAATTTAAAAATTGAGTTCATTAATGTACAACCAATCTACTTTTGTGAAATATTTCATTCCAGAAAAATAAAAAAAGAATGTTTTCCTTCTTATTTTTCCTCTTAAACGTAGGCTACTATCGTTCATATTCTTGTTAAATTCACATTACACAAGATTATCAGGAGTTGAAATACTTTACATTTAGAATTGTAATTGTTTATAAAGAATTTTAAAAAGAATATATATATGGACACTAATATCCACTTGATATTTGATAGGCATCATACAGGTAATATATGTGTGTGTGTGTTGGGGTACATGTGCATGTATATGTATGTGTATATATGTATTTGTATGTATATTTAATTATGAAGATATGTAATTTTTGAAAACTGACTTTGAAATAGCTCATCCGAGTAGTGATTCATAGGTATTAAGTGTATATACCAACAAATGCATATATAGTACTAAGGTTTGAATGTCAATTTAAATTTAGTAAATAAATATTGAAAATCTCATATGTGCAAATAACTATACCAAGGTAGAATTCAAGGATGACTGTGATTTCATCTTTTTCTTAAATAGTTTACAGTCAGGTAAGAAAAATATTATTATATACCAATAAGGCAAGGAGGAATGCATTAAATTATTATGAGTATATAGATAGTATTTTCATGTCATAGGGTTTTTAACAAGAAAACAGAAATAGGCAACTATGTCGAATGGTGCTCTGAGGCCAACAAAAATAAGCATTAAAACAAAAAAAGTATCATTTGGATAAACAACATGGAAGACATAGGTGAGCAAAGTAAGAGTAGTTTAAAAGAAGAATGGTAGAATAAAATAAGAGTTCAGAAAATGGTAACTGTCAGCTTCAATAACATTTGTCAAATTGGTTGTAACCTGGAAGCAATAGAAAAAGTGGTAACTCTGGGTACAAAGAAGGAGAGGTCTGTGGACTTTAGTGCATACCAAAGTACGATGGTTTCCTTGAGGAAAATTCTTATGCAGTCGTTTGAGTTGAAACTGAAGTGAAGGCACTTTTTTTATGGCACTCCATTTCACTGAATAACTAGGCTTATAGAGACTTTAATATTTGGCAGACATTTTCTCCAAAATAAGAGGAGTGAGCCCAGTCATATTAAGAAAAAAACTGACAATTTTTGTTGCTAATGATAAAATTCGTGCTTTAAAGCAAAAAGTAGAATTTTGGAAAATTTGTATCTGATTTTTAATACTTAAGACATTTCTGATGAGATTGATGGTGGTACAAACAAATGTGACTTTTTTTAATGATATAATGAAAAATGTCAATATCTAGAGGAGATGGTACGTAACTTGTTGAACCAATGTTTTCCAAATAAAAAATGTTTTTAAAAATCATGCATAGATAAAGGATTCATTCAAAGTGTAAGAAAGGATTGTAAAGCGCAATAAGGATTTTCCTTATTGCAACTAACTTTTAAGAACTACTTCTTGTGAAGTTTTGGTGTGGAATCATCAAGAATATCTACAGTGATCTCAGCTGGCTACTAAATACTCCTCCCTTCTCTACTACCTATCTGTGTGAGACTGAGTTGTTTTTTTTTTAATATACTTCAACCAAATAATATTATTACATATTTAATACAGAAGGCAGATATGAGTATGTAGTTGTCTTCTATTATGTCAAATATTAAGAAGGTTTACAAACATACTTCTCACTTTTTAATTTTGGAAAATATAGCTATTTTTGATTAAATGTAATGCTTGTTAATATACAATGCATTTAACGTTATTTTAAATGAATTAATAAATATTTTAATTTTGTCTTGATTTGACTAACATAAATTTTAATTATACATATAAGCTATATAAACAAAAGCTTTTTGAAATCCTCAATAATTTTTAAGCGTGTAAGGAAATCTTAAGACCAAATAGTTTGGCAGCTGCTACTTTAAGCTAAGGTTTGGTTCCTTTGAAGTTTAGAAATGCCATAAAAATAAGTAGATTATTTATAAAAAACAAATAATTGATTTTATTTTATAGTGTTTATTAAATATGCATAAAAACATCAGAATTAAACCCTATGGAATCAAAGTTTAATGTTTTTTAGATTAATTCAAGCCTGTTTTACTCAAAGAATAATTGTGCGGTTATCCTTTTAAATATTTTTCTTTGGGCCATTATTTTTTTTGAAGCTTGAGAAAGAAGCAATGAAGGATGCAGTATTAAAAGCCATAGAAGAAGAAAGAAAAAATTTGGAAAAAGCCCATGCTGAAGAAAGGGAGTTATGGAAGACTGAGCATGCAAAAGATCAAGAAAAAGTATCTCAGGCGATTCAAAAAGCTATACAAGAACAAAGAAAAATTAGTCAGGTTAGTAAAATTAACGTTTTGTAAATATTTTCTTTTTTTCATATTTTTTCTCAAAATGAAGTATCCTTACTATTATTTTATCTTACTTAAAATCACCTTAGCAGACATATCAGTATTTAATTATTTTCCCATTGATATTAATACTTGAAACAAATAATTTTTAATATATCTATATTTTTACTCTATTTTTAGAAAAGTCAGAATCCAAATTTATTTAGTCATTGCAATTACATTAAGCCTCCTGTTTATTTGTTTTTTCTTTTTGGCAAACACACACATGCACACATATTACACAAAGTAATTTGCGTATGTAGAAAACAATTCAATTCAATTAATTTATGACTGATTTGTATATCTATATACCTGTAGTTCACAGTAGTAATAAATAGAACCTCACAAATAATTTCTATGGTTTCATAAGAGATATATACATATCAACAAACGTGGCCTACATACAATATAACTTTTGTTTACTTATAGGAAGAATTAAAAACTTTATTAGTTTTTTTAAATAATTGAATTTA
This sequence comes from Eonycteris spelaea, assembly GCA_003508835.1. Classification (NCBI taxonomy): domain Eukaryota; kingdom Metazoa; phylum Chordata; class Mammalia; order Chiroptera; family Pteropodidae; genus Eonycteris; species Eonycteris spelaea. The sequence continues at coordinate 630,622 of PUFA01000357.1, read as the reverse complement.
CATGGTTTTATTTTACTTGTATTTAGTCTTTTCTTTTTATAGGCAATAAGTTACCTGAATAAATCTTTCCTTAAACAAATATAAAAAGCAAAAATAACATTCATAGAAGTCTTTTCTTTTATGTGATCAAAGTGTTACAATTACTACTATTATTTATTCAACCATGTATTATAAATATAGCTAAAATGACTACCTTTTGAGAACAAATAACCTAGGATATTTTCTAATGACTTACAAATTAATCATACTGAAGCCTTAAAAACTCAATTCTTTCTAATATCCAGGATAAACATAATACATTTTTAAAATGTCACTTAAGTTTATTCTTAAGAACACAGTTACCCATTTACTGTAAAAATTAAACATCTGTAAGAAGCATTGATGGTAAGATAACTAGTATAGTAACAGATCTTACCTCTTTTTTTCTTACTTTTTTCCATTGGAATAATGATTACTTTCTAATTCTTTCTGTAACTTACTGTTAGTATCAACAAATATATATTGAGTACCTATGGTTTTTAAGATGCTTAATTGTCTGTCTGTTCAGTTGATTGGAATTCCATGCCAGGAGGGTCTTCATTCATTCATTAAATCTTGATATGGGAGAGGTTGCTTAAAATGTTTTTGTGACTACAGACCATTCCTTTAATCTCACATAGATATGGGCTTATTCACCATTAAGTTAGACAAGATGGCATGAGTAAATAAGCACATACTCATCACTCAGAGAGAAAAATATATATCTTAAAGAGCGCCCTTCTCTGCCAGTTTGTCAGAAACATTCTTGTCTATAAGAAACACTACAATATATGATATACTTTAAAATTTGTTCTCTCTAGTTTCAGAGTACTGTGAAGATAATATAGTCATGTCATGAATAAATACATTTTGTTTGCTTTCTTACCAATAGATGTATAGTTTAGGCAGCGGGAAGGGAGAACTCAGAGGGAGAGGGGAGAGCGAGAGAGAGCACGCCAGAGAAAGCGAGGGAGAAGAAGGCGAGGAGGGAGGGAGAGAGGGGGGGGGGAGGAGAGAGAGAGAAGGAGAAGGAGAGGGAGAGAAGTGAAGGAGAGGGAGAGAGGGTTTTTGTTTTGTTTTGTTTTGTTTTGTTGACAGAGTTGAACAGAGAACATCTAGCAGAGAAAACAATGTTGCCAGGTAACTCTCAGGTTTTCAAAACTGAGGTGGTAGTATTAAATGAATTACAAGTCTTCCTTATACGGTTCACTGCTTTCATTTTCACATGGTTGTAGTAAAAACTACGAACAGCTGTTGTTCCATTAGCCCCTTAAAGCTTAATAGACCTATTATAGAAAATAATTATAGAAATGTATTATAGAAAATTGACAAATTACTTTTATTGTGAGCCAGATTAGCTTATATATCTTTATTTATTTAGCCCAGCAGGATAAGCAAATAAATTGCCATGGTCAAACTTACTTTTTGGTGTTTTACATTAATAATTGAAAAGACTGCCTGTTTTTCAGTGACTATACTTGTTTCTGGGGATACAGTAGTGAAAAAAAAATTCCTGCCATCTTGTGAATAAAACAGGAAACTATTAAAGGTATAATAAAATGTGAAGTAGTGATCAGTGTCATGAAAAACAATGAAATAAGGAGCTAGAGAATGAAGGAACCAATACATAAATAAGGTAGTCAGTTAAGGACTCTCTGAAGTGGTGGCAGTTGAGCCGAAGCCTACATTGAAATGAGGAGTTTACCTTGTGAACGGCTGGGGAATAGCAAAGGCTCTGAGGCAGGAAGATGCTTGGTATAATCAAAAGTCTATAGTATAGATATAGACATACAAGCAGACCAATGGAATTGGATAGAATACAGAAAGAGCCATGAAGTTTTTCTGCAATTTTAAATCCATAAAGATGTCGTTAGAAATTAGATAAAATAAGTTACCTTAACAAATCATGTGTTTTATCTGAGTTCCACTGAAGGGGGCCTAGAGTTGTGAATTACTGAATTTATGCAAAACTGTATATGTGCAGATTTTTCTGCAAAGATAGTCCAGAACTTTTATTAGATTCTCAAATGTATCTTACTTATTAATCCAGAAAAGATTAAATATAATTGCAACTGGCTGTCCATTTCTTCTGAATTCTGCATACTAAAATGAGTTTCAAATAGATTAAATATTTAAATTTATAAATTTAATGTACTGAAAAGAAATTAGGAAAACACTGATGCTGTTTGAAAGGGAGAGTCCAAGCAGGGCTTCTAAAATGGCACACTAAGTACTTTTGCAAATTAGCGTCTTCATAATGGTAGTGAGAATACTAGCAAAAATGATCAAAAGCAACTCATTCAGAAGTCTGGATATTAACCAAAATCTCCAACAACTCGAGGAGTATTTAAAGAAAAATAGTTATATCTCAGTAAGAACAGCAAGCTTTGTAGAGTTTTAACTTGCCTTATTTCCAATCCATCTGTTCTCTTCAGGTCTATGATAGCTTTAGAAACTGGCTGCCTCACAATCAAGGTAGCTGTGGAAACCAGCAATGTAGAAGCCACTGGAGGGGCCAGCCCAGGTTTGGAGCTCCCCCAAAACTCCATCTCCAGAGAATTGTTACTGTTTGGCCTGACCGGCAGCTCACTGAGCAGTCCCATTGGAAGGGCTTGTTGTTATCTGACCTGACTCACAGCTTGCTCAGTGAAAAAAGCCTATCCCCAGCATGTTTGTCGGAAACCATAAGTGATAATTGTTTGACTTCTCAGCTGGTTGGGACAAAAATACAAGTTGGGCCAAACAAAAGGCTGGCCAAAATATTTAAAAGAGAAATCTGGGAAATGTGATTGCCAAAGATGATTTCGAAAAGCTCTGATTTTTTAAAAACATATTCCTGGAGTTCTTGAAGGTGACACAAATGTACAAAGTTGCACACATACCCAGGAACGACCTGAGAGGGCCTAATCTCTCTCCTCTGGCTTGCTTTGATTTTATGTAAGCAGAAAGTGAAGTCTAAGGTAGAGTTGTAAGCTGTCAGTGTTGAAGTGTACCCCAACACATAGAGGGCCTTGGCAAATGATACACTGGTTCAATGTTTTTAAGGGGATCTCTTTCTAATCATTAGCTGACCACTGAGCTAATCCAGCAAAGACTTCAGTGGCTACATGTTATAAGAAAACCAGACTTTGCAGAATTAATACAGAGAAATTAGTACATGAAATTTTCGAAACAAAGAAATAGCAACAACAATTATTCCTGGGGGATGGAGGATATCTGATTCCTAGAGTTGCTACATTACATTATTTCAAATGTCCAGTTTTTACCAACAACAAAATTATGAGATATGCAAAGAAACAAGAAGATAGGCTCGTACACAGGAAAACAGCAGAAACTACATTGATGTTGGCTTAATAGACAAAAACTTTAATGTTATTATAAATAGTTTAAAGAACTAAAGAGATCATGTGCAAGATCGACAAGCCCTAATCATATATATTTCAGGTACATGTGCTCTTTAGACACTAACACTAGAAATTTTGAAGAACTTCTCTATTATTTTTTAAAAGTGTACCTTCCTTGCTATAAAAGCAAGTTTGCATACACATGGCTGTAGGCTGGAAAGACCCTAACTTCCTGTCTCATAGTTTATACTTCTTTTACAGCATATATCTGATTAAAATACTGTCTTGTTTGGCTGACTATCCCACTGAACTGAGCGCTTCGCTAGTGTTTCAATCATATGTATGCCTTTAAAAGGCCCTAGCATAATATCTAGTTCATAGGATGTTATTCAGAAAACAAGTTATTGTCTTCAAACATCAGGAACCAAAGTTTCATACACTTAACTCTAGATTAGTGAACATTTGATCAATCTGATGTACTTTAATAATTGACAGCACTATAGTCTCTCTGTGAGATCGTCAGGTATTATAGAGAATCCCCCACCTGGTAAGTTTCCTGTTTTGCGTGTCTGCTGTATCATAGGGTCATCAACACAGAAAACATCAGTGTGTTAAATGGTTGTTCATTTGTTATTCACTGTCATGGTAGGTATTCTTACCAAACTTTGGCAGGGACTTAGGAAGTAATAACCCTCCAAAGGTATTGGATCAGTTATTTTAGAATGTTAGAAGTCTATATATAGTTTTTAAAACCATTGAAGAAGCTAACATGGACATAAGAGAAATACTATTGTTTCTGTGTCTTCAGCAGTTAGTCTTTAGTAATACCATTTCACCAAACTTCATTTTTTCTGCTTTGTATAATTGTTTTCCCTGAACATATTCATTTTTTGGTAAGTATATAGCTAACCTATTTTTCAAGGGAATGGTGAAGTTGTGCTCAATATCTTTTACTTTTTATATGACATATGCCTATATTAATAATATGAAGCAATAATATACTTCCCCCAGAATATCTATTTTGAAATTTATATGAGTTGAAATTGTTATGTTGGAAACATTCCGAATTTGACAGTGTAAATCAGGTATATTATTTCACCAAGGGACTGTTACATATCTCTTAATCAAAAGGATATAAAGACTGAGAGTTCCAAAAGATTATGTATTTGCAGTAGAGTATGTCAGAATTGCCCATTTTCAGACATATATCATGTAGGTGGTCAGTAAAGTTTATATAATAAGCCTTTGTATTCAAGGACCTTTATATTTTGTGTATGTAAGAAATCTAAAAGAATTTTCAGAAAATATATTATGTATAATAGTATTTAGAAAGTTTCCTGATATAAAATCAATAGACAAAAATTACTTGTGTTTTTATACCTGCATCAGACAGAACATGAAATTTTAGAAAATGCCACCTGCGATATCATATTTTTCTGTCTAGTAGCATGAACCTGTATGTTTATTATTTTGGTGGTGACTCTAGAAATTGCAGGCTGTTATCTCCCACTTATTAAAGTAATATTAGGATTTTTATCCTCTTCTAGACAATATAAAGACCTCAAAATTCTTCAACCCAATTTACTTTCTCCCATGATTTATGCAATTGTCATGAATTTTAATTTCACATTTTTAAACCTTGTACTTATTATGCAGTATATTCTTGTTTATACTTTTTATAAATAATGAAGTGCTTTTTTTTTTTTTTTGACTACATCTCTGTTCTCTCTGGGATCATTTTGCTTCTACTGAAATACATCCTTCAGAATTTCTTTTAGTGTCATTTTGCTAATGCAGGGGCCAGCCAACATTTTCTATAAAGGTTTAAATAGTAAATATTTTAGCTTTGGGGCCACATGGTCTCTGTCACAGCTCTTCAGCTCTGCCATGGTAGCGTAAAAGCAGCCCTAGTCAATATGTACAGAATATTGAAAATGACTTTGTTTTACCTTCATTCTTGGGGGAAAAAAAAAACATTTCTTTGCTGGGTATAGTTTTCTATGTCGCCAGATATTTTCTTTTAGTATTTAAAATTTCTTTCTGCTGTCTTTTAGTTTTCATTATTGCTATTAAGAAGCCGGATTTTAGTCTCTAATTGCTGCTCCTTTGAATGTGATCTCCCTTTTTTTGTGTCTCATTTTCTTATAATCTACATAGGCATTTATTTATTTATACTTTTCCTGCTCAGGTTCAGTGATTGTCTTTTATCTACAACTACATGTGCTTCACCAGCTCTGGAAAGTTTGATACTATTATATTTTCAAATATTACCCTCTTTTATTGTCTCCTTTTTTCTCCTACTTGGACATCAGTTTTATACAGTAAATGATAGATAGATAGATAGATAGATAGATAGATAGATAGATGGAGGGAGGGAGAGAAAGAGGAAGGGAAAGAGGGAGGGAGGTATAGAAATAAGTATATAGATATACATATAAAAATGGATGATTTTTAAAAAGCAAACTAGAGTGAGAATTAATAAATTAAGAGATGAGACAGAATACAGTGAAAAAATATATATGTACATATATAAGCTTTACGTTTTGTGTGCAGTGTACATTTTGTTATATATTATATATACATATAAGAAATCAATATATATGTATGTAGTACATTTTCACTATATAGTCTACATCTCTAAGGATCACTTCTTTATTTTCCATTCATTGTTCTCTCTGTTCTGCTTATGGATAATTTCTTATACTATATCTTCTAATTCATTAAATCTCAGTCTTTTTGCATTTAAACTCCACTGCATTCTTAGTTTTAGCCCTTTTATTTTTTATTTTTTGAGAATTTTTGTCTTTTTTTAATTCAAATATGCTTTTTTGTTCAGTTTTAATACTTAATCTCAGAATAGGCAAATACCTTCAAGACAACTTAGCTTTAAGTGGCTGGGCTTATTTGTCTTCTTCCAGATCTTGAACTACTAGTTTTTTAGTATCGAATAAGGTCTTTGATGCTTTTAAAACATTTATGTTTATTTTCTTCTATTTGGATCAGCTTCTTCAGTTTTTAAAGCAAGAGTGTTGGTGTTAATTACATAGTACGCCACTATTAGGAGTCCCAAATTTATCATAACACAAAGGAGAAAGAAATAAAAATGAGAAAGGAAATATAGTATTTTGAATTATTAGTTAGTTTTAAATTTTAATGGCAACATTTCTTGGCAAGAAGTGCACATGGTTTGGGCTTCACCTTTGAAAAGGCAGTGCTAAGATTAAGACTTAATTGAGCATGTCTGTATGAAATTGGTATATGTGGTCATATCTTTAAAACCCTCCCTAGTACATAGCTTGTTTTCAAGTTTTGTTCTCACCTTTGGATCCATGAGGACTAAAATTTGGTATGCCTTTCATATACCAAATTTTTTTAGGATCAACCTTGATGATAAAGTCTTATCTCAGTCTACTTAATTGTCATTGTAAGGTAGCCAAAATTTCATGCCCAGTGGACCTGGAGTCTTTCACCAGTAGTAAAATTTGCTACCTTTCCCCTCCCCACAGATACCCCAGTTCTACCTGTAACTAATATGCCTAAAATAGAGTCAAGGCATCTGGGCATCTCAGTATGTGAATTTAATCAAGCTTGTCTTTATTCCTTGATTGAAGACATTTGCTAATAGTACTCAAAAGAAAAAACTGATCCTGAGCACAAAATTTTACATATCTCCTATCTTTAATAAACCACTAATTTTGTTTTCCTCACATTTGAAGAAAATGATTCTCAATCTTAATGTTAATGATTTTGTATCTGATATAATCTCCATATGGGTTATTAGACAAATTTAATATTATAATAGATAAGTAGGTAGGTAGGTGAGGAGTTAGGTAGGTAGGTTGATTTATCATAAAAAGTGTGCTTATTACAAAATAAACCACAATATGTATATTCTTAGCTTTGGTCTATGTATCATTTTTTCTAGAGGGACACTTTTGATAGAAAGAAAACCTCAAGTCTGAGAAACACTGCATTAACATTTTAATACTGCCATTTTAGGAGATCACCAATTTATAGACATTTATAGATATCACTTCATTTGTTAATCATATTCCCTAGAAAAGCAAATTGGAAAAACTATGAACTATTAGAGTTTGCTTTGTAAAAATCCCACAGAGTTAATTAAATATCTTAAGTTACATAACTTACAGGACTAGAAATATAATTTGTAAATAGCCTTTACCCCTGGGCTACTAGTAATGGGAATCTAAAATCCTGCTTCTTGAACTTGTTCATAACCTTGAGGATTTTAACTGAGTTTCAGAATTATAATTAACATCCTGTTACTCTTTTTAGGAAAATACTGGGAATATTAGACATCACAAAAGTTGACAGAATGTTATCATCACTTATTACAATAAGGAAAATAATAATAGTTATTCATGTTCAAATTTCATTTACTTGGCTTTATTTATTATAAACAAATATTTTAGGTTTCTGCTAAAAAGCTATTTTTATAGAATTTTTACTTCAGTTTTGGCTACAGAAAATAGTAAGATAATAGTAGTTGTGGTGGTAGTGGTGGTAAGGATGGCAATAATTTAACAATATTGGCTATCATTAATTTATTTCTAAGTATCAGGTACTTTTCTAATTGTTTTACATGTTTGATCTCATTTAATTCTCAACCACCTGATGAGGCAGAAACTGTTATTATCCCCATTTTTACAGTAGTGGAAATTAAAGCTTAAGAAGATTATATAACTTGCTCAAGGCCATAATAATTCCTTGGAAAAGGAAAAGTCAGATTTTCAACTTCATTCCAGAGGCCTTGCAAGTCGCCACTATGCTATTTTCCCTCCAAATGTTCTCATCCTGAATAAAGTACAAATTTTCATCTTATTGATCATTTAATATAGAGATGATTTCAATAGGCAAAACTTGAAGGGTTATTTATTTATTTATTCAGTAATGTTTATTATGCATCTATCAAGTGTTGTTGGAAGATTTAGGTGTATAGCATCAGATAAGATAGATAAGGGCCCTGGCACTCATGAAGTTTATATTCAAGTTGAAAAATACCCTTACTAAATAAGGTAGTTCCATATAGTGATTTAGGCTATGAAAAAAAAATCAGGGTTATGTGTCTAGGTGAGAAGAGGTGGTAGGGGACTTGTTTAGATAAGGAAGCTAAGAAAGAAGACAGACAAAAAATTGTATGCTGCATGATTCTATTTATATGAAATTCTAGAGAAGGCAAAACTAATTTGAGAAAAAGAAATTAGCCATTGCCTGTGAAGGTGATGGGAATGTTTTCATCATAATGTGGTGATTACCTTTGACAAAACTTATCAAATTATATATTTCATGTAGATGAATTTTATTATATGTAAATATTTTAATAAACTAAATTTTTTAAAACAAATGCCTACCATAGTAAATTATTGGATAGGTGGCAATTTTGGATGGTAATTTCTTTTACAATGGTGAGGAAGGGTTGAGTTTCATGGGGATAAAAAGTCCGGTTTGTGCATATTCATAATCCTAGGTAGAGGAATTGAGTAGGCATTTAGAAATATGGGTCTGAAGTTCTGGTGAGTTGTTAGAGCTAGAGATCAAAATTGGGATTGGCAAGTATATAGATGATATTTAAAGTCAAATATATTAAAAAGAAAATTTTCTTGGCAGGACTGTACATGGCATTGTTTTATGGAATGTGGCCGCCATCTACGTAGGAAAAACATGGCCACCTCAGATTAACTGTGTCATAGAAGAAATAGTCTCACACTTTAAATTGATGCATTTCAGATGAAATCGTGAAGGTGTTAAAGTTATTAGTGCTTCTGTATCACATTAATACCCAGGATTGAGTGGCCACGAATTCATCTACATTTTCCAGGAAGCTCAGGGTCACCAGTATGTACTAACAAACAGTAGTTTCTGCTACCTTACGTCCATCTACTGTCTAGTTTCAGAGGCCATCACTCATGTGTCCTCTAGTTCTGTGGCATAGAGTTAGGACCCATAGAGCCTGCAGAGCCACATTCCAAAGAACTACAAAGTGCTCCAGTACTAACTGAAGGGACTGACTTTATAAAAGACTTGAAGCTGGGTTTTTTTGTTGTTTTTGTTGTTGTTGTTATTGTTGTTTGTTGTTGTTATTGTTTTAATTCTAAGGTTTAGGTCCTTTCAAATGTTTCTTTAATAAAAAGAATTCTGAAAACTTTTAATTAAGAGCAGTGGCATCTTTGGCTGCTACATTACTCTAGAAATTAGGAAAGGATAGAATGTAGCAAAGCAGAAAAAAAAAATCAGTGTAAAGTTAAGCAACTAAAATTACTCCTGATAAATGTAAGGAAATAAACAGCTTCTGCTTTATAATTTACCTCTAGATTTTCTCTGGGCTAATACTATCATTAACTGAGCAGATAAATGTTAAACTCTGAGACAAAACACAATAAATACCTAAGGATTATAACCCATATTTCTCCAAACTTATTTGAGAGGTAATTTTGTTTGGCCTTGGTCATAAATTAAAACTAAGTCTTAGTGTTGATTGTAGATGTATCCTTTTTTTTTTTTTTTTGAGATTTTAAATAGAAAGTTGACTCTGGCTTTTTTGATTTTCACATTAAATTAATTCTGTGTCCGTTGAAGATCTTTGTTAAAGAAAGGAATGTACATTTGTTACACCAACATGCGTATAAAGAAGACAGAGTCATTAATTTTGCTGTCCTAGCAAAGTTCTGTAAAAGGACTCCAGTGCATACAGACACAAACTATGTCTGACGTTGGAAGCTCTGCATAATAGTTTATAACCACAGCCACTGTAATTTAGGGTTATATTTTCCCCAAAAGCCACAGACATTAAAATCAGTGGTTAAATTTTCTTTAGGAAATTTAGCGTTACCACCTGACCCTTTATTTCAAAAAGGAAATAGCATTTCTATTTTAGCTTAGCAGATCAAATAGTTTCACAGCATTGAATAATTTTTCTGAATTAGTTAGTTTTGATTCATTAGTGTGTTTTAAATTTTTATTTACAAAATTTTGATAGTAACCTAATAATTTAATTAAATCTAAATTACATTTTAATGTCAAAATATTGTATCTAAGGACAGATGAACAAATGGTACATAAACTTACCTTTTCATTTCTTGAGACCTTTTCCTCCTGTTGTGTTTCCTTTTTTGTTCAAAGAGTAACAACCATCTGCAAGTTATCCAGTCCAGAGAACTGGAATTTCTCGTAGACTCTGCTCCTCTCATCTCCATTTTTATACTTTTTAAATCATTAAAACTTTCCCATTTTACCTGTTAAATAATCCCTAAACATATATACTTCCTTCCTATCTGCTATCATTGTCTTAATTATGGTTCTTATTGCTTACCTTGACCTTCTACATCGACTTCTTTGCTTCCAGTTTTGTCTCCTTTCAGTTTGGAATTAAAAATGAATGTCATTTTCCCACTTTAAATTCTTCATTGCTGCCCTGTTAGCCTGTAGGATAACATTCAAGCTACTTAGCATAAACTATAAATCTTTCAGAGCACGAAATAAAAATATTTCAGTGGTACCTCTACAACTCATCATCTGCCACTGTGCTTCAATTGCTGGTACACATACCATACTATTTTATGGTGTTGGGCCTTCAATCATACTGTGACATTAACATAGGATGTTATTGCTTTCCTAACTTACAAAACCCACTCTTTTGAATAATTTAGCCTTTTTTTTTTTAATCCAAAAATCTTTTTCCACGCCAGATTAAATCAAGTAGCATTCTTCCTTGGCATTCAGTATATAACCAGCCCAATCATATTATATTAAAAGAATCTGTTTGTGTCTTTTCCACTAGATTATAAGCATCTTGAAAGTAGGAGCTGAATCTGAACAAATCATAGTAGGTTATAAAATGGTGCATGATCAGTACTGGTTTAATGAGACAGACATATTAATCTTTAAAAAATGGACTTGACAACACAATTTGACTCTTTTTGAGTTTTGGTTGTTATTAAATGGAATGTTTTAATAAAAATTGAGTCATCAAAAATAGTGTTTTGTGTTATGATCACTTTAAAAAAGTGTGTTCATCAAAGTTTCTATTGGGTGCCACACTGAGATGATTCTTATTATTAATGCTTTTCACATACTTATGAAGTAATCTGGGAGAAACAAGGATAATTACTTTCAGCTTCAGAAAAATGTTTCCTTCAACAACTAGTATGGATTTGCTCTAAGGTGATAGGGTGATGGCTGCATGAGTTCGAGTAGAATTTTTTGGTCACGGTAAAGTAGTACCCTGTCTTTCCCCGATCAGATGGAAGCATCATTCATTTTCATATACTATGCTTTAACACAGACATTTCCAAATCAGAATGGGACTATTTTAGACATTTATTGGTGCTTCCTCAGCATCTGTTCCTTTCTTCCCAAAGTGATACTTTTTATTTCTTAGCCATGTGGTTTAGGTGAGATTTAACCTACTTTCTAATGTAGTCATAAGCCCTTATTAACTTAGGCTAATGACTATATCTATTCCTATGTTAGCAGGTTCCAAGAGTTCACACATTTTCTGAGTGAAGCCTATAACTCCATTTTGGGACGCAGGTGTACATACACTTGCTCAGAATAAGCACATGAGAAACCCCCTTTGGAACTGTTAGCAACCATCTTGGGACAGTGTGCTTAGAGCTTTTGTAGAAATGAAGCCAAGACAAAAGATGAGCTAAGAACTGGAGAGGGAGGAATTTGCATCCTGATCACATTCTTTGAATACAGATGAAGCCTATTCTTAATTCTTTTATGTTCACTATTGTGAGTTGTTAATTATCTTTGAAATCAGTTTATGCTGAATGTTTTTTACCTGTCATCAAAAGAATTTTAACTGATTGCCAAATAAATGCACTCAAAAGTAGGGTTAGATCTCAGTCCTAGTTTGTGACTCACGTAACGTCAACTAAGTTTTTAAAACGTGTGCGGCTCTATTAACAGATCTGTAATCTGGGATTAATAATTGCTGTTTTACGGAGTTGTCGGACCCTTGGAAACATGTTTTAAAAAAACGAAGGAAAACTGAGATTTGTGAACAGCTTTAGAGACTATAAAATATGCAAATATCAGTTATATTGTGATCAAGCCAGTGACAAAGCAGGAAACATCATCACATACTATTGAAGGAATTGGAGTATTTAGCTCAAGAGAAATAAAGATATGGCAATACAATTCACATATTTGAAGGGCTGCCATAAAAAGGATATTTTTCTACATAGCTGAAAAGGGACAAAATAGAAAAGTTACATGAAAAATTTTAGTGCAGTACAATATGGAGCTATCAAATCACAAGTCATCTAGCAAAAAGTGGATCATTTTGATCCAGGATGATGAAGAATAGATTGGGTGGGAGATTGAAGAATGTATGTATTGAGAATGTAATTTCTGCTGTCATTTTTTGCTTTAAGGATCTCTTTCTATTACTGTACCATTTTAGGTACATGGCAATGTCTAACTCCACAGATTTAAATTCAGTTACTAACATTCCAAAAAGCTATCACACTTATAACTGAATTGTTGAAAATTCTTTTTCAGAAGTATTACTATAAAATGCCTTTAAAGTACATTTAGAATATTTATATTGCCACTTTTTAAATATATAACATTAGTTAAGTAGCTTGACTGCTCTAAACCTTAGGGTATACCTACCTATCAAAATGATTTTGAGGATTGAATGAAAATACACATCATTACTTTATTAACTTTAAATACCAACTATCATTGCTTATATAGTTTTATTTTAATACTTTTTATATTATATTTTGCTTAACTTTGCTGTTTTTCATACAGATCTCTAGTTGATAGAATCTTTAATTGTAAATACAATTAACAAGCTTATACCCAGATACATTTGTTTAACTTACCTCACACAGTGCCTGGAACATACTATATATTATTGTTGCTGAGATACCCAGTGCTGTTGTTGATGCTATTATTATTACCACCATCTTAATTACCTTTGTAATTTTAACATTTGGCATAGTGCCATGCATAATAAACAATGAACGAATGGATGATTACTGTAATTACTTAAGGCTGCAGTTTTCAGTCTGCATCAAGGTGCTCTGGGATGCTGCAATGAATTCACAGAAGTGCCGCAGAGTATTTTAAATATTAGAGTGCAATGAAGAGATATTTGAGATCACTTGGAAACCAAGTAAACTATTAGCTTGTCCATACTAATCTGTCTTAAATTCCTTTCTGTTATATCATATCTTAGTCAAACTGTGTTTGGTTTAGGGGTTGCTGTCCTAAAAAGCAAATGTCATGCGAATATCAGTATGGAACAGGAAATGAGAGCGTTATCTAATCTAATGCCAAAATTTAAGAAGTTGTGCAATGCCTACTGTGGAAAAAAACTCATGAATAAGTAACTGTGGATCCGGATGAAATATAAGTATTTTTCTTTCAACATTTGTGTATCATCTTTTCAAATAGCTGCTAAGTTATGACCCAATTAATTACTTAATGGAATGATTAGGTGTGTTTTTTGGCTTAAAGGGCGACAATGAAGCCGTGAACTGAGAAAGTTTGGGAAGCTTTAACCTAGTGTGTACTCTCCCTATCAGGTGTTCTGGGCACACAAGAAACATAAGACATAGTCCCTACCCTTAAGAAGACATTCTTTAAATTGGAGAAACAAATTCATTATTCACTGAAGATGAATTATGCATCTACACTCTGTACCAGATACTGTTTTGGATTCTAGTCATAATATAAACTGTGATAAATATAATCCTTCACTTCAAAGGGATCTCAGCTTGGTAAACTGGACAAGTAAAGCACTTATTACAATTCTAAGTTATGGAGTGCTTTTAGAGATAAAATATAGGGTGCCCTTCGAGCAGATACAGACAGTACATGAGGAGATGTGGAAAATCTGGTACATTTCAGGGAAGACTTGTAGAGATGATGATGCTTAAACTGAATTGTGCAGAAGGAGGAGTAGGCCTGCTTATCAGCAGAAGAGGATAAGAGGATCACCCAAATTAAGAAGCATGGTATGTCCAGGAAACTGTAGATTGAGTACTTACTATATACATGACAGAATGGTAGTTTCTACAGAGGTTACAAACACTAATGAGACTTTGTCATTGTCTTCAAGATCTTACAGTGAACTTAACAGTGAGTATGTCAAATCCACAAATTGCCCTATGAGAGGCAGAATAAGAAAAAACACATCTTGTTGAAACGTCTGAAAACACAAAGAAGGGAATAAGCATAGTGGGTGATAGATATTGATTTTACAGAAATTGAAATTTTTGAGAGGGAAAGTAGTATAAAACAAAGATGGGAGTGATATGCTTGTACAGATTATGAGAACTTTGAAGTTAATTAGTTGAAATCACATTTACTACCAGAAATAGAATACACTGAAGATGAAGACTTCATTGGCACAAGAGAGACAAAGGCTAAATATCCTTTATGGAAGATTGTGTTGCAGCCTTAAATGGGATGCACTGAAGTAGGGGAGATGCTGACATCACTGATACTCCCTGTGTGTTGCTGAGATACTTGGGCAGCTTATCCCAAATGACAGCAGTTGAAATGGCAAAAAAAAGAAAGCTGAACCTGGTGACTAGAAATACGATATGAAATCAAACATGACTCTAAGGCATTAAATTTTACTGACTAACCCTGTATCTGGGGTGAACAAGAAGTAATTGACCATTTTCAGTGTGATCCTGTTCTGAGTAATAGTGAATAAACAAAAGTAATATATTTTACCAAACTGGCAAGATTTAAGTGCTTTATAGCTCTTTAGTTACATCACATATTGCTAATAATTTTGTTTTCATATAACAAAATATCATCTCTTTCACATATTTACAGAAAGCAGAATATTTAAGTATTTCTATTTTTCCTCTTTTTATTAGCTCTATTTTTTTTATATATTTATCTAAGGAGGTGTGGTTAAGGACCATTCTGTCCCATAGATATATTAACATCTGTGTTTTACCAGTTTCAGTATAAGTTGTTTTAGCACACTAATACAAATTTTTACTGAATTCTTTGTGCAATGATATCTTTATTCCTGTCTACAACCAAGTATCATGTGCGAGGAGAAAAAGTATATGGAATGATAAAAGGAATAAATGTGTCAGATTATATAGAATTTAAAGATTAAGTAATATTTTATAGAATTGTTTAAAGGGAATAAAATCTTTAATTTGTAAATCTTTGTGTAAGGAAGAAGACATGAGACTAGAAACATGACTAGATAATTTTTTTAAAAAAAAACCAAAGGTCATTTCTAGAAATGAAAGATAAATTTACAATGTAAAACAGTGAGTAAAACTTCTTCTCCTAGCCAGCACAACATAGCCTGTTTGGGGCTAACCCTTTCACCAAAAAACAAACAAAACAAAACAAAACAACTAGAAACACAGCACAAAGTATATAAAACAGCTTTCAGAAGGCATTGAAGAGCAGCTAATGCAGGTAGGATTAGAGGCGGTTCCATACTTGAGAAAATGGAAATATTAAAAGTGAATTTTACAGTCAGGCTTTAAGAAATATTTTCTGTTTAGCACTATGTGGAATTAAAGCTTAAGCAGAAAACATCAGTCTTATAGAGATGATGAAGCAGAAGGCAGAGTTCAGGACTGCCAAGGGGCAGATTTTTAGAATAAAATCTAGAACAACAAATCACTATTAAGATTCCCCTTTTCACACGTCATTGGCCAAATCCTAAATTACTTATACAGAGGGAAGACTCTTAAAATTCTCCAACAAAAAGGAGTAGTTGGGAGGCTAAATTGCTGACCAGACACTTTGGGGAAAGTAAAGTTGGTGGTTAAGTCCTGCTAAGGCTGAAGGGCTTTGGTGAATCAAAGGCTTTCATTTAGGACCCCAGAGGGCCTTACCTTACTCTTGGAATAAAAGTCACCTAGAAGTATGGGTACTTTACAAAAGTACGTGTAAAAGTGGCCAATAAGCATGTGAAAGGTGCTCAATATCATTATTCTTCCAGGAAGTATGAATTAAAACCAAATGAGATACCAATATCTCCCTGCCCTGGATATGAGTTTAATTAAAGGGACTGACTACACTAAATGCTGCTGCTGATGATATGGAGTAACTAGACTTCTCATATATTCTTGGTGGAAATGTAATTTTGTCTACTGACTTTAAAAAGTCTGTGGCAGTATCTACTAGTTAGCTCAATGCATATGTACTCTGATACTCCATTTCCACAATTATGTTATGCAGGCATAACCTCAGAGATATCACGAGTTTAGTTCCAGACCACCACAACAAAGCGAATATTGCAATAAAGTGAGTCGCTCATTTTTTTGGTTTCCTAGTACATGAAAGGTATGTTTGTGGTGCATTGTAGCCTATTAAGTATGTAATAGCATTATGTCTCAGAAACAATGTACATACCTTGATTAAAAATACTTTATTGCTAAAAAATATTAACCATCAGTTGAGCCTTTAGTGAGTTGTAATCATTTTGCTGTTGGAGGGTTTTGCCCTCATGTTGATAAAAATGCAACAATATAAAACAAAGTGCAATAAAGTGAGGCATGCTTGCACACTCAACAGAAGCTAGTGTTTATATCCACTAATAGATGTGTAAAGAAATGATAAAAGGTGCTTTATTCATAATAATCCCAAATGGAAACATTCCAAATATTCATTAGTTTTAGAATGGATTAGTTGTGGTATATTCTTACTAAGAGCACAACACCAAAATAAAAAAGACAAATTAATGATATTCTCTATAATATGAATGAATCTCAAATATATTATGTGGAACAAAAGCATAAACATTGTAATTTAAGTTTTATGACCTTTAAGAACACAAAAATTATCTATGGAGATAGAAATCATAATAGTGGTTATTTATAATTAGGAGACATGTGAGCAAACTTTCTGAGGCATATAAATCTTTTTTTTCTCTTGATCTTGGTAGTGGGTAAACAGGTATATATGTATGTAAAATTTATTGAGCCATACATTTAAAGTTTGTGTGTTTCACTATGTGTGTGTGTGTGTGTGTATATATATATATATATTTATTTTTTTTTTTTTTTAAAGCTAAGCATGAAGGAAAAACAATGCGGTCATTAAAATAGTTATTTACAAAATTGTAAAAAGCATCTAAAATGGTACTTCATAGAAAAATCATAGCTTTAAATGCTTATATTAGAAAGTAGAAAAGACTGGAAAATAATAAACAAAGACTTAAAGTTTATTCAAGAAATTAGAAAGACTAGAAGAATCCAAAGAAAATAGAAAAATAATAAAGGTTGTGAAAGATATTCAAGATAATGATAGGAAAATTTCAAAATATAGTACTTCATTTTTTAAAAGAAAATTCACAAATCTTAATGAAGAAGGTGGGATGTTATTAATACACATTATTAGGGGAATGAATAAAGTGACCTAATGTAGTGACTATATAAATTTAAAGATAATATAAGCAGTATAAGTAATACCAATCAATTATAAAGCTTAGATGAAATGAGAAATTACCAAGAAAAATATAAATCCCAAAACTGATGAAGAATTAGATAAGCTGAATAGTTCTATAGCTATATAATAAATCGTATCTGTAGTTTATCTCTATAAAAAATAAATGTAGATACTCCCTCTCTAGTACATGGAACTTAATTCACCACCCCTTGAGTGTTGGCTGCACTTGGTTGTTCATTTCAAATTAATAGATTATAGAAAGGGAAAATATGTTAATTTGTGCTTGAGATACCTGGCAGATACCATTTAAACCAAACAGTTAAGATTAATATCGCTAGTGGTAAACTATGTTTAATGCCATGTACCCCCTGATATGACATAATGAGAAGCATGCTTAATCTTTGATATTCTTCCCCAAATCCATAACCTTAGTCCATTGATGAGGAAAAGAGAGACAAATTTAAATTTCTTCAGATACCTGAAAAATACTCTTGAAAAATGTTAAGAAAGACTGAAAATCTGTCCCAGATTAGAGAAGATTAATGAGATATGATGTCTGAATGCAATGTTTTACCCTGGATTAATCCTGGAACAGAAAAAAATGTTAGGGAAAACATTATGAAATACAAATAAAATCTGTAATCTGTTTAATATTATTATATGATGTTAATTTCTTAGCTTGATAGATGTATCATAATTATATAAGATGTTACTAAGTAAGAGAAGCTAGATTATAGGTACATGAGCACTCTTGTACTATCTTTGCAATTTTTATGTAAGTCTAAAATTGTTAAAAATAAAATTTGAATATATTTTTCTCACATATAGCTAGTTTAAAAAAAGCAGATAGAATACTCATTTTTATCTACTTTCTTCTAAAATCTTTCTAAAATAAAACTTGACTGAAATGGAACACTAAGCTAAAAGTGGAGACAACTGAGAATACCTAATACATTGTAGAAACTCCAACAGCTTACTAACTCATACCTCTGGAAGCGAGAATGAAGATGAAGCTTCAAATAGAAGAAAAGTTTGAAAAGACTTTTTAATAAGCAATTAGATCTCTATTTTTTTCTAGTCCTAGCAGAAAACTAGGGGTATTTCTCTGGGAAAAAAATAAATAAATAAAACGCAAGCTCTCTGGACCAAGACTCACCAAGCACAATCGAAGGTCTAGGTGCTATAATGAAAGGGGGCTGGGAGGAGAGCAAGGTGAAAAGTCTTATGCTGTTTATTGAGAACTTTGGCTGTTTTCCCCATTCCAGCTCTTAGAATGCTGACAACCAGACAGAAAATTGGAAGATTTTTTCCTAAGGAATCTAGACAGCTCCAGATAAAAGACCTAACTATATTGGTATCAGAAACTGCCCCAAGGAAACAACCCAGTCAGATTACTCTGCTATTAAGATCACAGTCCATAAACCACAGCTGCAAGCACAGAGATGTTACTCAGCATTTTGCTGCTCTGCTCTTGAAACATGAGCAAATAGTCAAGTATGAATAGGCAAGTTCTCATGAAAAGCAGGGAATAAAACAGATGCTGTGGAGACATAAGAAGTTAAAAAAAATTATCGGTTTTTTCAGAGATAAGAGAGGTTTTGTGTCTGTGAAACAGGGAAAGGATGCTATTTTTTTTTTAAGTTAAAGGTTCGACATTTAAAATACAGTAGAAAGTAAAAAAGAAAAGAAACATGAATCAGCAGAAGTTATAGGAGTCCTTCAGAGAAAAAGGTGTAAAAATACAAAGAAATAGAAAACAGGAGTGAAAAGACCAGAAAATCAGGCAACCAACTTAGGAGGTTTATTAGCTAAATCATAGGATTTTGAAGAATAAAAAAAAAGAAAATAGAATGCAGAAAGTTATTATTAGTAGTAATGATAATAATAATATAGTAGTAATAATGTTATTATGAAACTTCTAAAATAACACATAATTAGATAATATGCATACACTGTGTATAGAGACAAAAAATAATTAAAGCACACAGTTGCCTCCAAAAATTTTTGATACAAAGATTTATAGCTCCCAGACCAGAACTGGGCTGAGATTTGTTTCATAAATAATTTACTTATGCTTACAATCCCAAACGCAACTGCACTCCTTAATTAAATTGCACTGATAAAGAACAAACAACCACAGACCATTTATTAGTTCATGACCTGGCGATTACTGAAATATATGATATATGTAATGGGGGCTAAGACATAACTATACTTTTAAGCAATAAAGAGAAATTTTAAAATCTTGTGTAAATATGTCACATAAGCTTTTAGCCCTAAATAACACTCATCTTGACTTATTTAATTATAACAGTATAGAAACTGATTCCAGTCATTAATTTTTTAAAAAATTATTATATAGAACTCTTTCTTTCACACTTAAAAACTAGTTATATATCCATTCAGATATGATTTATTGCATATATTTTTAGATAAAAATTAAAATATGACAAATGTAACTGATATATTTTGACAAACCATAACATATATGCAAATGGCGGTCTTTCCCTCTGAACTATTTACCTTAGAGCAGTGGCTCTCAACTGGAGGTGATCTGGTGAGTAGACACTGGGTTTGCTGTTTATCATGACACCTCATCCCCACACCTAGCAAAGAATTGTCAATAGTGCCAAAGTTGAGTAACTTTCCCTTCGAGAATATACCATGTTCTAATGGTGTGGCCTTTACTAAAATATTCTGAAAAAATCATCTTTTAGATTTGCGTATTTGAAAATACTGATTGTGACAAGCCTTCATTCTTTGTGAGGTATATTTTAATTTGAGCTAAGTCTCATGGCTCGTAGGGATGATACAGTTTATTTGTGGAACTCAGTGAAACATGTAGGCAGGTATTAACTTTCATACATGCACACAAAATTCATTAATCATGTCCAACTAATTCAGAATTTGGTTAGAAAAGAGAAGACTTAAACTTTACTTTTGTGTCATATTCAAAGGAATTTGTTTATTGATAAATAATTTTTAAGGATAGATTTTAGAACCTTGATTTTAGAACTGTCACCTAACTCCCAACTAGGATGAGAGAATAAAGGGAAACTTACTTTATAAATGGTTCTTTGTTTGCTTAAAAATTAGAGGAAGATTCTCAAAAATGTGGACTGAGCACATAATATAAAGTCTCAACCCAAAAAAATGCCAACTGAAAAACATATTAACTAACTCTTCATGTGTTTTCTGGATATATTCCTTTTATTTAATTGACGCTTTGCTTTCAACCAAATACGTCTAGTCAAATTTACCAATATGACCCTTGCTAGATAGAAATTCTGATTGATGTTAAATATTGGGGCAGGTTTATCTTTTATAGTCAAATAATCCAGGTCTACAACCCTTATCTGCAGTTTTAAAATTACAAAACCTCTGAAAACTAAGGATTTTTTAACTCAGCTGTTGGCAGAATCTGAGCTGAACTAATATGATATTTATACTTTCAATGTACCCACATAGTATGAGACTATTCATACTCTTCACGGAAAACTTTTAATATGTTATATTTCAAGGAGCTTAGTAATATGTGAAGTATTTTTTGCTTTTTTAAAATCTAAAACTTTTAAATTCCAAATTAGTAAGAGTGAAATCAATAGGACTTGAAATAGTAGATGCTGTATTTTAAATCTTATTTGTCATTTTTAAAAATTACTATAGTTCTTCAACTTTACTTTTTTCAAATAATTATGAAAGAACTTAGTGTTCTATTATTTTATGATTGAAACTAAAGCATAATATACTCAGTGACTGAAAATATAAGAGTAACAGTTTTCAAAGCCACCATTCTGGGGATTATCAGATTTGTGACTTTTATGTATTAGGAAAGAAACCCCCAAAATTAAGAGTATGCCAATATTAAAAGACATGGGAAGAAGACACGATCAAGCAAATGATAAGAGATTATAGGTACATTGCTAATATTTCTATGAAAAATGATGAATATCATATAATAATCTTTTTTTTTAAGCAGCATAAATTAGATGTCCTTTTCTAAAAACTGGTAAGACTAATGTAATCAAGGATGTAAGAAAGCAGCCATTTTCATGCATTGCTTATGGGGAAAATGTGTAAAAATGTCCAAAGCTATAAGAGAGCTCAGAGATTATATCCTTTATCCAAAGCGATTCTACTTCTTGAATTGATCCTAAGGAAATATATAACATGCATTACAAAGATATATATATGAATGCTTATTACTTCTTTATTCTATTAATAATCAAAATACCCATAATAAGGATTGGCAAAATGAATTATTATATATCCCTGTAATGGAATAGAAATCATATGATAAAAGAATATTTAATGGCTTAAAAATATTCAAAATATATTTTAATTGAAAAATGCCAAACTTAGAAAATAGTATATACAGTTTGAACTCCATCCTCTTTATAACCAAGTATGTGGTGTATGTGTATACTGTTTCATGTTCACATTTTTCTATATTTCAAATCTTCCACAGTAAATATATTCAAAATAGAAAACTTAATATTATTTTATATTTTCCAAATTATATACATATTTAAAATTAATTGGAAAAACTAAATCCACATATACACTACAAAGATGAGAGTCCTCAAGAATAACAGAATGAAAAGAATACTCCTGAGAAATTTCAAGGCATTTTATAATTGATTGCCTGTCTAAAAAAAAGGATCCTACCTATATAGATAAGTAGAAATTAAAGAAATTTGTTTTGTGGCATTCATCCAATCCACAAAACACTATTTTAGCAGAAAATATTACTACTACTTTTTTGAGAAGTGTTGTATTTCTTTTTCAGAACTTTAGCCTTCTTTCTCCTCATCTGAAATTCTGAAATCTCTTAGGTACCTGATTACTATTTCAGTAAAATGGGAGTACCATTTTTCTTCCTAGATTTCTCATTTCAAATATTAGCACACAGGGTGGAATTTTTACTTCTTATTCATGGTGTCCAGCTCTCAACATCTTAACCTGGCAGGAGGACCAAACTAGTTGTAAATCTTACTACCCAGACCACACTTGATTATTGTATGATGGGAAAATTAAACGTGAAAAAACAGCTAGAGCATTAGGGTGTTCTTGGAAGAATAAACACAAGTTGGAAGTCTTATGTGGATAGTGCAAAGTACAGGAAGGCAATCAATCATGTAAACATCAAATGAAAGGTTAGTAAGGAAGCCATTGGAGTCTGTCAGGCGCTCCCTGCAATAAATGGCTTATTCCATTTCTTTTCCCTTTCACTCACAGTTTAGAAAAGTGAATTCTGTGGAATCTCGAAAGGTTCCCAAAAGGTTTGTAAGTTCTTATTCCTGTTTAAAGATATGCTTTGAACAGAATGAGCTCAAACCATTAAAGAGAATTTTTAGCTTACATAAAATGGACACAAATATGTCACAGTGCATACCTCCCTGATTATTTTCCCCCTTCCCACAAACAGGAAACTGTTAAGGCAGCAATAATAGAAGAGCAGAAGCGAAGCGAAAAAGCTGTGGAAGAGGCCGTGAAAAGAACGAGAGATGAATTGATAGAGTACATAAAAGAACAGAAAAGGGTAAGTACCTCCTGAAGAGTTTTAATTTGTGCTTCCATAAACTGAAGTACTGGCTTCCATACACTAACACCAAATTTAAAAATATTTAAAATGTCCTTTGTCATATAATTTAGGAATATCTAAGATTATTTTTCTGATATGATCCTATATTCTAATAGCTAGATCTATAGATCTAAATACCATTTGTCAACAAAAAAGCAACACTGAATAATTTTTTGCTGGACTTCTAGAAATGAGCTATACCATTTCCAATTCAACTTTACACTCATGAAGAAAGGAAACATTCCAAATTTTTTTTGAGGTAATGTTGGTTTATGAAATATTAGTTTCAGGTGTACAATATTATAATTATGTAATACATTGTGCTCACCACAAAAAGCCTAATTTCCATCTATCACCATACAATTGACTCCCTTAACCCATTTCATCCTCCCTCCAGCCCTGCTTCCCTTCTGATAACCACCAATCCATAGTCTGCCTCTGTGAGTTTGTTTTTTTTTGTTTGTTCTTTTTTTTTCTTATTCCACGTGAGTAAAATCATATGGTATTTGTATTTCTTTGTCTGAGTTATTTCACTTAGCATAATCTCCTCAAGGTCCATCCATGTTGATACAAATGGTAAGATTTTATCTTTTTCTTTGTGGCTAAGTAGTATATGACCTTTGAACAACATAGGGACTAGGGTTACTGATACCTCATACAATTTATGTATACTTTAGGCTCCCCCAAAACTTAACTACTAATAATAACCTGGTGTTGACTGTAAGCCTGATAACTGATAATATAAATGATTGGCTAACATATTTTGTATATTATATGTATTATATACTATATTCTTATAATAAAGTAAGCTAAAGAAAGAAAATGTTATTAAGGACATCGTAAGGAAGAGAAAATACATTTACAGTATTCATTGAAAAACAATTTTGTGTAAGTGGACACGCACAGTTCAAACCCATGTTATTCAACCGTCAACTGTACATATCACATCTCCGTTATCCATTAATTCATCAATGGACACTTAGGTTGTCTCTATCCTGCCTATTGAAAATAATGCTGCAGTGAACATGGCATGCATACATTTTCAAATTACTGTTTCTGTATTCTTGAGATAAATATCCAGAAGTAAAATAGCCAGATCATATGGTAGTTCCTTTCTTAGTCTTTTGAGGAATGTTCATAGTGTTTTCATATGGTTGTACCAGTTTACATTCCCACAACAGCACATGAAGGTTTCTCTTTTTTTCATATCCTCTCCAACACTTATTTCCTGTCTTTCAATGATATTCTTACATGTGAGGTGATATCTCATTGTGGTTTTTATTTGCATTTCCCTAACATTTAGTGATGCTGAAGATCTTTTTATATGTCTTGGCCACCTTATGTCTTTTTTGGGATACTGTCTATTCAGGTCATCTACACACTTTTATTCAGATTGTTTTGTTTTGTGGAGCTGTATGAGTTCTTTGTATGGTTTGGATATTAATCTTTTCTCAGATATATGATTGGCAAATATCCTTTTCCATTTGGTAGGTTGTCTTTTCATTTTGTTGATGCTTTCCTTCCTGTCCAGAAGCTTCTTTGTTTGATGTAGTCCCATTTGTTTATTTTTGCGTTTATCTTGTTGTTGGAGTGAAAGCCACAGAAAACATCACAAAATTGATGTCAAGCAGCTCACCACTTATATTTTCTATATATTTTATGGTTTCAGGTCTTATGTTCATGTCTTTAATCTATTTTTAACTATCAATATATGGTATAAGTTCATGATCTAATTTCATTCTTTAGTATGTGACTGTTCAGTTTTCCCAGCACCATTTTTTGAAGACTTTTCTTTCTCCATTGTGTGTTCTTGGCTCTTTTGTTGTAAATTAGTTATCCATATAGGACTGGATTTATTTCTGGGCTCCCAATTCTGTTCCACTAGTCAATGTGTCTGTTCTACCTATATTATATTGTTTCAATTACTATAGCTTTGTAATATGGTTTGAAATCAAAATGTGTGATACCTCCAGGTTGGTTCTTTTTTTTTCAGGATTGCTTTGACTATTCAGGGTCTTCTGTGGTTCTATACAGATTTGAGGATTTTTTTTTGTTCCATTTATGTGAAAATGCCATTGGGATTTTAATAGGAATTGAATTGGGTCTATAGATTGCTTTAGGTAATACAGACATTTTAACAATGTTAATACTTTCAATCCGTGAGCATAGAATATATTTCCATTTATTTGTGCCCATTTTAGTTTTTTTCAACAGTCCCTTACAGTTTTCAGTGTATAGGTCTTTGAGCTCCTTGGTTAAATTTATCCCTAGATGTTTTATTCTTTTTGTTGTAATTATAAATGGGAGGTTTTAAATTTTTTCTCTTTCTTATAGCTCATTGTTAGTGTAGAGAACACAACAGATTTTTGTACATTGATTTTGTACCTTGTAGCTTTACTGTATTTGTTTATTATTTGTAATAATTTTTGGTGATGTCTTTGGGATTTTCTATATATAAAATCATATCATCAGCAAAAAAGTGACAACTGAAGCTTATCCTCTTCTAATTCGGATGCCTTTTATTTCTTTTTCTTGTTCGATTGCTCTGATTAAGGCTTTCAATCCCATGTTGAATAGAAGTGGTAAGAATGCGCATCCTTGTTTTGTTCCTGATCTTAAAAGAAAAGCTTCCAGTTTTTCACCATTAAGATGTTAGCTGTGGGTTTGTCATATGTGGCATATATTATGTGGAGATAATTACCTTCTAATCTCATTTTGTTGAGATTTTTTTTATCATAAATTGATTTCGGATCTTGTCAAATTCTTTTTCTGTATCTACTTAGATGATCATATGATTTTTTTGTCCTTCATTTTGTTAATATGGTATATCATGTTGATAGATTTGTGGATGTTGAACCATCTTTGCATCCTGGAATAATTCTCAGTTGATTGTAGTCTTTGATTCTTTTAATATATTATTATATTTGGTTTGCTAATACTTTTTAAAGAATTTTTGCAACTGTTCATCAGAGATTTTGGCTTGTAATTTCTTGTGTGTTGTTTCTTTATGGTTTTTGATACCAGGGTTGTATTGGCCATGTAAAATGAATTAAAAAGACTTCCCTTCAAGTTTTTGGAAGAGTTTGAGAAGGAATGATGTTAAATCTTCTTCGATTTCTTGGTAGAATTCACCAATGAAACCATCTGGTCATGGACTTGTATTCTGTTTTGAGTGCCATTTTAATCTCTTACTAGTGTTTGGTCTATTCAGATTTATATTTCTTCAGTCTAGGAAGATTCTATGATTCTAAACATTTATCAGTTTTCTTTAGATTTTCTAATTAGTTGGCTTATACCATTTATAGAAGTCAAATATGACTGTATTTCTATAGAATTGTGACTTCCCTTTTGTTTTTGATTTTTATTTATTTGAGCCTTCTTTTTTCTTAGTGAGTCTATAGCTAAAGCTTTGTCAATTTTGTTTATCTTTTTTTTTAAAAACCCAGGTCTTAATTTCATTGATCTTTTGTATTATCTTTTTAGTCTCTATTTCCTTTGATTTCTTCCTTGAGCTATATATTTTTTCAGTAGTGTGTTATTTAAACTTCATCTATTTGTGATTTTTCCAGTTTTCTTCCTTTTTTAAATAATTTTTATTTTCCAATTACAGTTGGCACTCAATATTATAGTAGTTTTCAAGTGTACAACATACTGATTAGACATTTATATAAGTGATCACCCTGATAAATTAAGTACCCATTTGACACCATACATTTTTATTACACTATTACTGACTACATTTCTTATGCTATACTTTACATCCCCATCACTGTTTTCTGACTATTAATTTGTACTTCTTAATCCTTCTGCTTTTCACCCTCCCTTCCAACCCCCTTCCCATCTGATAACCATCAAAATGTTCTCTGTACCTATGAGTTTGTTTCTGTTTATTTTATTCTTTAGATTCTACATGTAACTGAAATCATATAGCATTTCTCTTTCTCTGTTAGACGTACTCCCCTCAACACAATACCCACCAGGTCCAACCATGTTGTTGAGGGGGCCAGATTTCTTTTTTTTTTTTTTTATGGCTGAGTAATAGTTCATTGTATATATGTACCATTTCTTTTTTATCCATTCATCCATTGATGGAAACCCAGGTTGCCTCCATATTTTGACTATTGTAAATTATGCTGGAATGAAAATATGTATTCACATATCCTTTTGAAGTAATGTTTTGGGCTTCTTTGAATAAATACCCAGAAGCAAGCAAGGTTACTGAGTCCTTCTTTGTCTCTTGTTATACCCTTTGTTTTAAAGGTTTTTTTTTTTTTTTTTGTCTAGTGTAAGTATTACTACCCTAACTTCTTTTTTTTTTTTTATTTCTGTTTTCATGAAATATCTTTTCTATCTCTTAACTTTCAGTCTGTGTATGTCTTTTGTTCTGAAGTGAGTCTCTAGTAGGCAGCATATGTAAAGGTCTTGTTTTCTTACCCATTCAACCACTCTTTTGATTGGAGCATTTAATCTATTAAGATTTTAAGTAATTGTCCATAAATATGTAGTTATTGTCATTTTATTATTCATATTTGTTATCTTTTTTTTCTTCTTCTTAAAAGAATCCCTCTAACTTTTCTTATAATGCTGGTTTGGTATTGATGA
Organism: Eonycteris spelaea; assembly: GCA_003508835.1. Classification (NCBI taxonomy): domain Eukaryota; kingdom Metazoa; phylum Chordata; class Mammalia; order Chiroptera; family Pteropodidae; genus Eonycteris; species Eonycteris spelaea. Next base: position 602,659 of record PUFA01000357.1, on the reverse strand, counting down.
ACTCCTTTAGCTTTTTCTTGTCTGGGAAGCTCTTTATCTGTTCTTCAATTCTGAATGATAGCTTTGCTGGGTGGAGAAATCTTGATTGTAGGTCCTTGCTTTTCATCACTTTGATATTTTGTGCCAATCCTTTCTGGCCTACAGTTTCTGTTGAGAAATTAGCTGACAGTTTTATGGGAGCTCCCTTGTTGGTAATGAATTGCTTTTCTCTTGCTGCTCGTAAAATTCTCTTGTCTTTAACCTTTGACATTTAATGATGATGTATCTTGGTGTGGGCCTCTTCGGGTTTATCTTGTTTGGGACTCTCTATGCTTCCTGGGCTTTTATGTCTATTTCCTTAATCAGGATAAGAAAGTTTTCAGTCATTATTTCTTTAAATAGATTCGTAATTTCTTGCTCTCTCTTTTCTCCTTCTAGTACCCCTAAATTCTTTGAGCATTCTCATAAACAGTATTTTGAACTCTGCATTGGATAGATTGCTTGTCTCTGTTTTGTTTAGTTCTTTTTGTGGAGCTCTGTTCTGTTCTTTCATTTAGAACATGTTTCTTTGTCTCCCCGTTTTGTCTACCTCCCTGTTTGTAACTATGTATTAGGTAGGCTGCTGTATCTCCTGGTCTTAGCAGAGTGGCCTTAGGTAGTAGGTGTTCTATAGCACCCAGTGCACCAGTCTCCCAGGTCACCTGATCTAGATGTTCCAGGTGTGTTCCTTGTATGGGTTGTGTGTGCCCTCCTGCTGTAGTTGAGGCTTGATTTCTATTTGCACGTCATGGGAGAGATGACCCTTGGACTAATTGTTATGAGCACTGGCCGATGACCACAGTGGAGAAGTTGTTGTGCAGGGGCTGACCCAATGGAGCAGGATTTGCTTTTGCAGGGCTCTGGTGCCTGCCCAGTCTGCACTTTGGGTGTGTCATCCTCAGATGCAGCCCCAGCTTTGGGTTGGTCCAAAGCTGGCCACCAGGCATGTGGGTTCTGGGGCCTTCTGAGAGGGACCTCACCACAGGCCAAGTTCAGCTGTAGCCTGTATCTGCCTGGGGCCACTTGGCAGGAGCCACCAAGCAATTCTCAGATGGTCACCACCCACGCTGAGCTTTTTCTTGTCTGGGGAGCTCTTTGTCTGTCCTTTAATTCTAAATGATAGCTCTGCTAGGTAGAGTAGTCTTGGTTGTAGGTCCTTGCCTTTCATCACTTCAAATATTTGGTGCCAGTCCCTTCTGGACTGCAAATTTTCTGTTGAGAAATCAGCTGACAGTTTTATGGTACTCCCCATCAGTAACTATTCATTGATGTAAACAGAGTGTTAAAGTCCCCTCTAATTTTGTGTTGTTGTTAATTTCTCCCTTTAGGTCTGTTAATAGTTGTTTTATATATTTTGTTACTCCTATGTTGGGTGCATAGATATTAATAAATATTATATCTTCTTGATGGATTATTCCCCTTATCATTATACAATGCCCATCTTTGTCTTTTGTTATCTTTTTTGTCTTGAAGTCTGTTTTGTCTTTGATAAGTATGTCTACACCCACTTCTTTTGGCTACCATATGTTTCCAGTATTATCTTCCACCCATTCACTTTAAGCTTATATTTGTCTTTAGAGCTCAGATAAATCTCCTGAAGGCATCATATAGTTGAGTCTTGTTTTATAATCCATCCAACCACTCTATGCCATTTTATGAGTGAGTCCTAACCATGTGTACTTAGGGCAATTATTTATATATGAGAACTATCTACTACCTTTTGTTTTCTGATTGCTGTATAGCTGCATCGTTGTTTTCTTTTTCCTTGTGTTTTTATCTCCCATTTTTTGATGGTTTTCTATGATATTTTTCTGTTTCTTTTTTAATTTTTCATGTCTCTACCCTAGATTTTTGTTTTGTGATTACCAAGAGGTTTGTATAGAACATCTCACAGATAAAATAGTCCTTTTTTCACTTATAGCACCTTAACTACATTTGCCTATACAAGTTTTGTCCTTTTCCTCTTCCCATTTTATATTTATGTTTTCACAAATAACTCCTTTTAATATCATGAGGTCATTACTGAATTGAAATAGCTATAGTTATTTTTAGTGTTTTTTCCCCCTTTAACCTTTATGCTATAATTTATTGTTTATATCATATTATGTGATAGCTTTGTAATTTTCTGACTCTTTTTGTCATCTTACTCAAATTTGTATATTTTTGCCTTTTTGTTTCAGGTAGAAGAGCTCCTTTCAACATTACTTATAAGGCAGGTCTAGTTGTCGTGAACTCCCTCAGCTTTTATTTGTTTTGGAAAGCCTTTATTTCCCATTCATATCTGAAGGATTACTTTGCAGGGTAGAGAATTCTTGGCTGGCAGTTTTTAACTTTTTGTATTTTGAATATATCATTGCACTCTCCTAGCCTATAGAGTTTCTGCTGAGAAATGTGTTGATAGACCTAATGGGATTTACTTTATAGGTTGCTGTCTTTTTCCCTGGCTTCCTTTAAGATTCTTTATCATTGTCTTTGACAGTTTAAATGGCTTGGAGAAGGTCTTTTTGTGTTGAGATAATGTAGGTGTTCTATTAGCTTCATTGGCTGGTATATCCAGTCCCTTCCCCCACTTTGGGAAGTTCTCAGCTATTATTTCTTAATAAGCTCTGTCTCCTTCTCCCTCCCTCCTTCTATGATACCC